>VZTA01008686.1:221974-288400 GCA_013398855.1 Mohoua ochrocephala | reverse complement strand
ACCGCTGCTCTCGTAGGCCCGGCCCGGGAGCGGCGGCGCCCGGGGACGCGAGTGTCGCTCTCCGGTCGCTGGCGGTGCGGGCTCCCTCTGGCAGCAGCGGGCAGGAGAGGCCCTGGAGCGGGCGGTGGAAGCCTTGCGGGGTTCCGAGCTTCACGAGGCTGCCCTCACGTCTGGCCTTGTCCCACTTTTCCTTTCAGGCGTGTTGGGGCCCCGGTGGTGTCCCCGCGGGGCTGGTGCGGCTCTGCACCATCTCTGCCCGGCACCCGCGCCCTCGCCTCGGTGCATCCCAGCCCGGCAAAGGGCTCCCCGCCCTTTCCCCAGAGCTGTCATGTCTCAGGCAGGCTGTCGGAACGTAAACAGGGAGCTCGCCTCTTCCCCGGCAATGAGGGAAAAGGAATGCGTGCGTTTCGGAAGTTTTATGTGTGTGCTGTGTGTTGCGTGCCGACCGCATGGCTGTGACCGCTGACGTGCTGCTGTCAAAATAGGTCCCAGCTAGGGCTGATATCGTGTGTGTGTCTCTGGTTTTCTCTCCTCATCAATGAGATGGTTGTGAAGGGGAAGGCTCTGTCAGAAATGTGATCGTTGAAAGGCAAGGGCATAAAGAAAAGCGTGACAGAACATGTAGTTTTTGGTAGTACCCCGTGGTGATATCTTAGACCTGTAAGGGGCATTGAGAAAAATCTCAGAACCTTTCGGATTTGGAATCATCAGTATTAGAATTTTTTCTTTTTTTCAAAAAAACAGTTAATATTAATAATGAACTTAACATTTTTAATTGTTATGACTGGTGTCAGCACATGTACGTGCCTAATCCTGTGCATGCTTCTGTTTTCCACTTTTAGTAGGCTCATTTTTCATTGTTTTAGAGGACAGAGTGGAATTTATGATGCTGTAAAAATCTTCAAATGGACAACTAGAGCAAATGAATGTTTGTATTAGAAAAGAACACTGTATTCCCCCTAAATACCTTTGGTCTGGCCTAGCATTGAGATAAATTAGCAAACTATACTTGTTTTATTGATCCGTCAAATGCATTAAACCCCAAAATCTGTCTAATCATGCATATTAATTTCTTGATAGCTTCAATTTTAAGTTTTTTTGAATTGCTCTTTCCTACACAGAGTCAAAACCATAGCAGTAACTTGTCATTTTCACTTGGGTTTTGTCTTGTTAAAATGCTGCCACTCATATTTCAATGTGCTGTGTTATTACTGCAAGAACAGGTTGGAGGAAAATGCGTGATTTTAATTTTTTTGTTAATTAAAAAACTACTGTGTCTGATTCAAAGCCTGCAATTGTTGAGCTGTCTCCAAGCTGGAACTGAGCCGTATTGGTGTGCTATGAAACAGCGTGTTGATAGAATAAGTGCTAGATCAGAAATTCTGTCTGTGCGAAGCCGTTGTCAGTCAGTGATCTTTATTGTGCTGTGTGTTTATGCACTTAGAGCATGAAATGTGTATTCTTTAGGCATAAACTTTGGTTTCGGGCTAATGCATATATTAGGAAAATTTCTGTGGAGCAGACTGAGCAAAAACAAAATATGAAGCATAATGAGACTGCAGCACTCTCTATTACTGTACTCTTGCAGTAATATACTATAGAAAGTGCTATCAATTGAGAGGGCATCGAGTGCACTCTCAATAAGTATTTTCTAATTGCTTATTATTTAGAGGTGTTTAAAAAGGTTTGTGGGCCACAAACTAACCCAATTCTAAAGTACCGGGTTGAAGAATACAATATTGGCAGTAGGGAATTCTGACTGTCACCTTTCAAAAGGTAATTGGTTAGTAAGAAAGAGAATATATGACTCAGAATAAATGTAGCATAGTGTAGGAAAAGCATAAAACCTTGTTGAAAGAATAAAAGTATGTATTTTTTCAGTGCAGCAGGTTATTCAAAGTTATTTTATTGGCACAATCATGCATTATTATTATTATTGGCTTCATACTGTTGGTGCATATGTAACAGAGATCCAGTTTAAGTCTAAAAATTTGAATGGAACAAATAATTTGGTTGGTTTTCTTGCCTCAGGAAGTTATAGTTGCTGACCTTTAGGGTAACAGTGAAATGTGATAGTGTGCCCCTGCACAAACAAGTATTTCAATTAAAAGATATGTGGTACTTGTCTTAAGGAGGTGTTAACAAGGCTTTAAATTCATCATTACTCGATGAAACTGCTTTTTTTTTTTTATTAATATAACCTTATTTACTCTGTCAGCAAAAATAAGGTCTGTAATACATTTATCCTTGAATTTTATTCAGCACGATTCAAGGGGAACATGTCCTATGGTGGCTAACACATTACATATTTCCCTTGGTGTCCAAGATTGCAATCCTGTTTTTATAGTGCTTTATAGTCCTAGAAATATCAGTCATTAATAGTGTTTGGGTCGTGGTTAATTCCCTTTGTCCCCCTTTGGTAGTTAAGTTTCTATGGATTCTGAAACTGTCAGAAATATCTAAGAAAATCCACAAAACAAGTATTTTTCCTAGTGTTGTGCAAATGTGACAAGGGGAAAAATTGTACTTAAAAGTGATGAAACCAAGAGGCAGTTGATAAACTACGTAATATGACTTTCAGACACTCGGTATGGAGCACTGAGAATTTGCCTCATGGCTCTTGTACCCAGGTTCTTCAGCCACATTGCTCCTGCAGGTTGGCTTTCTTTTGTATTCTAATGTATTTTGTTTAACTTCTCAAATCCGAAGTCGTTGGAGTTTATTTAGGACTGATAGGAAGAATTGAAACACAAGACACTTAAAAGCAACCAGTTTGGAAGGTGGAACATCTGCTTCTTCCCGGTGTCTTCTTCATGTGACTCACGCATGTAATCGTTGTCAGTAGCTCTAGTCAAGTGATGATTATGGAATCTGGAGTTGGTTTCCTGTGAGTAAATATGCTTTTAAATACTTTTTTTTTGGTAAGCAGTTGTGTAGTTTAATAGCAACATTGAAAGTTTTCAGTTCGAAAATTTGTAGCATTTTTATGGAAACTCCTTCTTCCTTAAACCAAAGAAGCCAGTTCTGCAATTTTAAGTAACCTGCATTTAAGTTGGTCTTTGATGATGGTCCTTTTTTAAAGAAAAACTTTAAAAACCTTCGCCAAATGTTTGAATCAGTCATAAGACATGCTTCTGCAACACCTAATTGAAAATCAACACTAGTGGATTTGATGAGCTTTGGAAGATTAGTAGACAGTGTTCAGAATTTGAATTTCTTGTGATTCAGAGGTGTCTGACTAGCAATACGAAATTATAAAAATATCGGAATATTCTAAATCGATATCCTTTATTGAAGTTCTTGCTTACAAGCGTGGGAAGTCCAGTTATGTTACCTTTGTGAACATCTCAAAATAATGAGCCACTCTTTTCCTTTAGCAGACTGAAATCAAATTTGGAATGTGTATGTGTGCAGTACGTTTTCTTTTTGATGGGTTGAGTTACTGGGAGGCATCAGTATAACAGAGGATGTTTAATTTCTGATTGTTGATGTCAATCATAGTCTAGAATTATCAGTGTATAAAATCAGCTATCAGCTGGTATGTGTTCAAATGACTTTTCATGGGAGGTAGAGAGCACTTCACTCGAGTATTGTGGCTTATTCTGAAATGCAGATTTCGACAACCTGTTAAATAATACAAAAATATTGCTCTAGATGATTTTGTAATCATTACACTGCTATTGGTAACATTGAAAGCCACAGGCTATGTGTTGCTGCAAATCGAGAAGGTGGAATTTAAAGGCAGAAATAGTTCAATGTTAAATGCATCCCCTGCCCTCAAGGTCTGTTGCCAGAATTGGCCTGGGATGCCTTTTGGTGTAGGCAGAGTTTGAAGTCCTCAAATGTGATCTTACTGCCTGCCTTGTGTGTATCTTGATTATGTCAAATTTTATGCCTGTTTTCAGTCTCTTCAAAATACCAGTAAGTTTGTGATGTCCTAATTTTCTAAGATAGGTTAGAAAAAAAAGGTGATTGGCATGCCAGTTTTCTGGTTCTTCATTCAGGAACATTTTTGAAACTAAACAGTGGGAGTGTAGAGGGGGGAGAACTGGTTGTAAGTGATTACTAATATAGTTGTGACTTTCTGGTACTTTGAAATGGTTCCATTTAAGTTAATATTTTTGCTGGCTGAGAATTGCGTAATGGCAATAAAATGACTCAGTATTCAACACGTAGTCTGGCTTTTTTTTTCTTTTAAATACAAGAGGGATTCTTGGCATTGTTTGCTCTTCCTATATGTATCCTTCTAGCCATCGTTTCATGGCTCAAATGTAGTATTTGTTAGTATTTTAATTTCTTTAAATTACACGTATTAATGAAAGTTGAAGCACAGGATGATTTGTGGGAATGTGTTGAGGAAGAAAAAGGAAGATAATGGTTTTTACCTGGTGTTGCTTATGAGGTGGTGTTATGTTATACAGTCATCTCTACCACTGTGCTAGACTGATTTAAAACTGCCTTGTAAAAAGGGAGTTATTGATCTGTGAAGTCAGGTGTATTATAGTGTTAGATTATATTTTGGCAGAACTAGTTTGTCATTTGTTTTAAGATTCAGTGGTGGAATATTTTCCTGTGGTGATAGAGATATACAGCAGTGAAGATTTAGAAGTTTTGTCCTTTACCTGAAATTTATAGGGTTCGGTTTTACTTTACACTGCTGTTGCTTCACTAAACAGTGAAACACTATCCACACCTCACATCTTGTTCTTCCAGCGTGTACCAATGATTATTGGTATAAAAGCTTCACCTTTGCGTTGTAATTACTATAAAGTGCCTACTCATGCTGCTTGTTGATAGCATAAGCAGGTGTTCTAGATCACCACAAGACATTTTTATTAATATTATAAAAACATCCTGTATTATGCATGAGCAGTGTACTGTTGTTCAATGCCAGGTTGAAAAGTAGAAAGTTTGAGGGGATTGAGAGGAGTTGTTTTATTGCGTCAGTAAATAGGTCTGAATATTTAGTGCGCTGATTATCCATTGTGGAAATATAAATTGTTCCTGTTTTGGCTTGACTGTGGTTTGAGAACGTTTTACTTTCTTACCAACTTCATCTTTGGGAGATGTTTGTTAACCAGATCTTGGTGACCATCACTGAAGGGTTTTACATGCTCCCCTTATAACCCATGAATTCAAGTAGAGAAGGTTTCTGAAGAGAACTTGCTGTATTAAAAGTGGAAAACCAACCCTGACTAATTAGATAAGTGTTCCATTTTCCAGTTTGGAAGTTGTCAGTTTACAAGGCTTGTGGTGTCAGATGAACCTGATAAGTGAGTGTAAGCTAATTTCTTAAAAAAAAAAGAAAACCAAAAAACCAAAAAAAACCCCAGCAAAAACAACTCTACTAAGATAATTTCTGATGTGGTATTGTTGAAAATAAAAACGCATAAACACAAGTTAGAATTTTACTAACTTTGTTTTTTTTAAGGTAGTAAGACTTTACTTGGGGCATGGTTATCTTGGCCTCTAGCTTCTCTTGCCTTTTAGTGTTGTTTTGTATTGTATAAGGTTATTGCCTGGCATTTTAAATTATTTAGCAATGTAGATGTCATATTTCATTTTAGTATTTGAAAGTATTTAGAAATAGATGGTTATGTAAATTCAAATAGATATTTTCAGTTCATTCCTATGTGAGCAAGGTCTTGTGAATTAAGATAGTTTGCTGAATATTAACCTGGTCTAGGACTTGATGTGTTTAATAACATGGAAGAGGAAAAAAATAAAAAGAAAAATAAGTGTTTGCCTGAAATTTAAAAAAATAGTCAAATCAGATTTTTTTCTCTCCTTTATTTCTCAAAATATGGTCTCGGAGTAAAATCTTAATCTGACACTTCAATGCTGAAATTGGTCTGGCCTCAACAGTAAGCAAAGCCTTAGAGGAAAGAATAATTAAAGATGTGGAGGTAGATGGAACATGGAATAAAATGCAGTGTCCCAGGTACGGTGTGGCAGCCTGATCTGAGACCTTCTCTGTCTGTGATATTGGAGATTGCCCTGACCCACGTGCGGGACCTTGCACTTGGCTTCGTTGAGCCTCATGAGATTTCCGTGGGCCCACCCTTCCCTCCTGTCAGGTCCCTGTGGATGGCATCCCTTGGCTCCAGCGAATCCTCTGCATCGCTCACGTGGTGTCCTGGGCAAACTTGCTGAGGGTGCTCTCAGTCCCACTGTCAGTGTCATTGATGAAGACATTGAATAGTGCTGGTCCCAGGATGCATCCCTGAGGGATACCACTTGTTGCTGGTTTTCACTTGAACATTCAGGCATTGACTGGAACTCTTTGGACGCAGCCACCCTCCTTGCCCATCTAACAGTCCATACATCAAACCCGCATCTCTCCAATTTAAGGGTAAGAATGTTGGGGACCATATTGAAGGCTGTGCAGATGTCCAGCTAGGTGACGTGTGTGACTCTTCCCTTGTCCATTGATGTCCACCACAGAAGGCCACCGGATAAGTCAGGCATGATTTGCCCACACTAAAGCCGTGTTGGCCGTCACTAACTCCTTGTCTTCAATAGATTTTTATAAATCTTTCAGGAGGGGCTGTTCCATTTTTCATTAATGACCTCGATATGGGTGGGAGTGTGCTGGTACGGCTCACTGGTAATGCAAGGTTAGGAGAGGTGATGAATGCAAAAAAAAAATTTGATGTGTGCTAATAATACAGTGTTTTCTTAGAAGTAATGAAAAAGCAGTAAAACTAATGACTAGTACTTAATCACGGGTTTATTGTGAATGTGACAAGTCATGAAATGGGGCAAATACAGGACTGTAATTTTGTAGTGAGGGAAGTATTAATGTCAAGGTTTTTGGCTTTGATGAAGCTTCATCTGAATGCATCCCTGGCAACACCTAGTCAGATAAAATGAACCCAAATGGGAATGGTGCAAAGACAACTTTATTAACACAAGTGAAGTTGAATAGCTTTAGCTTGTTAATCTTAGCAAAATGAAGACTGAAAGGGGATCTGATTGCTATCTATAAATATATCAGCAAGGTAAGCACCGGGGAAAAGAAAATCTATCTAGACTAAAGGATAGGATTGGTGGAAAAAATGAATTTGCTTCAAGTGGCTATGAATGTATTTAGATCATTAGAAACTAGCTGAATCTGAATCATGTCAGTCTGAACCAACCTTCTAAAAATTTTGTGGGCAAAAATAGTTTTAAATTTATCAGATACCATCTTACAAAATTATTAGTTTCATGTGGACTTTAGAAAACTTCTCCTAGGTCATTAGTTTGCAATGTTCTTGGAAGTTTGGTAGGACATTAATGGTACACAATCATGTACTTGAGCTAGAGCAGGTATGTTGTGTTACATTCCAAGACATTAGAATAGCTTGACTGAGATATGTTTAGTTTTTTTCCTTTGTAAAAAGGGATATCCATGAATTTAAAAATCATATACATAGGAGTAACTGCTCCGTATGTGAAGTAAACCTCGTAATTCTAGTTCATAGGGATATGATGTTAATTTAACGTTGTCATGGTTAACTCTATGCTGGTGATAAGGCCGCTAAACGTAGTAGACCCACTGAAAGTAAAAACTGTTTAGTTTTTAAATTTGAATGTCCACTAGCCATCTACTAGACACGTTCTATGTTACAGCTCAAGTTGGATCTCCAGCCGCTTCTGTAGAAGTGAGCTGACTGCTCCTGAGAAGTGTGGCTGCATGAGCCCAGCTCAGGACTGGGATGTGAAGTTGATGAGGAAGTGGAGTTTGTGGTCCTGTCTGATCAACAAGACTGACTAAATGCAACTTCTTTGAAGCAGATGTTTGTTTACCTGAGTGACTGTAGGAAATTATTGTACTTGGCTTTGAGTGGCTTGGGAAATGGAGACCTGTAGCTTGTGCATCCAGAGACTGAAAAGTCACCCTGAAACTGCAGTGAGCTGTTGGCATGTTTGGGAGGCAGTCCAGTGTCAGCTGGACCTGTCTGTAGGAGATGTTAATGTCTGCTATAAAAGTCTGTTTTGACCAGGCTCTGTGTTATGAGCTGGGGTTGGACACCATGTAGCAGTCCAACAGCTAAAATGGTTTGTTTGTTTGGTTTTTTTTTTAAACTTTCTGGGCTTTTGTCCATGCTGGGAGACTAGTGAATTTGATTTATTTTTAAAGTTACTTTGTTACTCTGTTGGGGTACTGCTTGCAAGGAAACCAGTGAAAACCACAAGAGCTTTGGTGGTCTGTTCAATGTTTGTGTCTGGCCTCTGATGCCCAGTTCTTGGAGCACATTGGGAAAAGTGCAAGGCGACAGTTTTTGATCAGGTCTTCTGTGGAAAGACTGATTTTCTATGTGCCACTCCAGCTCTCATCTGAGATGATTACAAGTGTTCTGATTACTGCTATAGAGTTTGAAGAGCATCTTGTGTGTTGCAATGCAGATCAGTTAGGTGTATCCAATGGGAGATTTCTTATATGAGGATGCATATGGATTTTAAGCTGCTGAATATTTGAATATATTAAACAGCAGATCTGAGCTTTTCAGCATCACTGAAACCATTTGTGAGCTGTAGCAGGTTAAATACAAAGCAAGTTTAAAAGGAAAAAGGAAAGGGAAAAGTTACCTGTTTATTTAGTTCTGATGATCAAATATGTTAGTATTCTGGAAATCTAAGAACGTCTGTAAGTGTCAAACTCATTAGTTAGCCTACCTCATGCAAACAAAGAGAAGAGTTGCTCCACCAGGAAAGATTTATAACATAGCCCTTACTAAATCTAGTCTAGAACTAAATCTGTACTGAAAGATTGCATATTGGTTGCTTCAGGACTTCGTGGGGATAATTTGATGGTTCAAATGTTCGAGTTTAGCACCATTGAAATATTTCTACTGTTCTTATTATTTCAACAGTGCTTTGGTATGAATAATACTTAATGATTAGATCCTGAAAACTTTATCCCAGTAGAATTAAGAGCTACCAATTCTAGTATGCTCTTGATGTGTCTTTGGCAAGAATAACAATGTAATCAAGTAAAGCTAAATTGCAGATAAGAAATTCATAATATTATGGAGGTTAAGTTTAAGTTACAAGCATCCCTTTGATGTTACTAATCAGACGGTTCTTCAGTAATGGCACTCTTTCAATAGGAAAAATATCAAGAATAGACATATATGGCTGACTTGGGCCTAGACTGCTAGATTTTGAAGCTTAAGCTAAATAGCAGCAGTAATATCTTTGGATGAAGTTATTCCCTATTATACCATCTTACTACTAGTGGTGTTTTGTTGTCGTTAAGGCTAAAGAAACCATTGTCCATATTTAACATTAAATGCAGGACAATCTCCATTTAGTCTGTATTTTATCTAATATCTAAAGAAGATAATGTTCTCTTTACCAGAATTCCTGGTAGTGATCTGTGGCTGTACTTTACCCTTGAGATAGATGCTTACTGCATTTTTACTGTGGTTTCTTGGCTACTAACAACATTTCAGTCACAAGCTGGGGTGAATAAGAAGTTTTGATCCAGAAAAAATATGTAAGGAAATGTTTTGTCTGCTTTGAAATGTCACTGTGTTGTATTTTTGTCTTTTCTCTGTCAAAATGGCAGGCAAAAGGTTTCAGCTCCCATTTCTCTTACCCCAGCCCCCAGCAAAGCATGTGTGCCAGCGTCTGCACAGGCACCTCTAATAAGCTGTGTGGCCATATGCAGGCTCTGCCCCTTTGACAGAGGAAGAAGAGCTATTTTAGGATTAAAAAATGGGCATTGTCTCAGCATTTTTTAGAAAGAAAAATCTAGGATAGACACATCAGCAGCATGAATGCTGACAGCATGTCATCGTGGGGAGATGAGATAGAATCTGATGTTACCCGTGGTAAACAGTGGTAGCCTAGAATCAGCCCTCAGGAACTGTGGGCATTGAGGTGTGTCAGCTTTCTTATAAAGCCTGTTTTGAGTTCTATATTTTACACGCTGGTTGATGATAAAACAAAACTATTTCTCAAGTGCCAGGGTAGAATAAGAAGTGAAAGATTCTGCAATGCTGTTCTAATATATGACTATCTTCCTAAAAGCCGTGGTTATTTGTAGGTATTATTAATCTCTCACCTTCATCCACTGATTATTACTGATTATTCATATCCATGTTTAAGTATTAATTCATGAAACCTAAGATATTATGCTTCATGGACCATGAATAATTTTAATGTAGGTGATTTGTTAGAGTTGGGATTTTTCTTCCAGTTGGAGAAGGTATTTGAACGGTCATGGTTCTGGTATTTCAAGAGGAAGGAGTTATGTTCATTGGCAATGCGTGTTATATATTCTCTTCAGATCTTTTTCACAGAGGTCTGAATATTAATGTCTTAAAATTAATTTATGGAAACAAACAACATTCCACTCTCTTTCTTTTGTGTCAGCTGTGTCACCTATGCTTTTTTCAGACAGTACTATAAAATTTGATTTTGAGCAATTAGTGCTTTGTATCTATTTTAAGATTAATTTTCTTATCTGATAGTCAAGGTAGTTTTGACTCGCCGCAGAACACCAGTATTTCTCATTTTTAAATGTCTTTCCTTCAGTACCTCTGGTGGAAGATGATCAGGTCAAGAAATACTTAAATAAACTGGGCCTAATGAATCCATGGGCCCTGGTGCAATGCACGCACAAAGTGCTGAGGGAGCTGGCAGGTGGACAAACAGGCTGGCAGGAACCTTGTGAAGTTCAACAAAAAGTCCAGAGTCCTGCAGCTGGGGAGGAACAACCATCCAAGCAGCAGTGCAGGCTGGGATCTGACCAGCTGGAAGAGTGGCCCTGCAGAAATGGCTCTGGGTCATGGTGGCCACCCGGGTGATCATGAACTAGTGATGTGCCCTTGCTGCAAAGAAGGCCAGTGGTGTCCTAGGCTGCATTAGGAGGAATGTTGCCGCAGGTTGAGGGAGGTGATCCTCCTCCTCTGCTCAGCACTGGTGAGGCCACAGCTGGAGTGCTGGGTCCGGTTCTGGGCTCCCCAGGACAAGAGAGACACTGACATCATGGAGAGAGTCCAGGGAAGGGCCAGGAAGATGACAGACTGGAGCATCTCTCCTGTGAGGAAAGGCTGAGAGAGCTAGGGATACTCAGCCTGGAAAAGTGAAGGCTTGGGAGAATCTTATTGATGTATAAAAATATCTGAGGAGAGGGTGCAAAGAGGACGGAGCTGGGCTCTTTTCACTTGTGCCCAGTGACAGGACCAGAGGCAATGGGCACACCTTGAAACACAGGAAGTTCCCTCTGAACATCAGAAAACGCTTTTTTTACTGTGAGGATGACCAAGCAGTGGCACAAGTAGTCCAGGGAGGCTGTGGAGTTTCTGTCCTTGGAGATACTCAGAAGCTTCCTGGCCCTGGTGCTGGGTGGCTGGCTTTGGGTATTTGTGCTTGAACAGGGAGTTTGGCCCAGATGACCTCCAGAGGTCCCTTTCAGCCACAACCATTCTGTGATTGCTATGTCAAATGATGGGAAAGAAAAACAATTAAATTTTGGCCTAATTTAAAAATTCCGTATTACATCATACAAATATAGATTACATGGAGCTATGTTAATTTAACTTATTCTTTCTTTATTCCATTGCTACTTTTTATTCTGGCAGAATGAGTTGATGGAGATCTTACTGTGTTCCTCTCAGGTCTATCCTAAAAGTCAGTTAACTTTTCACAAAATTTGTCTTGCTTGATTTACAGTATCGCTGTTAGTTTTTATTCTGCTGACTTGAAGTCATTTCTCATTCATTAGGGCTCAGGCTGTCAAATGCAGAAAATGAGTTTTCTTTGTCTGCCCAACCTGACTTTATTGTGCACCGAAAGAAAACTACCCTAAGTTTGTTTTAGTAAAGGTGCCTTGAAGTGTTCTGTATGTTTCAAGTGCTCTTGGAATTTCAAAGGTGATGCAGCAGCTGTGAAAAAACAACATTCCATTTAAAGCATATAATCCCCATAGTTTTTTGAAGTTAATACTGTAACACATTTTAAGGAGTGTGGATTCCTTTTACCAGTCTGTGTACTTTTTTTATGTGTACTTACATTGTTTTTAGATGTGGCTGAATGTATCACTTTGCTGTGCCAATTTACAGCTTAAATAAACTTTAATTCAGTGCATGAACTAGAGTATTTTCTGGCAGAGTTGGCTTCGATATTGGCTTTTGCAACAGCTACAGTTCATTGTCTTAAATTGAAGAAGGCAATATGCTTAACATTTAAGCTGTTTCATAAAACCTTGAATTTGTTTAATAATGCATGCTCATTTTTGTACAACTCTACACGAGATCTGCTTTCTAATTATAAAAGATTTAGTGTAATTTAATAAAACGATAATTTCTTCTTGTCCCATTTTAGGTAGAGGTGATGTTTTATGACAGGCTTTGTGTGTACATTATGGCAGCCTTAGTAATTTTGAATGGAGCTTCTTGCTGACCAAACGTGCCCTCTTCTCAGAAGTGCTTTGTTTGCTCTGTACTGCCAACCACTGGAGGTACTGACGTGGCTCTCTCACCTTTCCCAGGGGTACCACCTCAGCCTGTGGAGGTTTGTCTAAGCTCGTCCTTCCCACATTAGGAAGGCATGTTCACATCATCAATTTTTCCCTGATGTTTGACCATCTCAGGTGCTAGAGGAATGGGTTTTGAAGCTGGGACCGTGGAGACCTGAATCTGAAGTGAAAATGACACTTGATGAAAGAGATCTCTGTACAGAGCCTACCTGTCCAGTAATATGTAGTATTTTTGCCTTACTGCAGCATAACTAGCAAGCTTGTGGCAAGCTGGGAAACTTGGCACTGTGTTCCAGCAGTGGAAACTGGCTCTGCAGAATCTGTGGTATTTCTTCCTGCCCACTAGTTGCTGTAGTCCAAGCTGTGTAGTTGCCAGAGGCAACCCTGCCATTAATGTTGTGGTGACTGTTCTGCAAGATAGCTGAAATAGAAGTTCATATTTCACACACATTAAGTTTTCGGATATGTCTGGTGTTTCCGAGTGCGATTAGGCAGGTGTCTGTCCTTCTTTTCTAAGGCCCTTGGAAGTCAAAGTGAGAGGAAAACTCGTGGCATGAATTGTCACTGCTCCATTCAAAACCGTTGGAACAAACTGGCGCTCTCACAACCTTCATTCCAGGAAGATGCTGTAATTGATGTCTTGAATTTACACCACTAAGAGAGTTGTTGAACTCGCTGTCGCCTCTAAAGTAACTCTTGATTTCCAGAGGTTATTAGATTGAAATTACAGGTATATAAAGCAGTGGTCTCTTGTCATTTGACATCATGTTACATTGATCTATAGCCTGAGTTATTAGTTGAATTACCACAGCTTCTGTGTGTACAGTTAGACATAAGCCTGTCTGAGGTTTAAGCGCTTAAATAAAAACCTGCTTGGAGCTGAGTGTCATGCAAGCAGCCGGTGAGATGCTATTTTTGAGATTATAATGCTGCCCTGGTGCAGCTGAATGTTTACAGAGATGAAGTGGGTGTGCGTTTGTCCATTTTGATGCACGTGCATAATGTTGGTATCCATCTTTGCCAGTTCTTTTCCTTATTTACGTGCAGTCTGTGTAATACGATCCGAAACATTTCTCCTTCCTGGTTCTTCTGCCTCTGCCCCATCTTTTTCCTCAAGAACGGTCATAGTTTAGGCTTTTGCACTTAGGCAGTTACTGCCAGCTTGTCCTTCATTTCCCCACTCTTCCAAAGGTAGTGGTGGTGCTTATGTTTGTGTAATGGCGAACTCCAGAATCTTCTTCAGGTGTTGCAGTTTCTTTTTTGAAGGGTGTGTTATGCTAACTTAGATCATGTGGCTCCTCCGAAGGGTAATAGATTTTTTTTTTCTGATTTACTATCCTTCTATCTGTTCCTGCCTGTCCCTGCTGAGATCCATACTGTTGGTATGCCACTAAACTACCAAAACAGCTGGGTTCTGCAGGAACACTGAAATTCAGTCGTTTCCTTTTGTGCACCAATTTGCTACCACCTATTTATTAAATCTGATGGTTGCGAGTCTTGAGAGGCTTTATGCAGCTATTTTCTTTAAAGCTTTTAGAAAGCAGGTGAAAGGTAAAGCTGTCATAAGCATCCTCTAGACCTTGAAAAAGATTTCAGTCACCGCTGAAAGAAATGTCTGATTCTAAAAAAATGTCCCCGAGCTAAAAGCTTTTTTTGGTGAAGTATCCAGGAAATGCAAAGGAGGTCACTGCATTCATGCACCTGGGAAAGAAAAGCAGATTTCTTTTAATTATCTGAGGTGTTGAAACTGACAGTGAATATCAGAGTAATTTGAAAAATATTTTGAATCCTATCTCATTATTGCACACTTTAAAAAGGCAATCTTGAGGAGGCCTTTCATGTCTCAAAAAAACCAGAACATCTTCTATTTTAGTTTAAAAACCAGTTTATCATCAGTTGAAAAATGCACTGCTACTTTGTCTTGAAACAAGCTGGTTTTGAATAGTATAGCTCCTTTTCTTGATGACTGTGCTTTTCAAAATGAGTCTCTGAACTGTGTCTTTTTTTTCCTTTGTGCAGAATGTCCTTAGTAGAAGTAGTTGACAAGACTGAGAAGCAGAGCTCCTCAGGTCGCCTAGAGTTGCAATTAAAAAAAAGCAACCCACAAGTTTGAAAGCCAGATTCAAGGTGCTGTTTGCCTCTGGGCACTGCAAAAGCAGCGGTAATTAGATGACTAATAGCTTATGTGGTTGTTAGTAAAACTCCCAGAATAACTTCCTCAAAAATGTGCGTGTAGCTTGAAACAATTCGTGTTTGGTGTGTTATGAGTGTCTCGCTAGTCTTAGAGTGAGAAGAGTATTCAGCTGCCTGATTTTAGTTCAGTTTGTGGCATGGGTGATGGGAGTTATTTTTGGATCTCTCTCTATAAGTACTGACAACTGGATCCTGCAAGAACCATCAGGAGATGAGTGGCAGGAAACTTTCAAGTAGTTTTGTAAATCTTGGGGGCTGTGTCAAATTTGCCTGAATGGAGAGGATGACTTATTTCATCCACCATGTAAAGTCAGATTAGAAGTGAAATTTCAGACAAATAATACCAGTTCCCATTGTGTCAAAAGAACCTCACTGAATCGAAAGCTAGCTTACATGTATCTTCATCTACATCTCCGTATTCTGGTTGTCCGTAATTCTCTTTTTAGTCTTTATGTATTTGTATCGTGGTGTTTTGTGTCAAGACTGTTTAACGCTCTCTCAAAATGAAGTATTTGGAATGAGTTATAGGAACAAAGGCATCAGTCAAATAGTGAGCCCTCTAGTGTAGTAACGTGTTTGACGGTGGGCAGAGCTCTTTCCTTCAGAGAAGTGCAGACACCTCTGTGGCACAAGGTGTTCAGAAAAGAATTTATTTCCTGTGTCTCATGCAATTAGTGGTTTTATTGTACCTTACCACTTGTTCATAAAACTTATATTTTTCATCCAGTTTAATCTGAAGTTTGCTTTCTTTGTAGTTTTTTAATGGAAAAGTTGTTGTTGTGTTTTCAATACTGATAAACATTACTTTGTAGTAATTTAATGTATAATTTTAAAGAACTATAAAGAAGGTTCTTAAAAGTTAATGTACACATGAAATAATCTTGAATAAATTTCGTGTTCATCTGAAATACCATTTTTCTAGAGCCCTTGCAGTCTTGCTTTCAGATGACAAAAGCATAAGGGAGATTAACACGGTTCAGAATGCTGTGAACCTTATATTTCGTGCTGTTACTGTGTGGCATTGCGTGAAGGTGATCTCTGTTGGAAGATTTGCTTTTGCAGTTTGATATTGAAATTACGCCTCTTGTCCAAGTCTTGTCCAGTCTTGGAAGGAATTCCTATCCTGAAGGTTTAACCTAAATACAGTTAAGAGAGTACATTGCATTGAATACATAAATATAGCAACTACAACTTGCTTTTCTGGGGATCAGTTAGAGTAGATGCATAAAGAGAGTGTCATTTCTGTTGCTTGTTTGGAGTTTAAAGGAGGAGATTGATGCCTTGTTGGGTCAAGTCTATAGGAGCTCAGAAGCCAACAGAAGTTGAACTATAGTGAAATATAGCAGTGACTCTATTTTAGTCTGTTTTTTTTTCTTTAAACAATTGAAAGAGTTCCAAAGAATGTGTTGCTTCTATTCGTAAAGAAAAATTCAGCAAAATTTACTTCTGCATATGACCAGTACCTTCTAGACGTTTCAAATATTAAGAATGAGTTGGTAAAATTAGCATATGCATATATGAACCACTTATGCCAGCAGCTTGAGTCTGTTGTACTATTTAAGAGTTCTCGATTGCTGTAATGTAGAGTTGTAACGAAGGTGATAGAGCACTCTTTGCAGGTCACACAGTGTCTGTGCTTAACAGGTGTGTGATTTATCCTGCTTTTAGAAGTTTGTTGGCAACAGGATACATTTTAAGAGTTACTTGTACCGTGTAAACAGATTTCTTCTCCAGAGATACATGTATATTTTAAAAAGACCAACCTTTTTTTCAGGTCCCTTTACAGATGTAGTAACTACAAATCTTAAACTACGAAATCCTTCAGATAGGAAAGTATGCTTCAAAGTGAAGACCACAGCACCTCGTCGATACTGCGTGAGGCCAAACAGTGGAATTATTGACCCAGGATCGTCTGTAATCGTTTCAGGTAAAAACAAATACACGCAGTTGTAGGTTAAGTGTTTTTAAGGCCTTTAATGCAGTTCCCTAATGCTTGATCTTAAAGACTGTTTGAAGTATGTCAGCTTTTTAAAACATTTTTTTAAAAATAAAAGTGATTCCCTTCATTAGTGTGATGGCAACTTGATGTAGAGCTGCAATGATACATGAAAAAATCCTCCATATAGAAATACTTGCCTTTGTCACATTTATCTGTGGCTCTCTGAAAGGAAGAAAAGCAAATTGAAAATGGGCAGTGACATTAACAGTACCTTTGCTTCAGACTACTATATTCATGTTTGTATCCTGAAGTAGAGCATTGCTTGGCTGCTCCGATGTGCCTAAAGTGTAACATTTCATAGTTCATTGCATTTAAGAAAAAATAAGTTTACAATTGTAGCTAGTTGTTTTTCTCAAGAAAATGGGAAGACTAGATACTAATCTTCAGATTTGGTAAATGATTTTTGTAGGTCATTCTCCTGACCATTTTGAGGTAGAATCTCTAGAATAAGGGGGATTCAGGTTGTAGGGATCACAGGCAATACAGGCGTGAACTCCTAGATCTCCTAGGTCTAGAAAACGGACTATTTTTGAACCCTTGGAGACCTCTGTAGCAAAGCAAAAGGGAAATAATGGAGCAATCCTCAGAGCTTTTCAGATTCACATTCTTACACCCTTTGGGAAGTTTAAAAGAAGCTGGAGAACTGTCTTCAGGTGATATGTTCAAATGATGCAAAGAAGAGCCCAAGAAAACTTTGGTTGGTTAAAACCTTCGAGAAACTTTTCGTTGTAGGAGTTTTCTGATCTAACATGATCTGTAGAATGGGGCCCTTTAAAGCTTCATTTCTGCTTACCATGGGCAATCCAGCATCTGGACTCACGTGGTACTTACTGAATCAGAAAGATCATTTTACTGAGAATTGGTTTAAGATACAAGTAGTCAAAAACTTGTTTATTTCCATCTTCAACTGCAACTTACAGCCGTTTTGCCTTAGCTGTGTGTTTGATCTGGTATCTGGGATCTTTCCAGTGGGTAGTTTGATATCACAATCAAGATCTTGCTGGGCTTTCTCTTCAAGGAATTGAATAGATTGAAGGATTGCATCCTGTGTGTTTTCAGTTACAAATCATCCTTTTAAAGCTTTAAATATTTTGGTTTTTTAAATGAGTCAGTACTGGAGCTGTAAACAATATTGTGGCTTCAGGATCACCAATAAAGGGAAACAGTGTCACACTGCTCGACTCTTCAGTTGGCATAGCAGGAAGTCTTTGATGTGCCTATTTCTGTATTGCTGGATTCTCATGCAATTATTCAGCTACAGTGACCTCAAGATGTTTTGAAGTGCAGTTGTTGAGTTACAGTGACTCCACAGTGCTTTTCAAAACTAAGTTCTCTTCCCCAAAGTGTCAGCATCTTTTTTTTTGTTTTTAGGCATATAATTTCTTTTGGGTAATTTGCTAAGATAAATGTGCAGATTATTTTTCTAGTGACCCACTTTATCTCATCAGTCTCTCAACTGAATGTTTTCAGTGCTGAGTCATCTTTCATATAATTAAAAATAGATTTCTCTCACATTGTTGTGCAGAGAGAAATAACTATAGGATGCTGTGGGCTGAAGCTCTTATGTTCAAAACTGAGTGTTGAGGTAGTGTTAGCTGTCTTCAGCCTGTTTAATGCATCGTGCTGATTCAGAGCCAAGCCAGTTTTTAAATTCATTGTTGGAGATGTGATTTGACAGTCATTTTAAGGAAGTCCACAGGCATTTTTTAATCATTTATCACTTTTCAATTGTGAATCACTAAGTAACCTTCTTCAGCGATGTTTATTCTTTTTTTTTCCAAAAATACAAATTCCGTAAGAGCTGTTTTTCTTTACCTTGATACCCTAAATTTACTATTTATTGTCCTGTCATGTATTGTTTGTTGTTAACTTGTTAACAGCAATTGCTTGTTGGTGGGGTTTTTTCATCATACAGCATGTTACTCTTCTTCCTTCACAGCTTGTTACTTGTTTTTCCTTCTGCTTTTGCATTTTTCTAGCTGTATCAGTATCTCTGCTATAGCTTTTTCATTGCTATAAAATAGGTACATGTACAGATACCTGTTATAGGACTCCATGTAATTCTTCTCATATTTTTCTGAAACTGCTTCTGCTTCTCTTAATTTTGTGTAAAGATATACTGAACTGGCATTCTCATTCTGTGGAAGTCAGGTGTATGTACACTGCCAAATAATTCATCTCTCCAGTTCACTGAGTCCTCATCCTCTGGTAGATCAAGTTGCAAGCCTATCCCCCCCCCACACACATTTAGATGTAAATTTTTTTTGTCTCTCTTACAGGATCTATTTGTTCATATTTGTATACGAAATGTCTTTTCCTGTAGTAGTTACAAAAATAATCATGTCAGCTACACCAGACTCTGACCTCTCAGTCCCTGTTTCTGCAGTGTATGCGCTGCCTTTGCATTTTAACTTTCAGTGTCTGTTCAAGGAGGAATAAATCTGAAGTGGCTAGCATGCTTGCTGTTGTGATTAGCTGAAGAATCACAGTTTTATTTTTTTCTTTGGAACAGTAATGCTGCAGCCTTTTGACTATGACCCAAATGAGAAGAGTAAACACAAGTTTATGGTACAAACAACCTATGCACCACCAAATATTACAGATATGGAGGCAGTGGTAAGTAAAAATGGAGTAAAATGACTGTTGTTTTTTTTCCTTAAAAAATCAGGCTTAACTGTAAATGATTCACATTTTTGTAGTTTCTTTTTGAAGAAGAATTGGGTTTTCTCTGACCAAGTGTGACTTCAAATGTGATTCAGTGTTTTTAATATGAAATACAAGGTCAGTTTTAGAACTTGCCTCTAGTGATTAACCTAGAGGTTATTGAATGGAAATAGTAGTGAGTCTAAGGTAAGGTCAGTTCAGTGTTAAAATATGGGCATGTTATACCTTTATACGCAGCTAATTTGAAGGGGATAAACAGATTGCATTTGAAGGAATCAACGTTATATTCAAACAAGCCTGAAGCTGTATGAAATGGGTTCATTTGGTATGAAAAGTGTTTAAGTGAAATGTTGAATGGGATTATAATGAATTAAAATATTTTCAAGACTAAGATGTGTCTTCCTACAAGACACAAAGTGGCTAAACACAGCACAAATGATAGATTTATTTTCTGTTTTAATAGAACATGTTGTAGCTTTAGTTCTTAGGCTGGGTTGGTCTGATGCAAGATCCAGAAAGGAGATGTGTAGGTTTGTGCTTGTTAGTTCAGAAGTAAGGTGCCTGTTTCTGATTTTACTGGCTGGCAGCAGTGGGAATGAAGCCCTCAGTTGTCAGAACGTGCCTTTTAGGGTGTATGTGGACTCACATAAGTATGTCCTAAAGTGGAGGTCAGCATTGCACATGCTTCTAACTCTACAAACTGTTTTAGGGAATGCCTGTGTTTACACAGGTACATCTGATGTTCACTTGAGGCAGAGAAGGAGAGGAGGAACAAAGGATAAAGATGAGATTTTATAAATCGCTGAAATCCAGGAGACCTTTTCAGGTTTAGTCTCTGTCCCCTTATATGAAGGCAAAGACTATTGTGGCATCACTCTTCACTGGAAGCAGTGGAAAACCACCTAGATTTTGTGAAGCTTTTGAGATGTGAAAGTTAACGTCTGTCTGCCTTTTTGAACTGGTTTGTTTTTCTTCATATGCTCTAGTAGCTCTTGGTTATGGGTGGTAAATGAAGCATGGCTATTCGGTGAGGGTATAAAAACCAGCTTCAGAAATACCTTTCAAATAACTGCTTTCTTAGTGTGTTCAGGTATACAACACTGGGACATGGATCTTGCAGGAAATCGATAATTGTAGTTATAAGTTACTGTATAAATAATGCCGCTGGAAAAAAAATAATAGGAAGGATGTTATGAAAAACCTGAGTATTTGGGTCTGTAACACCTACAGTTCTAAGGTAACAGTAGAGGACCTATTAAAAAAATTGCTGCACACTTCAGAGCAGTCTCTGAGCCTAAGAATTTAAGGCAACTACATGAAGTGCATGCTTTGAAAGTTAATTGTCCGTTGAGGAGAGAGATTCCAGCTTATTTTAGTTATTTAAATATACTAATAACCATTAGAATTAAAAATGGTATTTTATAAGCAGCTTCGAAAAATTCTCTAGGCCCAAATTGTCACATGATATGCAGTAAAAGGAGAAAGTGGTTAAAAGTCCAAAATTCGGAGAACTAAAGAAATTTACTCTAGAACAAATACAGAGTCACTAAAGGGTGTCTTTCAATCTTTTGTTTAAAATCAGCGCTTCCAAGATAGGATAGGAGAAGTACATTTGCTGAAGCATAATAGGGCTAGAACTTTCCTCTCAAACTGACTCAGATGCTACTTGTTTCTCATTGTGTGTTAAGAAACCACTGTATTGTCCCCTCTCTATTTCATACAAACCTCTGATGGATCCATTCTTGCACTCAGTTTACTCTTTTTCATTTCCAGACTTGAATAACCATTTCTGGCTTTTGTTACTTAACAGCAGTGAGTGTGAACAAAAAGCATTGTTCATAAGCAAGTCTGAGAATTGCAGGGAGGGTGAGCATGGTATTCAGCTGTATAGGAGGCCAGAGCTAAGGGCAAGCTTGTGAACTGTTGAGATGTTTTCATGAGTCCAGCATGTTAAATAACTGTATTAATTGTTGTCTTAGTGGAAAGAAGCGAAACCCGATGAGTTAATGGACTCCAAATTGAGATGTGTGTTTGAAATGCCCAACGAAAATGATAAACTGGTAAGTAAGGAGTAAGAAACTGTAAGATCTGTACCACTGAATGGTAGGATCTCACAGAAATTTCCGGTTTTTTTCAACCTATTTGATTTAGTGATTAAATGAATTGAAGGAATTTGTACTAAATTAGTCAGGAAGGATGTTCATGATATAACTTTTTAAGGATTTATAGAGTCATAGAACAGCCCAGGTTTAAAGGGACCTTGAAATACCATCTGGTCCAAGATCTTGTCCGAAAGGGAACACTGTCCAACCACATCTTAAAAAACTCCAGCAATGGAGACCAGTGCCAAAAAATGATCTCTTTCTTATTTTTATACTTTATAGTTTTTGTATGCAATCTGAGTATAATCTTGGGGGGCAGGGGATGTAGCAGTTGCTTTGTGGTCTGGGTTTTTTTGGTTGGTTTGTTGGTTTTTTTTCTTCTAGTAAAGAATAATTTATGAGACGAAGGTGTAAGTTTCCGAAGTGTGTCTTAAACACTAAAAACGTAAAGGTCGAGCATTTTTTGTCAAGGCATGTAGTTATCTACTTTCTGGCTTTAATTTTATGAAGTATGTAATGTAGTGAGAGAAATGTAATGGGTTATACAAAACTACCTCCTTTTGTACTTTTTCCTAAGAAACTGTCCCTAGGGACAGAGGAGCTGACTCTTTAATTGAAAAGTCAGCTCTTTACAACCCCTCTTAGGGGGCTTTAGGCCCTTTTAGGGCCAGCTCTTTAAGGCCATTTTTCTTAGAGTGCAAGAGCTCCATCCTGATGGGTAAGAAATCAAGGAAGGCAGGCCAGAAAATGGCATGGCTGAGCAAGGATCTGCTCCTCGCATTGAGGAGTAAGAAGGCAGTGCACAGCCAGCGGAAGCTGGGACATGTGACTTGGGAAGTACAGGGGTATGGTTTGGGGGTGTGTAGGATCAGGAAAACCAGGGCACAGATGGAATGGGACTTGGCAGGGGATGCGAAGAGTAATGAGAAGGGATTCCGTAAGTACGTGTGTCAGAAAAGAAATGACAAGGAGAGTGAACCCCTCTGATAAACAAGAAAGGAGAACTGGTGGCAGCAGATTTAGAGAAGGCTGAGGTACTCACTGAGTTCTTTGCCTCAATCTTCACTGGCAGTCAGGCTTGCCACGTCCTGGGGGTTCTCATGGTTGAAAAACTGGACATGAATGTACCGTGTGTGCTCGCAGCCCAGAAAGCATCTTGGACTGCATCACAAGAAATGTGCTCAGCAGGTTGAGGGAGACGATTCTCCCTCCCTCTACTTGGCCTTTGTGAGACCCCATCTGAAGTCCTGAGTCCAGCTCTGGGTTCCCCAGCATCAGAAGGATGTGAACCTGTTGGAGCAAGTCCAGAGGAGGGCCCTGAAGATGCTCAGAGGGCTGGAGCTCCTCTCACATGAAGACAGCCTGAGAGAACTGGGGTTGTTCAGCCTGGAGAAGAGAAGGCTCCATGGAAACCCCATTGTAGCAACTTTTAACAGAGGCAGATAGTGATACACAAGGGGAACAATGGTTTTAAACTAAAAGATGAAAGATTTGGGTTAGATGTTTGGAGGAAATTCTTTTCTGAGGAGGTAGTGAGGCACTGGAACAGGTTGCCCAGAGAAATTGTGGATGCCCCATCCCTGAAGGTCTTCAAGACTGTGTTGGATTAGGCTTTGAGCAATCTGATCTAGTGAAAATTGTCCCTGCCCATAGTGGGGGGATTGGAACTAGAAGTTCCTTGAGGTGCCTTCCAACCCAAACTATTCTATGATTCTGTGATTTTGAGCAGAGCTGTGGGAATTAGATTTTTAATTTTAATACTGGTTTTTTCACAGCTTTTTGTGACTTTTCAAAATTAGTAATATGTATTTCAGATGCTGTGAGACTTAAATTTCCTGTTTGTGCAGCACTCTATTTTCCTTCACTAAAAGGTGTTATAAATGCAAAACATTTGTGACATACATACTTCATAGGAGTTTGTGACATGACCTGTTTTGGGTTTACTTTATTTTGTTTGTTACTATTGCAGGATTACTTTCTTCCTTTAATTTCTCCCCCGCCCAAGTTCAAATTATCTTTAGTGTATTTTATGCCCTCTTTTGGATGCCTCTTGGGTCAGTGTTAAGCAGCTGAAGTATTAATTTGTGTCTCAGTAGAGTTTAGTACCAGGTAAACAGTGCAATCTTCTCTTGCTTTTTTAATACTTGAGCTAATCAGAATTGAGCTGTCAGTGTGTCCGTTCAGCTTACTGTAAATATAAACTTCATTGAGCTATATTGGTAGCGTCACTGTTTCACTTTTAAGCTGTGGATGATTTTTCTCTAGGTAAGTAAGATTCTCAAATCATTCTTGATATTTGTAGAATGATATAGATGCAAGCAAATCCGCCCAAGTACTGAACACATCTAAGCAGGATGGACCGATGCCAAAACCACATAGTGTTTCACTTAATGATACTGAAACAAGGAAGCTCGTGGAGGAGTGCAAAAGACTTCAGGCAGAGATTATGAAGCTGACAGATGAAAATCGGCTCCTGAGAGTAAGTTCTATGTCCACATTTATGTTGAAGTGCCTTCACTCTGCTTGATTGAAAGGTCTGGTTTGTAATTAGGCCAAAAGATGTGTATTCCAGCAAGTAGATAAAACTGTTAGAATATGGAGATTGATTCGTAATATGGTTTTACTGTCCTGTATGTAATGTATATCTTGAACTTGTCAATGATTGAGACTTTGTGATTGTCATGGATGAGACATTGAAGCTGCATAATCTTCTTCTTAAAGGAAATGGTCTTATTTAAGGTGATCGTATTACTTTAAGTCTAAGTCAAAGCTACTGAATTAAATTAGCTTTTTAAAAGTGCTCTATTTTTCGTTAATAATGAGTAAATGAGATCCAGAGCAGTAACATTTTGCATGACAAACAGAGAATAAGAACAACTGTTTGGCCAGAGGAGGTAAGCAAACACTACTTCCTAGTACCTTTATGTAAAGATGTCATTTCAGTGACCCGTAAGTAGTCAATACATGACTTTATTTGTCTTTTCTATAGATTTGCTTTTGGAACAGTTCTGACAATTTCACTGGCTGTGGTAGTCTTTCAAAGAACCGTGAAATAACATGATATCTCCACACCTGTAATCCTGATGACATTGACACTAAACAAAGCAGATGTTTCTCCTTAACAATAAGGAATTACTGCTGTTTAATTTGGACACATATTAAGTAAGAGCAGAATGCTTCATTGGGCCTAGCAAGATTTTTGGAATATTTTTTAAGCAGAGAGACTAGTGAATTACGGTCCTTATTTAAAATATGGTTTTCTACGTCCATGTTTTGGATTTTGGTGTGGTGTCACATATGTGCTGAGGGTTTTTTTTAAACTTTATTTAAATATTCACCAGTAAATATGGCCTTTTGAGTTCAGTTTTTACTACTGTAATGATGTATTTATATTTTTTTTTCCATCTGTGTTTTTTCCTCCCCTCAGGATGAAGGCTTGAGGCTCAGAAAGGTAGCGCACTCGGATAAATCTGGATCACCCACAGCTTTGGCCCTCAGAGATAATGGCTCTAATTCTCTTCCTTCACTTCTTGTTGTAATTGCAGCCATTTTCATTGGATTCTTTCTAGGGAAGTTCATCTTGTAGAAAGAATGAGTGAGAGAAGCATGCAAAACTGCAGCTTCCTTTTTTNTTTTTGGTTTTTTTTTTTGTTTTCTCTTGGCCAGAAAAAGGTTTGTTTACCTACCACATCATGGGTAGTACGGCCCGAGTGGCTGTTCTTGTGTACAGCATCATAACAGGCTTTGCCTTTAATGATCTCGCACGGTTAGAAAACACAATCTGAAAAGACAAACTGTTCAGCTGCTGGACAAAATTGTACATTCAGTCATCAATAGCAGGTATCAGTTGCACAGTCAGTCCTTTATGAAAATTCATAAATAAAGAATTGTTCTTTCTTTCTGTGGTTTTAATAAGAATTCGAAAATTGTTCAGAGTCTTGTAAATGTTATTTTAATAATCCTTTAAAATTTTATCTGTTGCTGTTACCTCTTGACAAATGATTTATTAGATTGCTAATCCCGCTCATTCAGGAATATGACAAGAGGTATTCTGGGGGAAATGGTGCCTCTTACTGTGTAAATTTTCTCCTTACCTTACTTTGCTAATATCATGGCAGAATTTCTTTCTTATTCCTTGTGAGGCATTGTTGAGAGTTCTTCATCCTTAACAGTCCTGTCCCATAATATTTAACATGACAAAAGAAATAAAATTGTTAACAGATTTTTCTGCTGGGTAGCCTGTTTGTGTGTGTCGTGCTTTTAGAGGGGATTCTTAACAAGTTCATTGTTCATGGTAATTTGCTACTTGTAACAAATGGCTATTTTAAAGTTTATTTGCTTAAGTCTCTGGCTTTGACTGTTGTAATTGAAGCTTGGGAAAGAAGAAAAAAAAAAGGTTTCCATTCCGTTTGTTTAAAAAAATATGAACTGTTTTCTGGCTGCTTTCAGCTACAAAGAGGATGGTTATCAAACTTGTTTTGGGACAGAATAATTTGGATATCCAGCAGGTACAAATACCAGACATGAATGTTTTCAATATATTAACAATTTGCTTGGATTGTGCAGGAGTGTTATAATCAACCTTCTGTTCCGTCTTTGGATCTTCTGGGTGTCTTCCAGGAGTCAACATTATTCTTTGATTTCTTAAGGGTACTTAATTCGCGTATACTAACTTACTCAGTTGATAATTCTGTCTTAGCAGATATTAAAAAATGCAAGTTGAATCATTCAAGACACCCATAGTGAATTCCATGATGCAGAAGAGTTGATATTTGCTGAGTTGCTCACCTTTTGCTCACCTTTGGGAAATAGAAATCATTTTATACAACTCTTGGCAGATCTACCTGTTTTAACCACGTATAGCTAAGTTTTAAAAAATGCATTTTTGGGGTCTGAAATGCTTCCCTGCACTTAATCTTATGTCTTGCCTCATCTCTGAATACGTCATAAAAACAAACAGTAGTATTGAAACAAAATATTATCTCTGTTTCTGAGTAAGCATAATCCAATACAGGGAATTACTTGTAAACTTGAACAATTGTGGAAGAGGTATACTCCTGTAAGCAAAATTGTGTATGCTCTTGGACAGCTTGACTTGATGTGGTGCAGCTAAGTGTGTTAGACCTTGGTATATGCACACCTTCCGTAGCTGAGAAAAATGTTCTGGGAAAGATGTTCGTTATCTTGGTTGCCTTTGATTTCTAGTGCTTTTTTTTAAAAAAAAAAATTACATCATGTTCTGTCATAGCTCTCTGTGATAAACTTTTTTTATAAAATCTTGCACATGTACAAGGAAGATGATGGAGAAAATGCAAATACTGCTTATCTTTTCACTTAAGCATGCAAGCACTGATGTTTCCAATTACTTGTTCCAGTGTCTGCATTCAAGTCTCCTTCCATCCCAGTGACTGGAAAAAACTTTGTTAAGGTTTTGATTGTTTTGGTTCCGCTGGTTCAGAATGGTGTATTTCTCCTGATTTTTTTTTCTCTAACAGAACATTGCCACATCAAACTTTCATAGCCCGTTCCAAACTGATTACGTGGAAAATAACGAAAGCAATATTGTGCAGGATGTAGTTTGCTTCAGACAGAGCAGTCATCCCTGCGTTGAAGGGAGAAAAACCAAACAAAACCCTCTGGAAGATCTTAAAATGTTTACAGCATGGTGTACAGAGGTTTTCAAAGGTGCTAGCACTTAGAGGACTTTAAAGCAGAACAACAAGTCATTGCTCAATGCAGCTGACTCAGGTTTTGATATCTGGCAGCAGAAATATGGTAAAATTGATAAAATCAGAATGAAATAACTTTTTTCATAAATAAGAAAACAGGTGGTGGTAAAGCTTTGGTCATGGTTTAAGTAATGTTTCCAAGGTGAAAGTACAGCGCTCGTAACCAGAGTTCTCAGTAATGGTCTAAGGAGACTGTCTTGGTTTCCCGTAATCCCTTCATAGCTGTATATAAAATGTAATGCTAAAACTATTTTGCTCTCAGGAGTCACTTTGGATGAGATCAACTGTATTCAGTGAATTATGTACTATGGATTAAATTGTTTGTCTTTGTTCCTGAAATGGTTAGAACTTCTTGCTTTGTCTGCCTGCTTACTCGTGTGTGTAAGCACAGGGAAATACAGTCTCTCCACCTGCTCCTGGTGATATGAGCGGACGGTGACGCCCGTAAAGTCGTGTGAGGGGAAATGTGTGACTTCAGTTCAATACACCTCGCAGGTTGCTCTTCTGATTTCTCAGAAGGGCCAGATAATACAAGTATACACTATCAAAGTAGTTATTTTAAAATTTTTGTGAATATAGCACTTTAAAAAAAGAGTAGTATGGTTCAGGGGGAAAAAGAAAATAAACCTAGTTAACTAGAAGATACAGCTTCTGTAGTGATTCTGGGCACCAAATTTAACCCACTTAGAATATATATATATATATATATAAAAAGTTCATTTAAAAAAAAAGTTGTTTGTATCAATGCACAAGTTATTTGTGCATTTCTACTCATTCTCTAAAAGCTGTTGACAAACACTATTGCCCAGGCTTGCATGTTTCTGCTGCTATGTTTGAAGCCAACTTACTTAAAAGAAGCAACCAAACAGTAGCTTGGAACTTCATTATCCTCCTGGGAGGAGGGAGGGTGGAGGGAGGAGTTGAAAGGTGACATTTTGCCAAAGGGGAAAAGACAAAGTCAATAAGCAAAACTTATCTTTCAGGCCTTCTTCAAAGTTATTAAAGGTTGAAGTGTTAATAAACTATTAAAAATGTAGCAGTGTCCTTTTTATTTTGGAACTTCTCCCTGACTCCATTCTGTGGACTGCTGCTGGTGAAGAGGTGTATCTGGGTGCCGTGGGCGGTGTCACTGCTCTGCTCTGGGCTCTGCTGGTAAAGGGCAAGAGGCTGCCTTGGATGAAGAGTCAGTGTTGGAGCGAAGAACAGGTGCCTCCATCCAGGCGACACTGAGGATGCTGATGGGTCTTTCAAGGTGATTCTTACAAATCTGACAAATAATTTTCTTTTTCCTGTTGGGAGTCCCCAGGTATTTATGTGTGAATTGATTTGCTGGAGCAAACACTTGTTTCAATCTGTAGCAAAAGATGGAATGAGAGCAAGGCAGTTACAGAGCAACCCTAATAAATATTTACTATAATACTGAAATGCCCTGCTCTCCAAGTTTGCAAGCAGGATTGAAATTCTGTAGCTTGTCTTTTTAGCCGCATTGCTGTGAAGGTAATAGTTCACTGCCTTGCCTGCTACTCTGGTTCCTGTGGAATAGCTTTGTGGGGGGTGTCCTGGAAGGCCCATCCGTGTGTAGCACTCACCCCTGCTGCCAGCGAGCCTCTGTCTTTGCTGATCCCGAGCTTCTGTGGTAGTTTTACAGTGGTGGCACATTGGAGTGTTGGACAAGAGGGGGAGCTAAATGCAGGAGTCAGTTTTCACAAGGGTTTGAGCTCCTTCCTGTGGGAAGGACTGAAACTAATGGTGATAAAATGAAGTAGGTTATTTTCTGTCCAAATGTGTTTCACAGGGCGACTCAAATAGTGTAACCAAGTGTCTGATTGAAGTTGGTCTGTTGCGTTTTTCTGTTTCAATGTGTGTTAGATACATTGAAGAAGAATTGCTGATTCTGACAGGGCTGCATAAGCAGAGGTAGTGCTGCTGTTGGCACCTCTTACTTATTTGCCCTGTGTGTGACAAATGTTCATGTAGAAAGGAGGTCTTGTGCCAAGGCAAACCAGTTGATTCTTATCTTTTATCTGGCTCTATCATTAGTGCCAGGTGGTGGTAAGGTCAGTGCCTGTGCCTCGTTTGCTGGGACAAGGGTTTATATGTTTGTGTGGTGAACTAGATCTGGAAACTGCTTTGGATGAAATTATTGTTTCATCCCCTACAAATTACGTTTAAACTGAATCCTGGTATAAGCATCTCCGCCACATTGCAGTGCCATTTCATTTAAAGCTTGGTACCAGTTTATGTAATGTTGGTAGCGCTGCCAGCAGGGTATTGAATCCCTGTTTGTACTGCAGCTACTGTGTTGCTGGCAGTGCTGGAAGGCTGATCTCCTCCCTCTTCTTTAGAAAAGACTTAAAAGGATGTTTGTGGTAACCAGGCACAGAGGTGTGAGACAGACAGCCATAATTACAGCTAAGCAGTCTGAGCTCAAACACTTGAAATAAATGAAACACTAATTGAAAGGTGGCTGAAATAGTTATTGTTACCTTTTGAATGGGTTGATAGGAAAAAAACCCATTGTGAGTTGTTTGGTTGTGGTGATTTGTTCTTTTTCTTTATTTTTTTGTAAGTTAAGACTGCTGATCGTCCAAGTTCTGCAGGGGAAAAAAGCTCCAACAATCAACCAACCAACAAATTGCTGTAGTCTAGGAATAATTATTTCAGGATATTTTGGAAAGTTTTTACTACTGTTGGTGCAGGCTCACATGCATAGGTGAATTCAGAGAGACTACCACTGGGGATCAGTATCTAGGCTTTTCTCACAGTTGGGTAGTAGTTAAATAGCAGTCCTTGTGAGTGTGAATGTCTCGATCTGCCTTGTCAAGGATGGGTTATTCTCGCTTTTGAGATGGGGAAACAGGCATGAGTGTAGAGGCAAGTGACTGGCTAGTTTAAGCACCGCCCCTATTCTCTAGCACACACTCTGTCCTGTTTCTCACCAAGTATTCCCTAAGCCATGTCCAAGTCTTTTGTTTGTTTGTTTGTTGGATTTCAAAAATGCTGCTTCGTGTTGCTTAGACATCTGTAGTTGTCTTTTAAAGCGGCTTCCTAAAGACTTAGCTGTTGCTTTGTCTGTTCCTGAAGCCAAGTGTTGAACAGACAGAAAATGTAACTGTTTAAAAGTGGAATGTGCTCACTGGGATTATAATGCCTGACCTCAGCCAAAGATAGTCGAGGGGGGAAAAAAGGAAAAATGCTAAACATTTGGGTGTGTTGTGTTTGTAGTCCTGAAACATAAAAGTCAGTCTGTGTTGCAAAAAACTTCTGTGGAGCCAGCGCTGTTTGCACTTTACGTGTAAAAGAAAGCAAACAGTCCTAAATGTGCACAGCTGCCCTGTTAGTGGGGGTATATATTGCTGCATTGGGTTTCCGTGGCAAGGTTTTGGAAGCGGGGAGCTGCAGGGGTGGCTTCTGTGAGCAGCTGCCAGAAGCTTCCCTAGTGTCCTACAGAGCCAATGCCAGCTGGCTGCAAGATGGACCTAATACTGGCCAAGGCCAAGTCCATCAGTGATGGTAGTAGTGCCTCTGGGATAAGAGGTGAAAAAAGGTACTGCACAAGAGCAGATGGCAGCCAGAGAGCAAGAATATGTGAGAGAAAAAGCCCTGCAGGCACCGGGGTCAGTGAAGAAGGAGGGGGAGGAGGTGCTCCAGGCACTAGCGCTGAGATTCCCCTGCAGCCCGTGGGGCAGCCCATGGTGAGGAGCTGTGCCCCTGCAGCCCTTGGGGGTTCACAGGGCTGCAGAGATCCTTCTGCAGCCCATGGAGGACCCCACTCTGGAGCAGGTGGATGCTTGAAGAGGCTGTGTGACCTTGTGGGAAACCTGCAGTGGAGCAGGCTCCTGGCAGGACCTGTGGCCCCATGGAGAGAGGAGGCAATGCTGAAGGTTCTCTGGCAGCACTTTTGACCGTGCTGCAGTCTGCTCCTGGAGGACTGCACCCTGTGGAAAGGACCCCTGTCGGAGCAGTGTGTGAAGAACTGCAGCCTGTGGGAAGGACTCTCCTTAGAGAAGTTTGTGAAGGACCGTCTCTCATGGGAGAGACCCCATGCTGGAGCAGGGAAAGAGTGTGCAAGTCCTTCCTTGAGGAAGAAGGAGTGGCAGAGACAACGTGTGATGAACTGATCCCAACCTCCATTCCCCATCCCTCTGCACTGTTTGGAGGGAGAGGAAACTGGAAATAGAATTAAGCCTGAGAAGAAGAGGCGGGTGGAGGGAAGGTGTTTCAAAATTTGGTTTTCTTTTTCATTCTCTTACACTGATTGATTGGCAATAAAGTAATTTGCCCAAGTAGTCTGTTTTGCCCATGATGGTAATTGGTGAGCAATCTCTGCCTGTCTTTATCTTAACCCATGAGCCTTTCATTGTATTTTCTCTCTGAGGGGAGTGATAGTGCAGCTTTGGTGGGCATCTGACGTCCAGGGAGGGTCAACCCACCACAATTGCTCTGCCCACGGAAGTGGAGAAGTGTTTTTCCCTTGCTGCTTTGATAGCCCAAACACAGATGATACAGACAGCTACTCTGACTACTTCAGAAGAGCCAAGCACTTCTTTTTTTAAAACCTAAACATGTTTGACTCCTGCAAGCAGATGCTCCAGAAACCGTCTGACTCAGAGGTTAAGTCCACTGATGCATTTTCACTCAAAATTAGTAAATGTTGCTACTGCTGCTTTTCAGACTGCAGTAGACTGTTGCAGTGGTGTGAAGGTTGGTCTGAGGAATATTAGTAATGAGAATAGAGTAATTATCTTAATTATAAAGATGGTGCTCTGTTTCTTAATGGTTGAGAGGCATTACTTTAAATCCTTATGTAGTTTATAGAACCATGTTTTTGAAAGGCTTAGGAAGAAAGTCTACAGAAAACAAAACCTGAACCTTGGGTCAAATAGACAGCCCTCTAGAGCTGCAATCAGAGGTGCTAAGAGTGCAGCTTTGATAATGAAACGAGTGGTTCTTAGAAGATGGGAGCTTATGTAGTGGCTGTTTTTCACTGCTTGCCTTAATCATATCTGGTTAGTTTAAAATGTTGAAGTGATAAATGTGAGATGCGTGTCCCGCACCCCAGGAGTGGTTGGTGTCAATGTGGAAAATGGGAGTATAGTAGGAAGAGATGGCCATGACAAAAGTGAGGTGGACTGCTTCAGAAGTGTCTCTGTGATGGCTTTATGGTCTCCGGACACCTGGACTGTTAGACAGGTCTGTATGTGCTGCCTTCTCTCCAGACACATGCTGGAAACTGCCATGCCTTCTCTAGGGATGGGAATGTCTCCAATTTTAGGGTGTAAAGCCTCAAACATGGTGGTTGCCCTTGAAAACAGGAGAATGCCAGGAGAAGGATTTTAATTTTATTCATGCCCAGGACTGTCCAACCTCAGATTTCCAGTGCAGCCTTCAGCTTCATGGCAGTGCTTTCAGACTGCACTGAATACCTTGAAATACTTTAGCCCTTGGGCCTCTCATTTCACATCCCAGCTTCAAGAAAATGAGAACAGATTGCCTTCCTGATTAGGTGAAATAATCTCTTCATCCTGCCTCCACAGGAACCAGGTTACAATGGCAAAGGAAGGTCAGCATATTTGTGGAAAAACCTGACTTAAAAGAGACAAAGAGACAAGATTTATGTGATTGCAGCATTTTTATGCTGCTGTTCCCTGTGTGAATTTGAAATCTAGTTCAAGCCACATTTGATAGAGAGGTGTGTGTTTCACAGATACCAATTACCTCCAATTAAAGGAAGATTAGAGCTCAGATGAAAGACATTTAAATTGAGTCTCCCAGCCCGGGCAAGCCTGCGTGGCAAGCTGGAGAGGTACCTGTTCTTCTTGCTGCTGTTGGACCAGTTAGTGCTGGCATCCTTGCCAAGCTGTGGGCATGGGCACAGATCAAACACCCCAGCAGCTGCCGGCGGTGGCCCCGCTCCTGTCAGCGATGGGCTGAGAGATGAGTGGGCTGCAAGGGAGCAGGTTGGCAGGCACGGTGGGGGCAAGAGCTGTCACCGGGGTAAGCTCATGGACGGGGTGTGGAGGTGAGACTGCTTGACCTACCAGGGAGCAGGAATGGGTGATGCAAGAAACCTGCTAAGAAATGGGCTGAAAAACGCTAAAAATTGGAATAAAGTTTAATCCTGCGTGTTATGCATCCTCACTGCTCTGCTCTGCTCTGCTCAGGCACTTCAGAAACACTAAGGGTTCAATGATTGCAAACAGATGGGAGCCAAAACCGGGCTCAAAGCTTCTTGTAGACCAGTGCTTTTTTATAAATTGTGGGTTTCTAAGTCCACTTCTTGAGGTGTGCAGAGGTTGCATTTGTGGCAGCAGAGGTTTAGAAATGAAGCAGCTAATCAAAAGTAAACCAGCAGCATATAGAAGGGATCTCGATTGCCTTGGCTACTGCTCGGGGGGAGCAGCAGGGAACAGCAGTGTGTGACCAGAGTCCTCTGGCGCTCTGCGGGGCGCGTTAGGTGAGCCACGCCAGCGGTAGCTGCCCTGTGGGCAGGCATCACAAGGGGGTCATGCAAAACCATTCTGCGTGTCTCTGTACATTCATATTTACATCCGAGCCGTGAACACCAGTCTTTCTGGGATGCCTGTATGTGGGTGGTGGTTACAGCACACTGTCTTTCTAGAGGGCTTTACATTGTATCGTACACTTGTAATTGCTTCAGTTGCCTCTAATCCATTTTCTTCCTTCAGCTGCTCCTAGTTTTTGAGTTACTTTAAAATTGCTGATTTTGAGGGTCGCTGCATGCAAAAACCCTTCCTTCCTTCTTGCCGAATTGGAGCCGTCTCATCCGAAACCCCTCTGAAATGCACTCTGAGCCTCTGCAAGTGTTAATTTGAGACCTTCAAAAAGAAACATGAGGCTTAAGCAGGAGAAGGCTCACACAAGGCGAATTTCCAGCATCCAGGAGCAATTGATACTGCTTTTGTGAAGTGCACAGGCCTCTGCTGTAAATGCAAAAGCAATTTTATATTTAAGAAATTTAAATACAGATTTTTTACTTTTACAGGAGATCCTTCCATGTCTCATGCCTGATGGCCCCTAAGTCCTGTATGCTCCCTTCTGTGTCACCATACATGGATAGTTATCTCCTAATTCTGGTTAGAATAATGGAAATTAAAGCACTTGCTTTTATAACAGGGTGAGACAACAACAATGATAATGTAAGATTTAAAATTACAGTGTATCGGTCAAAATTCAGTAATTTTTCCCCCCCATATTTAGTGTATCTGAGAGTTTACGTAGCTCTTTGTTTTAATTGAGTGTGTGATACTCCTCATTAAAAATTTCGGTAATTCCCTGGATAAAGTACTTCCATATGAGCTGTGTCTATATCATTACAATTTTCAGTTGCTACCTATATATACATTTCTGGACAGATTTGGAAAATGGACAGATGGTCATATGTTGAGGCAATGCAAGGTTGGCAGTTTAGCAACAGTATTTTCCTTCTATGGAAAATGCATAAATGCAGAACTGATCGGTACAGCTTAGACCATGTAATCATTTCCCCTGTATTCCTTGCAGAGTGTGGAGAAGGAAATCGTTTAGTGCATAGGTTCAACAGATTTTGCCCTGATCATGTGGCACAAGAGGGGCTTCAATGAAGGCTGCGGGGGCAAAGCTTCGTTTTGGCATTTCCTACCTTTTGAAAGCGTAACTTCACATTTTTCTGAGTGTAATCCCTGATTTCTTTTATCACTACTGCTCCCATGGATGGCGCGCCCCTCTGGTAAGGAGAGAGCATCATGCGGAATGAAACTGCAGTGTTAGTTTGACCCTCAGGGAAGGCTTGTGAAGTGTCTTTAAAAGATGGATGTTTTGTTTTCTGTACGCTAAAACCACGGTCTCCGTAGAGAAACTGGCTTCGTTACTCATTCGAGGGGTTTTTGTGCTGCTTGTGTTCGATAAAGGGGAGAGAGCCTCACAGCTCGGCGGGGTTTGTGCCCCCTCGTCCCCTCTCCCCTCGCCGCGTTCCCGCTGGGTTTTGGCGGGGGGGCGGCTCTGAGGGGAGCCGGCGTTCGGCAGGCTCCCGCCGCCAGATGGCGCTGTGTCCCCGGCCCGTGCCGCTCCCGGGCGGATCCCGGGCCCGCTCCCGCCTCCCGGCCNGCCTGCTCCGCCTCCCGGACAGCCCGGGCCAGGTGCTGCTCCCTGCCCCGCTCCCGCCTCCCGGACAGCCCGGGCCGGGCCTCCTCCGTGCCCCGCTCCCGCCTCCCGGCCAGCCCGGGCCAGGTGCTGCTCCATGCCTGCTCCGCCTCCCGGACAGCCCGGGCCAGGTGCTGCTCCCTGCCCCGCTCCCGCCTCCCGGACAGCCCGGGCCGGGCCTCCTCCGTGCCCCGCTCCCGCCTCCCGGCCAGCCCGGGCCAGGTGCTGCTCCATGCCTGCTCCGCCTCCCGGACAGCCCGGGCCAGGTGCTGCTCCCTGCCCCGCTCCCGCCTCCCGGACAGCCCGGGCCGGGCCTCCTCCGTGCCCCGCTCCCGCCTCCCGGCCAGCCCGGGCCAGGTGCTGCTCCATGCCTGCTCCGCCTCCCGGACAGCCCGGGCCAGGTGCTGCTCCCTGCCCCGCTCCCGCCTCCCGGACAGCCCGGGCCGGGCCTCCTCCCTGCCCGCTCCCGCCTCCCGGAAAGCGGCAGAGTGTCTGAGGGCTTGGATGTCTCTTGTTTGTAGTGTTGAAACTATTGATTGTAGTGTTTGCTGGAAGATGCGGTTGTTTCCAGCGATGCCTTTGAGAATCCTAGAATGTCTTGGGTTGGAAGGCACCTTAAAGATCATCTGCTTTCCAGGTTGCTCAAAGCCCCATTCAACCTGGCCTTGAACATTCCAGGGATGGGGCATCCACAGCTTCTCTGGGCAACCTGTTCCAGTGCCTCACCACCCTCACAGTGAAGAATTCCTTCCTAAGAGCCGATCTAAATCGACTCTCCTTCAGTTTTAAGCTATTGCCTCCTGTCCTGTTGCAGCAGGTTTTGCTGAAAAGTGTGTCCCCATCTTTCTTATAGACCTCTTTTAAGTATTGAAAAGCAGTAATAAAGTGTCCCTGGAGTCTCCTCTGAAGTGAACAGCGCCAAATCTCTCAGCTTTTTCCCATAGGAGAAGTGCTCCAGCACTCCGATCATTTTCATGGCTCTTGTCTGGACCTGCTCTAACAAGTCCACGTCTTTCTTGTGCTGAGGACTCCAGTGCTGGATGCAGCACTCCAGATGCAGGCGGGATCTCATATTGGGAAGTTAATAAAGCTGATGCAATTATGAATACATAATTTTGATTATTTTTTTGGTCTTTGGTTGGTGCTACGAGCAAAGTGATCCAGTAGCTGGGAAGTTATTTAAAGAAATTCATTATGCATGTGTCTGTCCAGTAAGCATCTGTCCTTTGGATGAAAGTATATAGGTCTGATCCTGATTTTTTTGCTGTGTGTTAATCTAGGAGATCTAATGCCCAACATCCTCAAGCATAAACTTTTTTTTCTCCCAGCTTTTTTCATTTATTTATTTGAAGACAGCACTACCCTGTGCAGCTTGCTTTCTCATTTTCCAACAGACTGCCTTGGAAATGGCAGCAGACAAGTAGCACTGTGGTTCCCATGGGAAAGGATGTCTGCCTGCTTTGAGGTGGTGATCATGGAATTAATTACTGTCCTCAGGGCTTGGTACTGCCTCTGCTAGAATCCATCCCATGGACTGGTCCTATACCCTGGAACAGACTTGTGAAGAAGATGTGTGGTCAGAGGGTGTCTGATAAATAATTGCTCAGGCCAACAGCACTTCTGCCATGGCTATTAAGGGTGCCCATGGTACGATTCCTCAAAGTTGTGTTCATCTCTGCCTGATTCAAAAGTGGAGCTCCTTATTATTATTTATTGCTGGTAACAAATGGCAATGAAAAGAATCCCAAGTGATTACACTAGAGGAGAAGACTGAAAGGACAAAAATACTTACAGAAAGTGGAAAAGGTATGGAAAATTAATGGAACTGAATGAACCAGAATGAGTGGTGCTGGTTTTTATTACCTGTCCTTCCCTGTTGTGTCTGGACTGAGCAAATTATGCCAAGTAGAATCTTGCAGAATTTTGCAATAAATTGCCTGAACTCATCCATACTCGCTACTTTGTGAGAAAGGGAGGCCACTTCACAGGCTGTGGCTACTGCACTTGGAGTACCTTGTAATTTAGGGCATACTTCCTGAAAACAGAACTCTCTCTTTCAGGGATCTCCTGAGTCACTTAGGAAAACTCAGGAACTGGTCAACTCCAAAGCTTTTGATGGTGGCGATGGAAGGCTCAGTGACTGCATTTCACCTCTTTCTGTGCGTGAAGCAGGAGTGAAATGGCAGAGCACGGAGCAAAGATACTTTTGTCATCCTGTCTCTTGCTTTCCCTTCACAGTTTGTTTCAGGTTTTTCTTTCTTTCTAAGAAGTGTCCTTTCCAATCCCTCCCTGCTTCTTCCCCCAGGCTGCAGCTCTTAAAGCAACTGGGATGTAACAGCAGAGCAGCAATGCTGGTTTGTTCCTTGACATGTCACTTATGAAAAATACTCGGTTCCTGTTGAACCATACCCTTTGTCCTGACACAGCTGTTCTGACCACACTCTCCTTGCAAGCCAACATCGTTGTTACCCACTGGGCACCTCCAGCCACGATTTTATTGAGAAAACCTGAAGAAGTGCTGTAAAAATCCATATATCACAGCTGAATTCATCAGTGCTGTTTCTAATAACACACATGTTCTGAAACAAAAAATGGTCTCTTGCAGTAAATGTTTTCTATGTAGTAAAAAATGAACTTTGCTGTGCATAACTTACTCAACAGTCAGGGTTTTGGCTGTTTCTTTCCAAGACACCTAACATTTTTTTTTACACTTAGCAAGTCAACAGAACAGGAAACTAACATGTAGAGGAGGCAAAGAAATCCTTAATTTTTCAGTTAGGCTTTTTTTTTATTTCAACCAATAGTTTAACAAGTGCTTAAACTTCCCCAGCAGTTTAATCTGGAACATAGTTGAGAAGAAAAATATCTTCTATAACTTTACAAAAATAAAAAGATTTTTTTTTTTCTTTTAAAATCCTGCACTTTAGGCAAGCACGCTCCGACTCAAGCAAGACTGACATTATATCCTAAAATACAGACTTCTGTTCATAGAAATGACATTCTACCCCAGGGCAGCAGGCACAATATGTGAATGGTATAGAAACCGAGCAAGAACACTTGTTTTGACTTTTCTGATCCCTTTTGTCCTATTTCTTGAATAGAGCCTGTTAAAACAATTTGCCTAAGAATTTCTTTAGGTTGCCATTTCTTCTGTAAGGTGGATCCTTCAGTAGGGATATTACTGAGGGAAAAGCATTCACCTGTCTTGGCAACACTGGCAGCTACTGAAGATACCAACATCAATGGATTCATTTTTTTTTAAACCTTCTGCATTTCAGCAAGGGACAAATCACCCAGTTTGCAGGTCTTCCACTGCTAAACCACTTGCAGCTTAACTTCTTTAGCAGCCAGGGCTGCCAGCACATGAGGTCAGGTTGGAGAAATAAAATGAATGGAATATATTGTGTCACATACGTTTGTGGGGCTGTGCAGCAGTTAATTTAGTACGTGATGAAACCAAGAGAGGGGGTAAGCTTAGCTCCTCGTTCTGTGCCTGCAAGCAAGGAGAAGCCTCGCAGAAAATATGGACTAGCACATAAACTATGCACTCTGAAGACTTACAGCTTTGTCCAGCTTGACTTGTATTGGCTAAGAAAAAGAAAAAATATATAGGCACGTGGAGGGAAGCTGGTGCAGCATATGCTAAGAACCCAGATCAATAAAATTATGTTTCTGGTCAACACTACAAATAAACTACACAAGTCCCCAGTCAGATTTCATGTAATGCATTGTGAAGACCTTTTTAAAACACTTCCTTTTTAAGTGTCTTTAAATGACAGGGGGAAAAAAGAGCATTTATTGTACAATTTGTACAGTGAGTCATATTTTCATGTAGTCTAACCATAAACCTTGGAAAACCTAGACCTTTGCAAGTCTGTGATTCAAAACAGCTGAGACACGAATGTGCTTTTAGAGGTTATAACTAGACAGATCTTTCTCTTGAAACTGTTGTAACATTTTTGACATTAGGCAATTTACAGAGGAGCCACAGAGCACTAACAAATTGTAGATGATTGCCCCGATGAACACAGAAAATCGTGCTGTGGTGCAGCTCCTTTGGTCTTTGCTTCCACCCTGCATCACAAGCACGTGCTGATTTCAGCTGGGACCGAGCTATTGTGTGGCACTTGCACAGGCAAGGTCTGACAACTCCTAACCATGGATTCTTTTTCAGAGATAGGACCACGTGGGAATGGTCGATGGTGGTGAAAGCAGCTTGTCTCGTGTGATCTAAGGAATGTCACACAATACCCATCCTCTTAAACAAAAACTAGTGTGAAGCCACTCATGCTGCCAGATCTCAAACAGAAGTCAGAAGTGAAGCAGGTACTTAAGGGACTTGTTTGACTGTAACAGCTCAGTAACCCAGTCAGAGATATGCTGGTGTCACTCTGCTGACTGCAAAACTCACCCTAAAGAAAACCAAACTCCATGCTGGTTTGTAACTACTCTGTCAGAGGCATCCTGTCTCCTTCTTGACCCTCTAGTTAAAACTGTGCCCCCCACCAGCAACTGATCCAGGCTCTCAAGTGGGTTTGACTGCATGGAGCAGAAAACCATCAAGAAATGCCGATCAGAACAGCTGTTGTTCACAGGGCTCAATTCACCACAGTGAGTTGGCTTTCACATCCTTCCAACAGGCTGAAGGAGGATCTGACATCAGATGGATGGATAAACACTTTCTCTGGTGACTGCTGAGCCAACCTGAGCTCTATTCCTGACTCTTAAGTAACAGTTTTCTGTGATTTTCGTTTGTCTGAGGAAAAATATGAGAGATGTGGTCTGACTCGGCAGCGAGTCTATGATACTGCTCCTTCCCTCTGTCTTCCTGCTGTCTCAAAACCAGGTGAACTGATTCTGTTCCAGCTCTGAGGAAACTCACATCCATGTTTTCAAGGAATGCTTTTAGTATAGTAGTCAGTATGAAGACTCACTATGTAAAGTTGAAAGACCTTCATTCAAAACACACTTTTCCTAGGATACTGAAAATAATACATTAAAGGTTCTTTTTCTGACATAGTACTGGGCTGGGCAGCTGCTGATACTGTGAAGAAACGCTACAACCTTACTCCTTATGTTTCTCACAGCTGTTCCTGCTCCTCCTGCGAGCCAAAACACGTGTACATAAGTAAAAGCCACAGCCCAAACGCTGCAAGGTTAAGCTATGCCCTCAGTTCACTCCCCATTAAAGCAGGGGAGCGTGGTTCATCTATGAACTTCTAACTCCTTGCTGGCCTTAAACATCTCCCCTTACTGCTTCCAGAGTCTGCCCTGATTTGCATCAGTGCACAAAAGGACGCATTCGCCACTGAGGGAAACCTGAGAGTTTCCAGGGCAGGCTCTAGTTGACAAATGCTCTCCGAGGGTTGTGTCTATCCACCTTCCCAGCAGTGTGTCCCCAAACCAATGCTGATTTAAGCTCTATGAAACCGTGGCATGTGTTGGGAGAGCTCAGCAAGGAGAAAAAGAAGGATATGGTCGCATTAGAGCATCTCCTGCTCCTCCCTCTGTAAGGCTGGGCTGGTGGCTCTCCATCTGTGGGTCTGTTTCCAGCTGCTTTCTCGCTCTACCAGGGACCACGGTGTGCTTGCTCCTGTAACCCTTTCCCCTGCTCTTACCTGAGGTCACATGACTAAAAAGATGCTGCTAAATAGGGTTGCAGAACTCATTAGATCCCACTTGCTTTACTCTGCCCACCCGGCTGACACAAGTACTGCACGTGGAGTATGCAAGGCCTCAGGAACATGGAAAGAGAAGTCTTTCCTGCAGCCTTGTATTGGCAGCTTATCTGCACCCTGTGCATCCGACAGGAAAATTGCTGCTGCTGGCTGGCTTTGAGGGGGCTTGGTTGTAACTACTCGCTAGATACAAAGGGAGGCCTCGAAGCAATTACATAGCTAAGTTAATTGAATGAGAAAATACTAAACCACCGGTTATTTTTACAACTTAATGATTGTAAAAATAGCTTAAATTACTTGGAGTATTTTTTTTTAATTAGGGGTATCAACCATTTAGCACTTTTTGCACAGAGGGCTGTTGATTTGCTGATTCTTTTTGTATTATGAGCTGTGAGATAATGGCAAGATAAATCTTTGTGGGTTTCCTCCTTATATACATATCTACATCAGAGCTGTGAAGTCAGAGGGGGAAGCTGCTATCACAGTACTGGCACAATACCGAGCCCTTCCCCAGAGCTAAATTCTGATGAGAAACCGGGCGTTGGGGATAAGAGTACCACAACAGTAAGATGGCAGAGATGACTGAAGCAGGATCATAAAGTTCATCTCAGCAGTTAAAAAAAAATAAAAAATAAAAGGAGACCCCCTCCCTCCCCCCAGAAGTCTGCAGTCCTAAAGTGCAATTACTTTTGTGCAGTCGTGTCAGGCCAGGGATCAGACTGGATGAAGTTCAAAGCACAAACATCAAACGAGTGCCGTTCGGGACTCGAGGAGGAAGAGGGAAGTAAGGAAAAGAACAACAGTTCTCAGGCATTCAAGTGCATCAAGAAAATAAATGTCCCTTTCTCTCTGAAGAGAAACAACCCCCAGTCTGGTGGAATCCTGGCTTTGTAGTCATGAAAAATAAGTTTTCCTCGCTTCTAGCTGAGAATGTCCCAATATGACACAGTACAAATAAACAACAAAGCAAGAGCCGGGGCGCTGGGGTATTTTTCCGGTGCCCTGCTGCTATACAGCCTGATTTTATTCTCCTCTGGCGACTCTTCAGATCTGGGCACTGATGAGGCGCACTGAATTAAAGGCATCTGGTAGGAGGTGGCTCTTTTCTCGGGCCGGTCGGGGCTGGAGCCGTCGCTCGGCCTCTGGCCATTGTACAGCAGGTACCTGCCCCGGGCGTCCTGCTCCATCTTGAAGATTTCGTACTCGGTGTGAGGTAGGCGGATGCCGAGCGCGATGCAGCCGTTTGTGTGGGTGACGTCCTGCTGGACCCCGACCTGCCAGGATCCCTGTGCTCCGCACTCGTTCCCGTTGAAGACGTTGAGCAGCGAGGCTGTGGAGATATCCATGGGAGTGACCTTCATGTGATTCACTGAGAGAGAGGACGAGGAGAACTATTAGCAGAGGAACGAAAACAAAAGCAAAGCCAACACGCAGATCGGGGCACACCTGTAAAATCAAAATTGTCTCCCCTTGTTCCTTCTTAAATTTATTTTCCACATTACAGGTGTGGCCAGCAAATCTATGAGCATCATTCTATGTCTTTGACTTTGTCTGTGCAAAAATTGCTTTTTGCACAGAACGACCCCCCTCCAACTCAGTTGAAGAAAACCTGATGGCCATGTATCTCAGCCAGATATTAAGCAGAGCTTTCATAAATTCCAGACAATCCTTTACAGATAAAGCCTGGTTGGTTATACTAGGAGATAGGGAAAAGAGGAAACAATAAAACTTAACTCATGTTTTATTACCATCTGTATTAATCTGTAAGTGGAGCATTTATCCCATATATTTAACGATTTCTTAACATTTGCTACCCTGTAAACGTAATAAAATACTTAGTTCCAGTTGGGAAATCTGGGAAACACCACAGTTGCGCTATCATCCTATATTACCTGTCCTCTTTTTGCATGAATTATAAAATACAGCTGACCTACAGAGAGATGTTTTTCCTCATCTCTAAACATTGGCTGCAGCTTGCAGTATCAAATGTAGAATTGCTGCAGCTTCTTCAGCTCTAATCTGCCAGTATTTCAAAGGAGTTTAAGGCACATAAAGTTTCATTTTCCAACCAAGTTAAAAAAGTTGGGAAAAGCCAAAATGAATGAGCTTGCAGAAGCTGAACAGAGATTTTTCCTGGTGTGCGTTTGACACTGCATAGCAAGAAAAGGGGATCTGAATGGATTGGTGCTGACCAAAACAGAAGCAAATAACCAGCCCTCATGCCTCCCAACATACCAAAATCCCAAATTCTCTTGCAGATCATTTTATAGTAAGATTTGTTGGGAGCTTTTCCTGAGCTTTTATAAACAGGCATTTGACTCAACGGCTCTACAGTTCACATTATTTACTCTAGCTGGTGTAAAAGGTAATTTATAGAAATTGAACCTGAAAGTTTTACCTAAACCACATTAGTGACCTTGATCTGTAAGGTAAGTTGGCACAGCATAAACCAGAAATGCAAGCCAAAACTGGATTTCACCCCAGGAGCTGAGCTGGGACATGCTGCACATGCAGCTCTAGAGAGCCAAAGTTCTGACAGGCAAGGGTATCTCCCACCTCCTATAAAAATCCCTGATTAGTAAATTATTTCTTCCAGTCAGATGCTTTTCTAAATTAGACCCATGCTTTACGCTTCTCATGTGGTAACTGAAATAAGGAGGAGAAGAGCCTAGAGAGGGCTTGAGGCTACCAGAGGCTCCGCTGGGGCTGGTGCCGTGGTGGGATGTTGTGTTTTGGAGATGTTTGTTTGTGTGAGTGGTTCAGGCCTCTGAGCTCTTTTTAAGTAGGGTGCCATGGGGCTGTTTGCACAGGAAGGCTTCTCGGCCGCAGGGACCCGGGTGGCGTCACCACCGAGAGCTGCTTTCCAAAGTACCCGACGGGTTTGGATTGGATACATCTCGTCTTCGCTCTGGCGGCTTTAATCAGAGCTGTCTTTAGGGACACCCTTATTTGCTTGAGGGCCCCTTGGGAGCATATGAAAAAATGCATGCTGCTGCATCTGTCTTCCACAGAAAATTATTTATACTGCTTCAGATCTGCAACGCCTTCTGAAGATGCTTTTTTCTCTCTACTGAAGGAGCCCTAGGATACAGATCTAACCACTTCTCTTAGAGACTCGAAGTCTGGCCACTGGACTCCAAGATCACTCAGTAATGTGAAGTCTTATTTTCCTGTGTGTTCTTAAAGACCTCTGCCTCAAATGAGTATTGCTTCAGTGGCGTGAAATGCCGTGCAGCTGCAGAGTTTGGCTGGGCATTCACGCAATGCCCGCAACCTTCCCAAGAAACGACCAACTCCTGAAAACCACAGAATGAAATCATCAGCACCCAAGTTGTTATGAGCAAACGCTGCTCTGGTCCATAACTACCTCCCCCCCTCCATTGTATCAAGCCACTCTACCTTTGAACACAAACTCCGTGCCACCCATGACCTTGGACGAGTGGACTCCCCGGCTGTAGCGTCCCTTGGCGTAGATGGTGAAGGTGGGGTGCTTGCAGATGGGGTCGGAGTAGTGGTAGTAGTGGCCCTCCCAGGTGTTGTTGTTGTCGTGGAAGATGAAGTGCCGAGTCAGGAAGAGCACCTCCGGCCGCACCTCGCAGCGCTGGCTCACCCACTCTCCGTGCAGCCCGATGGTCAGGTCTGCCTTGGGGGGCAGGATGGGCGGGTGGTGCTCGTCCGAGCGGTAGATGATTCTGCACGCGATACACATGCTGTCGTGGTTCTGAAACACAGCAGAGAGAAACCTGTAGCCGCTTGTGCCCGGCTTTGGCTCGGTCGATTCTGCCCGGAGGCCACCACCCTTACAGGATAGCGGGGTCTGGGCGAGATAAGGTCTTATTCTGGCCTGCAGCCCTTTGCAACAAGCAGTTTCTCAGCTTATGCGAAATGCCAGGAGCAAAGACAAGGAGGCAAGAGCTGGAATTTCTGTAGCTTTAATCCAAGTTTATTTTCTTGAAGGGGAGCTCACAGAAAGACCCCTTAGTTCTTTGGTTACATGTTTTTATCGGATCACAAAGTGAGTGAGGTAGCAAATCAAAAGGTGACACGAATAACAGTGAACTAATAGGAACCTCTCAGGGGAGGAACAGACCTATGTTAACAAATGATAGTACAGCTAAAGATAATTTTGAAACACGTTGTCCTGTGAGAGAGTCCCTGAAGCAATGAGAGGGGGCAGGCTGGTGATCTCAGGGGTTAAGAATTTTTTGCTGTGGACTCTTCTTCCTCAGAGGCAGAGTCAGGCACGGTGAAATAAACCCATTCCAAATCACCCAAGCTAGTCTGGGTCACTGCCACAGAAACCCTCAGCAGGCATTACCTGGCACACAGGGCAATGCATCAGGCCAGCCACTTCACGCTGAAATGACACCAGCTCCGCATTTTAAGGAACGCACTGTCATTTCTGATCTTGGTAGTGGTACCATTTGGTACTGTACATGTAAGACTGCACAGCAGAGGAGCACAGAAGAGATTAATTCCCTTGTCTGCATTTATCTGAAATTAACATTTTAGTTCAGGATCTAGAAAAGGCTGATTTTATCCTTCAAATCATACAAGAGGCTGGCAGATGGCAATTTACTATTACAGGGATTTTGCAACACTTGTGTCAGAAGTCAATATATTTGCTGAACTCTTATCTTGCTTTTAGTTGTTAACTTTAAGTACTGTAGATAAACATGGGTGTCATAAGGATTTTTTTCTTTTTGGATGGCACCTTGGGAGAACAGTAACCAGTGCTTTTTAAACTCTTTCAGCTTTTCCGAGCCCTAACACAAGTTTGTGAAGTGTGTGATATGGCTAGTTGCTGCTGGACATGCTGAAAGCTTTATGGCCCTCTCCAGCAGGAATAGGGTCTGTGGTGTGTGCCGAGCTTCAGGGTGGCCCACCACTGTGGGCCATGCAGCAGCCTCAAGCAGCCAAGTACCCCCAGCCCCAAATGTGATTACCTGGGGTGTCTCAAGATGGGTGTGAAGGCTCCAAGTCTGTGGCAGGAGTGGAGGGAATTTCAGGCTGAGGCTTCCACCTCCTAAGCGACATCATTTATAGTTACTTTGCACACAGACCATTATTCTACATCCCAGGGACACAGAACAGCAGCCATTTCATTGATTTCACTATTGCTGAAAAGACTTTGGATGACTATCTGGTCTGGGATGGGGCAAATATAAACTCTGTTTAATATGTGCGAAAGAAATGTATTGTGGGTGTTGCATGTTGATTCTCTGAAGCTACCTACGGTCATTTTATTGGAGAAATTCAGGGCACTAAGGAAGACTGTGTGAATGTCACCCCCAATGTGAGCCGGACCTGAAGGCAGTGAGTGGAGAAATGCTGACTTCATAGCAGCTCACACGGACTTTAAAGTAAGAGCACTGACTGTGAGCATTTATGTTACGGAGGGCGGTCAGAGAGACCCCAGAAACGAGGGCCAGGAAGGTGTACAAAGAAAAAGTAATTCTATAAATCTCCCAGATGGTTGCATGTTGAGCTTTAGCTCTTAACTATTTGCACCTCAGGAAAACACCTCCCAGCTTGAACATGGTGGATGTGAGTAACTCCCCAGTGCATCCCCCCTCTCTCCAGGAAGGACTGAGGAGCGTCCTTGAGAGATGCAGGCACAAGATATCTGTGCTGGCTGATCTGAACCAGTGCTGGCCAACAGCGCTGCTCTGATGAGGAAAGAGGTTGGACTTGGTGACCTCCTGAGGATCTTTCCACCCCAAAACACTCCAAACGGTCTTCTGGGGACCACATGTCAGCATGTTCCCACTGTGGAGCTTGTTAACTAATTTTAAGATACATTTTTTCAGCTAAATTCTGCAAGCAGGTGCAAGGTCCATTAGTACCTTAGTGAAATACAAAGAACATTTAATGGAGTAATTTAACTGCACCTGGTGAAGTTAGTGCAGATATATATACAAAAAGTATCTTTCAATTGTAATAGAAATAACGCTTTTTTTTTCCTTGAGATCAACATCCAAAGGATGCCTCCACTGCCTCGCATGCACACCCAGGGGATCCAGGCCAATGGGCTGCTCTGTGGAAGATGCCAGTGCCTTTTAACCGCACATTTCTGTCCTGCCATGGGGCAGACTGGCTGTGCTGTTCCCTGACACTTAAGGGCACTGATGACAGTAACTTTATGGCTGTGATTGCCCCACTCACATAAAGTGAAGCCAGAAAGCGAGAAAAAGACAGCACTATAAAACTAAACATAACTTATATAAGCTGAATCCATCAATAGGAGAGAATTTCTGCTACAGTCCCTTCTCTATTGAAGTGAATTTGAAAGCTTCTATCGTCTCCCAGAGGAGACCCTCGCAGAGCAGTATATTGATTTGGTTTATATTCACATTTTCCTCCCAGGAGTCTGTCCTCCGAAAACAGTTTGTGAGCCAAGGCAATTTAACCTGGGAACCAGGGATTTCTGTTGCCCTTGTCCAAAATCTGAAGAACACCAAACAGCAACTCGGCCCGTTTTCCTTTTTGGTCACCGCTGGCCACCATTACGCTGTGAGCAGAGGTGACTCCTTTGGCAAACTCTAGGGAGGTCCTTGTTAACTCTCTGTTACTTGTCTGTAGCTCACCTGGCTCTTTGACCTCTGTGGTCCTGAACTGCAGTAACTACGTGCAGCCCTTCTAATTCTGAAGGCTTTGCTCCAGCTGTGAAGGTCTGGCCAGTTGGGCTGCTAAGGAATGTCCAGCCTGACGGTCTTCCAGTCACTGACGGCATGCCCGGAGCTGAGGTAACCAGGCACTTTTTGCATCAAACTGCGAGTGGGGCAGGGAGAGGTTGGGGTGGAGAGGGAGGTGACATCCCTTTCACAGCAGCGAGCCACCAGCTGGCTCCGGCCCCTCACACGGACACACTCCGAACTCATTGCTTTCCTGAGACCAGCACTTGAGTCTAAGCCCACATAAACCTTTTTTGCTGCGATACTATCTTTCACAGCATTATAAACTTCTTAGTGGAAGAATATGCCATGTATAAACTTCTTCAGTATGATTTTTGCCCAAGTAACGGGCAAGGGAAAGAGCTAGTTCTGTTATGAGGCAATTTGACTTAATTATGGAGTAATTCATGTTTAACAATTGGCTGTATATTTTGCTCTTGCTTTTTTAGGTCAGCTGCTCTTGGCTCCTAATTACACTATCTGAGGCTTTGCAAATCACTCTTTCCATGTGTTTCAGGGAAAGATTATTTTCTAAAAACAGGCGTTCAAAGAAAATAGGGAACAGAGACAGAGGACATTTGAGTCCAAACACGATTAAGAGCTCTCTAATAAAAAGTTCATTTGGGCATGACATAAACCAAAAAGCAATAAAATGAGCAGAGGGCAGGATGAACATCTGTTCTACGTTTTGATTATCTTAGGTGCACGATGCAGTATTTTTAATAGTGGTGCCTTGCTAGAAGGACTGGGCCCTGAAATGGCTGGAAGATCCCTTCCTATGATGGGTGGCTCCTTGCAGCTCTGCAATGCCAAAGCCATAGTGCCACCATTCCTCACCCTTCCAGGTGTTTCTTTAAAGCCAATTCCTGAACTAATCCATGTGTGCCAAAACAAGCCTGAATCTCTGGCTGAAAACTCAGTTCTTGTAGTTGCGGAGAAAATAGCTTATGATCTGAAAATTCCCACCAACATTTTTTCTTATCCCTCTCTCCTGCTGTCTCAGCTGAAGTGGTAATAGAGCCAGAGAGCTCTGGAAGCCAAGCAAGGGGGATTCTTATTAAAAAAAGCAAACAAGGATGAGGTTCTTTCATCTTTTTCCCAATTGCTGTGGATAGTCAGAAACACAAACCCTCCCAGCACAGTTTAATTTTCTCTTAAGTTCTGTGGAATTCTATGGCTGCCTAGGACTAATTGTCTGACACTGGCTGTGCCACTCAGCACTTGACTGGGTCTGTCATGTCGTACCCAGCATATCCTTGTTGCAGGGAGATGAGAGATGAGGGATCAGGCATTGGATTTCCTCAAGCATGGGCTCAGGCTTGAACTGTGTGTGTGCAGTACAGATCTAAGCGGTATCCTGGGATGTTGCAGGGGCCAACAGCCACAAAAGCTGGGGTAGGAAACCCCTGCCATGTGAACGCTCATATTACCACGAGGGGAAGTGCTGAAGAAGAGGGGAGAGAAAAGCCACGCTCAGCCATGGTCTTGTACACCTCCTGAACACCACGTGTCACGGGCAGGACTAGGTGGGCCAGGAACGAGTCCTGCCTGGTCAGGATGCTTTAAACCTCACCACCCAAGGAAACACAGTACCAGGTGTTAGTGTTAGCAACTAGAGCTCCCAGGATGAGTATAAATGGAAATTCTTGGGAGAACATCAATTCAAGGAAATGCTTCCAGCTCAACAAAAAAAGTTGGATGGCTTTGCTTCACATTGCTAAGGAGCCAAGTCCACAGGAAGGACACATTTATGAATTGCTCGGGATAGGATCAGGCTCACTCCTCCACCACTGTAGATAACTGCGGACCAAGACAACACTTTAAAAAACGACCACAAATTCTCTCCAGTACAAAAGTGATAATTTGCAGGCTTTGCATGACCTCATATGAAGCTGAGTTGACTAATGTGCATTAGGCTGGCTCTGGGGAGTTGACAAGCACGGCTGACACAGTTATAACTCAGCCTGCCAAATGGAATGAAGAACAACAAAGATTTAAAACTTTAATTAAAAATCTTGAAGCAAGTAAAATGCTGGAGAGAGTGGTAACTCCTTTGCAGAGTTGTCAGATGGGTGTTTCTTTTGGTGGGGAACAGAGGTGCTGCAAGCAGGAAGGAAGGTGGAGATACGCTCAGATTTATCTGCAAACGCGTACCATATATTTTAAGATATTGAGGAATGGTTTTTATTAACTGCTCTTATGAAGGGAAAGATAGTGAAGGAATCTCAAGGCACCACCATTACACAACTGTCTGATCTATGATGTTGATTCTGTTGCACAACCCTGCATAAAACTGAAATAAACGAAACCAACGTGAAATGCAAGTCTTCTGGTTGTTCTTTTCTGGTACAAATGACTTTAGTCTGGGCAAAAGACAAGAACAAAGAGAAAACCAGACTTCTCAGATGAATGTGCTTGCATGTCATCTATCCCATTAAAATGATACTAAATTATGGCGACACGAATGTCTTGTGAAGTAGTAACATAAAATAATTCCTGGAAAACCCAAAGGGAGAGCTTGAATGTCCATTTTCAAGAATAAAGGCTTCCCAAATAAAGCCGCCTTATGTACTTTTTATGCCTTTAAAAAGCATCCCAAATAGCCCTCCAAACCATGCAATATTACCAGCGAGTCTTCCCTGCCCTTGTACAAAAGACGAAGCCACTGTGCTTAGATGCCAGCCATAGGGAAGGTGTCAGCAGCTTGGATACATTTGCTGAGTCGACCTGAAGGCCTGGGGTTTATCTTACTCGGCTAAAGAGTTAATTTTGATCCCTGGTGCTGCGTTTGAGTTGGGACAGGCTTTTACTGCAGCTGCAGAGCAGACAGTGGTAAGTGCAGACGTGGCACCTTCGAAGGCGCAGGGTCACAGCCGACGGCGCTGCCCAGCACGGCAAGGGCCAACCTCAGCTGAAAGCTGTTTGCTTCTCTCATCTCTGCAGGGCACCACACACACTGTTATTGTTCATAAACCTGGAATTAACCCATTTGGGCATTCTTCTGAATATTCCTACTTTGCTTCCCCTCATAATTTCCCTAACCGAGAGCCCTTTTCAAGTAATAATGGACAAAAGGCACCCGTCAAGTGTTGGCTTCATCCAGAAGTCTAGTGGCACTACTCAGGCAAACAAAGGAGTTTTGTCTGCCAAAATTATACTTTTCGGTTGAGTTTTGCATATTTCTCTGAGGCGCTTCACATGTTTAACATCTATTTATTAACTTATGACTGCATTTCCCTGGGAGTTTCACAAGCACATAGCATTCCCCTAGAGATGAAGTCACTGCGTTTCAAAGAGATGAAGACTCAAATTTTTGAAAAGCGCAGAAAACTTTGCACACTTTGTTCTTTCTTGGCTAAAGGAAAGCCCAAGCACCACTCTCGGCATAGATTGAATCTGTACTAGCTGCAAATGCCAGGTGCTGCTGGAAGTCAGGTCCCAGAGGTGAATAAAGTTGTAATAGGGAATTGATTCATTAGAGTCGCATCTTCAAGGGAAAACATCTTACTGAAAGAGTGTGTCCAGCAACTGACTGAGCATGACAAAGAGTGAAGGTTATCCTAGCACTTTTTAGTCTTCTTGTGATGTTCCAGACCACGTCAGCCTTGTTCCTAAGTAATGATCTAACTAGAATGACCGGTCATCACAGTCCTGCTCTGATATTTCCCGTTACTCTGTCACATGATAAAACAGCACAAGGAGTTCTTTGTTTACAAAGCAATATTGCTGAGGCAATTACATGTGAAATAAGTCTCCCAGCACTGCTCTTGTACACATTTTCTGTAGTTTAGAGCAGACATTTCTGAACACATCGGATGTCTTGCATAGAGAACGAATACGGCGTTCAAGCCTTCCTTCACGCTACAAGCCCCTGTATATGTTTGTGATATTATGACCAATCAGGCAGCCTCCTTGGTGTTGTCCTAGTTGGGAACATTTTGTGTAATATATGTGATGATGGCCAAGCAGTTCCCCCATCCTGCCCTTCCCACCCACAGCTCTCTCGTGCTGGCTGAAGAAGCTTCACGTGTGATATCTTGAATCGCTTCTTGCAACGTCAAGAGACATCGAAGACGTTCATCTCCATTCATCAGCCAGTCCTAACTAGAATCTTGAGCCAGGTTAGAAAACAGCCAAGATAAATCTATACAGTGACTTATTCATCATTTGCACTCAAGAACTTCCATGTATTTTACAGGAGGAATTTGTTTAAGGTATGTTCTTATCTAAGAGAATTCATAAAGCCTTAAGAGATGACATATTGTATGTTTTTAAAAGCTCCCTGATTTTATATGAACACTCGAGATACGGTAATCTGTGAATTTATTCAGATTTGTAGCTCAGCATAAAGCTGTCTGGTTTTGGACAGCCCTTTTGATTTACCATCCTGTGGTGAAATCTCTGCAGGAATTTGGATAAGGTCCAATTCTATTTGTTTAAAGTCCCGATCATGTGGCTTTGGCATTCCTAACATATCCAGCAATCATTTGCTTTTAATTACCGTTCATTTCAACCACATAAGTAATGAATGTGGCTACCACATCCAACTTACAGGCTGTGTAAACTCTTGGGCTGGGTGGAACTTTCTTCTATATAGAGGCTTAACTATAAATTTAACTCAAAATGTGAATCCTCTTAACTTATTTTAGGCAGGTCTTTATGAGTCTAAAATATAAATAAATAAAAAGGAAATGAAAAAAGCCTTAAATGAAAGATTCCACACAATACACCTGATTCACTTCAGAAGCAATTTCCTGGCCTCCCCAACCTCTTGGTATGACTGTAGAAACCTTAAAAAAACAAGTTGATTTAACGTTTCTATTTATTCATGGTGTCCAGTTTCCAGAGGAGTCTGCGACTTGTACTTTTAAACTCAATTTAGCATTTAAACTCATTTTCAGCTGGGTCCCAGTGGAGCAACAATTAGAAAAGGAAAAGAGTTCAAAAAGGAAGGGTTATAACCTTTCAACGGTATGTTTGCCTGGACTTCAAAAAAAAAAAAAAGAAAAAAAGCACTTCTGTTACCATTCTCCCTACGTTTGGCAAACAGTAGGTCAGAGGGCCTGTGGAGAACCTGTTGGTGTAGAGATCTTCATGCTTAGGTACAAACCAACAAACCCACATCCTGCAATCTTTCACAGCGGCTGAAGCAAAGGTTCATTTCTTAGGGGTATTGCTATTTATATCACGTATTCGTATCAGCAGGCCCAGCTTCTCTCAGCTAACCTGTCTCAAGAAACAGACCTTTCTTATGCAGGATTTGGTCCCTTAAACTTGAACGTTGTATTTTAGAGCCACCATGTTTTAGAGGGGAAAAAAGGATGGTACAGTAGCAGGACAGATAGGCAGGAAAATCATTACCTGTGTGTCCTACCATTGCAGCAGGCCTGGACAACAATCTTAATTTTATAAAGCTGTCTGAGAGTACCTCTGACTGCATCTCTGACTGTAGTGAAATTACTACAAGGTGGAAGTGCAGGCATTCACTATGTTATATATCAGCCCAGAATATGACACCTAGATTAGATCAGAAAAAACACTCAGCTACAATGATTTAAATCAAGATTTTGTCTCTGTTCCAAGTGGTTGGAAAAAGATCTACAATCTTTTCTAGAAAACAGATACCGTTCTAGATAACATTGGTGTCTGATAATTTCTATCTACAGATACCTGCAAGAAAGAGATCTGGCAAAGAACTCTCACTCCCAAATCAGTAAAGTGAAAGTTGATGTGGTTGTTTGAATCAATTAAAGAAAAGCAGAATTTTGAAGAGGATTGTACCACGGTACATCTGCTGCTGCTGAAACTCTCTGTTTTGGGAAGGTAGGTTTAAAAAGAAAACTCACATTTGTCCTTGGTCACTTGAAGATAGCATAAGAATGACAGAAATTACGGCAGTTTTCATGCAGCAAAACAGTCGACTGCGGATTAAAATGATCCCTAGGCCAGGCTACAAAGCAGTTAAAGGCAGATCACACAAAGACCTAACCTACTACAATTTTTTGTTCACAGGAGACAGAAACAACCCAGGGCAGACGGTTTTGAATGGAAGGGAAAGCCAAGGGTTTTTCATCAAAACTCTCCCTTCTCCTGTAGTGTCTCCTGCCATTGCTGATGAGCTGTAGCTGATTTTTGAACCATGTGCGAGGAGAGGATTAAACATGGTGGTAACCCATTAGCTGGAAGTGATACTGTGGCAATGCCCAGCTGGAGCACACTGACGGCAGCAGCACCTGGCAATGTGGTTCCAATTGCTGCCTGCCTTTGAAATGTCACCAGGAAAGATCTATAGACAGCCTTCCTGCTACAGGCCATCAGTGTCTGCTCTTCCCGTTTGAGTTTTATTTAGCTCGCTATGGGTTGATCAGTTCCCGATGAAGCTGAGGGCGCTTTGAGGTCCCTTTGAAAACTGAATTATCAAATGGAATTAGAGCCCCATTCAAAATTCACCTGTTTTTCATTTCATTAATGTGTGTGCCTGCATCTGGATCCGTGACCTGCACAGCCCATCAGTTTTTTTCCCTTCACGCTGCCCCTTCCATGTGTTTACCTTCCAATTTCCTCGTCTCCTCTTCAGGTTATGGACCATCCAACTTCCATATGCTGATATTCACATTTGCTTTCCTCTCTCCCTGCCCCCCCCTGCAGCTATAGAAGCATCCACTGATGCCTGCTCCTCTTCTGCTATCTCAGTTCTAAATGAAACCCTCCTTTCAGCTGCTAGCCTACAGCCATGGTCCCAGCCAATCACTCCCCCTTCCGCCTACAAGTCTCTGATTCCATCTTCAGAGTGGCTTTATTGACTTTGGTTCACCAGATTACTTTTTTTTGCATATTTGATGCAGTCACATAAACCACAGCAAAGTTACCGTTCTCACAAAGCAAGTTCTGTGATCTTTTGTTAATTAAGGCTACAACTGACCCCCTGCATTAGAAGCAATCTACATTTTAGGTTACACCAGTGCACTTAAAAGAACTGAGTGATTTGGGCTTAGTCACCAGTACCTGAAAAAGAGGGTACATGCAAACCCACACACACGTACCTTGGCATTTTGAAGAGGAGGTTGGTAACTAGAGGGCCGATAGTACCTCCTCTGAGTAGCATCAGTGTGAATGTCTCCGAGGAACAGCTCCTCCACAAGGTGGTCTAAATTGTGGTGCAGGTACTGTTTCTCCACACGGATCAGCTGCAGTTCGTGCATGGCAAAATTCAGAGCTTTGGTGCATTCACAGCCATTCTCTTCCCTCAGCAAATCATAGCTCACATCCTGCTCCCAGGGACTATCTCCCGGGATAAATCCAGGACACGTCTGGTTCACCAACTCGCTCAATTTTTTGGCCACGGCTTCGTTGTGGCATATGAGCTGTATGTTGCGGAGCTGGTAGTCGGCCTCGGTGCCTCCCCGGATGATCCAGGACGCCTGCCGGAGCCGGATTTTGCCTCGTATGACTAAGGTGTAGATGGGGTTTGTGCAGCGATTGCCACCGTAGTAGAACTGATAGGCCTTGAACGTGTTGTTGTGGTAGAACCTGTAGGACCTTGTGATGAACTCCGGGCCTGCTCTGACTTCGCAGCTGTGGGAAGAAAGAAACCGTGGAAACAAAAGTTTAGCAAAATTTGGCCCATCACGTACACTACAGGCAACAAGACCCACACGGGCCCACAGAGACACCTGGGTGCTACTGTCCCTCCAGCCGGGGAGTAAATAGGAACCAGGCATCTGTGGCCTGCCGATTATCCACCAATTCCCTCTGCTGCTATTAATACACTGCTTCATGGTGATCATATCTACAGGCTTTATCTTGTAGGCTTAAATACTTTGAATCATGTTTTGCTTTTGCCTTTTGTCTAGGGACCACCATGTGACTCAATTCTTCATTGAAAAGAGTAGCAGCTTATTAAACATCTATTGCTCTCTTTTGCACGGTAGATTTAGCAGAATGACTGATAACATCAGAAAGTGAAATGCCATACGTCCAGGGAACAGCACAAAGAATTGGCTTATAAGCTGCTCTAGAAGCTTCTCAGTGTAACTCCACGAGCTCTGGTCTGCTGAGGATCATGCAGGATCATGTCCTCAGCTTTTCTACTCAAACATTCAACAGGGAGGGCAGTTAATGCAAACTTCTGCCCATTAATGCAAAACTTCTACTTGACTTGAATTTGGACCATGCAATATCCAGGTTTTGTTGGTTTTTGCTCTCTTTTTTTAACCCCTTTTTTTTTTCCTAAGAGTGTAAAGGGCAGTTGAATTCCACTTCCTGCAGAAAGCCCTTTTGTGCCTTCAAACTCGTTCCCCTTGTCACCTCTACACTGCTTAATATAAACAGAATTGTAGAATTGTTAAGGTTGAAAAAGACCTCTACGACCATTGAGTCCAGCCCTTAACCCAGCACTACAATGTTCACTACCAAACCACATCCCAAGTGCCACATCCGCACGCCTTTTGAACACTTCCAGAGACGTTAACTCCACTACTTCCCTGGGCAGCCTATTCCAATGCCTGACCACCCTTACAGTGAAGAAATTTTTCCTAATATCTAATCTAAACCTCCCCTGGTGTAACTTGAGACCGTTTTCTCTCATCCTGAAATACACTCCTTTCCGTTAAAAAAAACCCCAGTCTTCCCCAGTCACTTCCAATGAGCATGTGAACACTGCCTGCTGAGACACAGAAAGCAAAACAATCTCTGAAATACAAGTCATCAGGTATAAAGAGTAAAAGAACTGGCGAAATACAGCTTCTTAATTTCTTTTGCTAATAAAACCTGTGCTAGACACATGCTCTGAAAACAAGGACCCATTCAATGGGTCTAATGCATGGAGACAAATATAGTACAGTGTCATGTTTGAACGAGCATCCATTTTGGCAGCTTGGTAGGCTCCTTCCTATTCAGAGAGATTCAAAGATATTTCACAGCATGCTGTTTAAAATCCAGACAATAAATTGAGTCATCAAGACAGCTTTATGGCACGCTGTTTTAATGTACGTAATGCTGCTCCTTCTCCTTTTATGCATAAACACATAGAGAGCATCTGGAATTTAGAGCATCGCCATTTTAAAGAAAATATTTCCCCTGCTGTTGAAAGTGGGAATATTCATCCTTCTCTCTCTGCTTCTTTACCCTCTTCTCTTCCCCATCCCAAGCATCTTGTTTTAGCTTTCCTTACCCAGTAGAGACCCAGTGGCCCTCAATATTGGGAGGCATCTGTACAGTGATCCGGGCTCCATTGTGAAGATGTTTCAGCATGTGATGGCACTGTGACTCCTTGAAAGCCCTCCAGGCACTCTTCTCCAAGGACCGAGGGTGGGACCTGCTGTCCGGGTGAAGAAGAGCAGAACCTTCTCCCAGCCCTGTGACAGAAAGTGTAAATTACATCATGAGACCCCGCTGAGTAGGGTTTCAATGCAATAAAGGATACTGTGACCATCTTGTGTTGAATGACGCTTGTTCATATTGTTTTGTGTCTGGGCAAACACTGTTTACATTTATTTTCTCATCTAAAAAAAAAAAAAACAAACTATGGGAAGCTCTTCCTTTCTGACACACCACTAATAATCCACTACATAAATTTACTTTACTAAATAAACTGGGGAAAAGAGCTTGAACTGAAGTGTTGAGTTTCCACACCCAGGAGATGTGGCTCTGAAACTGAATTTTACAGACACCTCTGTAATCTCTGGTCAGGACAATCAAAAACCTGGACTCTCAAACTTTCAGAAAGTTGCATCCAGATCCGGACACAAACTCTGCGGTTTCAGCCCACCTCTAATTTGAACGCTTCTATAATAAACTTGCAAATAAAGACTACTCTTTAAAGTCAAGGGAAAACAGATATTAAAAGCAAAGCCTCTGCACACAGGAAGCCTCTGTGATGACTGAGGTGGTCAATTAAAGGCAGATTCTTCTATTTTTATTTTAAAGGGGAAAAGGAATTTCAAAAGCTAACTTTATCTCCAGCACACAGTAATTTTGGTTTCTAGAAATGTATACATACAAAATCCACCAGCACGCTCTCTACACAATATTAATTGAACAAAATGAATACATAGCTTCAAAAGGAATGTGCCTTTACTCTTTTAGGCACCGCCTGCTCTTAGATGTGTTGGAAAACACGGATCAAAAGAAAACCCCACATCTAGGGGTTAAAAGATGACAAACACGAACCTTACATAACGTGTTGGAAACTGTATTACATTGCCAGAAGGGATCTGAGCACCAGAGGGCTAGAAAATGAATATGAGGAGGGGTGAAGGGGCTGTTTGAGTGCCTGGGAAGTTGGGGTAGCCATCTCAGGGAAGGGATGTCTCACTGTAACATGCTCCCAGGGGCAGGGTCTGGGATCCATCCCTATTTCTCATCTAGCCTTCTCAACTTGGGGATTTAACTTCTGCCTGGATAAGAAACGGGGCTGTTGGGAAACACCAGCGAGAGCCACCCAGCACAGGATCCCGTGCTTTATGCCCCCGGCCCCATCTAACACATGCTTGGGCTGTGTGCAGCATAGCTACAGCAGTTACAAAAAAAATCAATTACAAAAGTATTATTTGGTGTTAGGCAGACACTTTTTTAAGCCTTTCCCATTTCCAGTTGCAAAAAAAAAAATTTAAAAAAAAATGGTGTCAGTGATTCATTATGTTGGCTAGGTCTTAGATCTTATGGAAGAAACTTGGGTGGCACCTGGGAAAATGGTATTGCTAAAATTATAAATACATGTCAATCATTTAAAACCAGCAATTCCTAAGCTAAACAGAAGCAAGGACTTATCCAGGAGACAGGGTAAAAAATGATCAGAAAGAATACAATAAATACCCTAACCTAAACAGTGCTCACCATTGAACAACACCAGGATTTAATGAGATTAATGAATACCACCTCACGAAATCTTTTCTGGAAAATCTGGTAGCTTTGTTATGTTGCAGGTTACAAACAATTCTTCAACGTGAATGAGAATTTATGGCCTTGCTTTCTATGGGGTAATAAATTCTAGGGATACTTTGATATTTGAGCACACTGCCTGAGATGCCCTTACAGAAGCCTGATTTTCAGGGGTTCAGTATTTCTCCCTTTCTGGAAGTCAAGGCTTCTCAGGTGATTTCTACATTGCTGAGCAAAGTTACCCATGTTAGCACCAAACAATTGCCATTCTGCAGCCAGAAATGGCATGGCCATGACAGGGGGATGCTCTGCTTGAGCCAACTGCATCTTTGGAGAGGCAGGATTTACTAGGTTGGGTCTGTGCTTCACGTCCAGGTACCGCCTGCAAGGTACATGGCAGAGGTTGCAGCCACCAGTGCTAATGTTCAACATGGTGCCTCCTGCAGACAAATTATTCACACTGAAAAAAGACTGTGAAAATTCCCATTTCCTTTTGAAGTTGTCAAACATTTGAAATCTGCCATCACTAGGAGGTTTTGAAATTGTTCAACTGGCTATTTCCAAGGCATATTTATTGGACCACTTGCTTTTAAGCAGTCGTATTTTGCCTAGTTCATGTCATATGACTCATGAATACAGATGCATTTAGAAATGATTTATTCATTTAGACATGCTTGGGGATTTAACTTCTGCAAGCAAAAATCCTTCTGTGGGAGGACACCATCTTGTATGTGCACATATCAAAGAAGAAAACGCAGTAACCACATCAGACATTCCCAATTATTCCCTGAAGGAAATAATGAAAAGAAGGAGTTTTTGAAAAGGAGTCAAACTTTATGTGGTATTATACAGTGTCTTTTCTTTGATACAGCTCAAAAGCAATTGTGTCTCAGCTCCCCATGTCACATGAATGTAGTTCTGTCTGCAACTTGCAAATGATAAACTGCCACCAGGGAATGGAAGGCAGATTTGCATTGACAGCCCTAGAGGAAAGAGGGTATTTGTCTGGGACTCCGTCCATCCAACTGTGTCAAACGAAGGCAAGAACAAATTCAGGTAATTAAGAGAGGTGTGAGAACATAATGAAGGCTGCAGAGACACAGGGAGGGATGTAGAAAACACACACATAGAATGGTTTGGGTTGAAAGAGACCTTAAAGATTATCCAGTTCCACTTCCCCCTGACCACGGGCAGGGACACTTTCCACAGGACCAAGTTGGTCAAGGCCTTGAACACTTCCAGGGATGAGGCATCCACAGCTTTCCTAGGCAACTTGTTCCACTGCCTCATCACTCTCACAGTTAAGACTTTCTTCCTAACATCGAATCTAAACCTGCCCTCTTTCAGCTTAAAGCTATTCCTCTTGTCCTACCTCTACATGCCTTTGTAAAAAGTTCCTCTCCAGCTCTCTTGTAGGACCTCTTCGGGTACTGGAAGGTGCTCTAAGGTCTCCCCAGAGCCTCCTCCAGGCTGAAAAACCCCAGCTCTATCAGTCTGTTGCCATAGGAGAGGTGCTCCAGCCCTCTGAGCATCTTCATGGCCTCCTCTGGACTTGCTCCAGCAGGTCCACGCACTTCTTATGCTGGGGACCCCAGAGCTGGACACAGTACTTGAAGTGAGATCTCACCAGAGCAGAGCAGAGGGGCAGAATCCCCTCCCTCGCCCTGCTGCCCACGCTGCTTTGGATGCAGCCCAGGATATTTGGCTTTCTGGGCTCCGAGCGCACATTGCTGGGTCACGTTGAGCTCCTCATCAACCAACACCTCCAAGTCTTTCTCCTTGGGGCTGCTCTCAATCATGCTAAACAATGCCACAGGACCTGAATATCAGAATATGAAATACAGTATAAAACTGAGAAACAGCGATGGGACCTTTACCTATGTTTGCCTTGCTGGAGCAAGGAAATACTTCATTTAGTGCAAACTTCCTCCTTACAAAAGTAGTCATTTCAACACTTCTGTAGCTACTGACATGTGCCTGCAGATCCAACTACCACACAAAGGACACGTAACTTCCTCTTGTACCATCTGCAGGTCAAACACCAAGAGAGGTGACACGCTTCCCACACAGAGCAGTAAATCAAACACCATCTTCTGTGTTTTTCCTCACAACAGGTGCTCAGAGGCCGTGCAGTGTCCCCCTGCTCCAGCCCTGGCAGTGCACACGAGGTGCTCTGCAAAACTGAGGAACTGCAGGGATGATGTCACCTATTTTAAAAGATCCATTTGGCCACGTTAAATGAGACATTGCTGGAAAGGCTCAAGGTTAAAACATGCATTCACAAAACTGGGAAAGGAATTTCACGACTCTTTAGAAGCCCACTTTGGAGAGTAGCTGCAGTTGCAACATAGTTGGAGCCATTACTTTCATTCAGAGAGATCCAAGTCCGCTATTCTCACAGCACTGACAGATGGTAGCTTTCAGTATCTCCATGACTGACTGTCTCAGACTCAAATGAGAATATCTCAGACTCTCTCTGACTGACTGTTCGAATTTTTGTGTGTTATGAAGGAATATTACCCACTTGTTAAACAATATAAAACCAAAATCCACCTACTATGTTACTACTCAAAAGTGTGACAGACTTCAAACAAACAAACAAACAAAAAATCTTTGCATGAGACCAGTGACAATAATTTTGTGAAGCCCCCGGTTGGCTCTCACTTTAGCTACACCACAAGCAGAGATCACATGATTGTACCCCCCACCCCACGGCGTTTGTTTTCACAAAGGAGCAAGTCCAAAAGGAAAATGAAAATTCCAGAATCCACCTGAAATACCAGGTAGCAAAACAAAAGCATTTCATGATGAGCTGATATTCAGCTTCCCTTTCAAAATCAAGCCCTAGCAGTGACACAGCTTTAGCATGAAACTAAATGAATACGGCATAAGAGGTGCTATGGCTCACTGGGGATCCCTGCCCAGATCCTCAGATCTTTGGGGGCCTGTGACCCCAGATCACACTTCACAGGGGCAGGATCCAACATCCATCTGAGTGGGAAAGTGGAGGCCTGTACAGCTGCCATGCCAGAAAGACGTGGATAGCAGCACGCACCACACCAGACAGAGGGCTTCAGGCTCTCATGTTCACCTATAAACCTGTATCTGATGTGGGAACAACCATTCAAGATAAAAATAATTGTTAAGGGAAGATAGGTTACTTTCAAGTTCTTCAAAGATTTCTGCATATAGCTGCAAGTAAAATACAAATCTTAAAAAGGCAATCTGCTGGCAGCCTAGCCTGTTACCCAAACGTGTTTCAAAAATGGTTATGACAAAGCTCTCCGCCAACATTTCTGCAAAAAACTGCAAGCTGCTAGAATGAATGTTTTGGTTTTCTGAAAAATAGTATGCAAATACTGTACAATTGCAACAAAGATAATCAGTAGAGTTGTGCTTGAACTCAGATAGTTTTAATTTAATTTGTGCCTAAACACCCTGGCCAAATTCAAGTCTATGCCAGACTGCTAAAGTATAAGGCAAATAATCTTAAACTGTTTAGATTTTATCGGTTTAATGAATGTCTCTACCAGAATCTAAACCACAGCTTCAAACATGTCCAAGTGTAGCGCTTCAAACCAGTCTCAAAGCTACCAGGTGTTCAGCAGGTTCATCCTTTGCTAGATGGGAGATGTTACCTCAAAGTAGGATTCAAACCTGGATTTAGACTGGGATTGCTCAGCAGGAACCACTCAACTTTTTTTTTCCCTTTTTAAAAAATTTCTAGTGATGTAAATACAAAAGAACAAAATTTTATTATGAAGTAAAACCACCTTGAGTGACAGCATAAGTTCAAAATAAGCAATGGCTTCATCTCTGATAGAAACATTTTAACATTCATGCTTTACTCCTGCAGCAATCTCTTTTCAAGTTAGAACTTGTTCGAAACTGGAAAAACCTTACAACAGATAAAGAATAATTGGCTGGATTAACTTTATAGCTCTCCTTATCTGGGCAGTTGCCCTGCACAATTAAATAAACAGACATTTGGATTATGCTCTTTCTTGATGTGGGACAGAGTCAGATAACGCCTATGACAGGCTTTTAGCCCCAGCGCAAGCTTACATAATTGCCATGGAGAATATAATGTCCTGTTACCAAGCCACGAGCTGTGTTTACCAGTGTTTTCCCTGCACTTGAAACTTCAAAGAGTCCTCCCAAGACTGGGGCCTAAATTAGCTACTACAAACAAAAGGGTTGGGAAAGGAAAGCCGGGTTTTATGGCCAGGGAAGCAGACAGGACAATGACTTCCTTTCACATATATCTGTTGCCTCTCTTGAGCACACAGAGTTTCCAAGTGCAGCTTTTGAAGAGAGGCAAAATGAATGCTTCAGAGCACAGAAGATCCTGAGGAGGGATCCAAAGTGTGTTTAGATGGGACAGCTAAGAAGTAACTCCCTCAAAGCTGACAGGCCCAGCACGGAGGTCCCCTGCTACCCCTACAGCTTGGTCCTTATTCAATGCCCTCTCTTGGAAGAGGTCAGAGAACCAAGTGCCAAGCAGTTATTCAGCCCATAACCTCTGCTCAGCTGAAGTTCTTAATCGGGATGGCTGCTGCTACCTGTGCAAGGTGAAATGGCACTGCCCAGAGTGTGGGGTTCTTTATGAAACCCTGAAGAGTTAAAGCCCATCTTCCTTCAGGGCAGGGGGAACTCTGCCCCTGACAGGAGTGGGTGCAGCGCTGGATGTCAACGCAGTTCAATATCAATGGTAGCTTGGTCCTGCCCTCTTTGAAAGAAACATCTGCTCTCTAGTCAGAGACATCTGCTCCATCCTGCCTGCACCCACACCTTGGCACTGGGGTTTATTCATGCAGAACTGCCCCCAACTCCCACGGGACTTGTGTCCGGGTGAAGACAGTGCCAAACAAACTCACTACACATAATCCTACCCTTTACCAGCCCTAAATAATCACCTCACTAATGAAATATTACCCTTGCCTTGAACAGCTGAAGGTATTTGCCCCCAGTGTGGTTGAGGCTACTTTTGGGCTCCCTCGTGTGCCAGACTACTTTCTACAGACCCCGTACAAAGCACAGAAAAATTCCTGTTTCTGCTGATGACATTGACATCTCACCACTGTGTTAGCCCACAGTCAGGCTACAAAGATGAGTGACGTGGAATTTACACTGACAAAACCGTGAATAAAATTCAGTCCATCTTCTAAGTCTCCCTGCAAACTCTCCAAGTCTTACACTAAGCAGTGTGCCTTCCCATCTTTTTATTGCCTTCCGGATTTTGAAATGCATTATTTGACTGAGGAAACAGATCACATACGTCTCTAGCACAGAGCACGATATATGTTCATTTTATGGCTATGGGTATTTATATCTCCTGACGCATTTACTTATTATTTTCCTGAAAAAGTTTCGAAATAAAACACTACTATGTAACTAATTTAAGCAACATTGCCAGAGAACTTTTAAAAGCATCAACAGTTCTGCTCTGAAAAGCCTATCAGTCTTGTTTTCATCATCTTTATTAGCACCATTTCCATGATGTTATCGACTAATTGTTTTAAAGTTTCTAGCTCATTACTCTAGCAGTAGCATAATCAGAAATACATTAAAGTTTTTTTTTTAGCATCCGTATTTATTAAAAAAAAAAAGGTTATGTTTACAAAAGAAATTAGCCGAATTTGTTTTGAATCCACTTGAACGAAGTTCTTATTATTCAGGTTTTTTGGAGTTGAATGATCTTAGTGTTTGACATCTGAAACTTCTGTGGCTTTTTGTCTAAGCAAAGAAAACAGTGATAATGGACAACTTCCAGCTGCAAACCTTTTTTTTTTTCTTTTTTTTTGTGACACTGTACATGTACAGGTTTTATTTTGATTAATGAAGACCAGTTTTTCCAAATTTCAACTCAGTGATGTTAAAGCAGGCACTTCTTAATGTAATGAAAGCAGAAGCTTTAGCCTCAACAGGACATTTTAACTTGTGTCACAAAGCTTTAAGCCCTAAAAATCCTCAACCACCCACCCACACTCACTCACTTTTAACCCTTAAATTGCCATATGCAATACCAATGCAAAAAGAAAACACTGCATGCTGCAAAGAGGCTTAACACTGCAATCCCCTGGGATTGCTGGTTATTCTTACACATTAGCAATTCGGGATAGCCGCTGGTCGAAGGATGCTTCTACGGGCTTCATGGCATGGAAGGAAAAGCTCTAGACCAAGTTAAAGCTGACAAGGTGAACACATTTCCATGGGCCACATTTCAGTGCATTACATGCCACTGATAGAATTTCCAAGTTTGTAAGAGGGCAAAAGGGTTTCCAAAGTCTTGAAATTCTGATCCAAACTGTGCACTGCTACATAACCAAGGCGTTCGTCCTCATATACAAGGCAGTGAGTTGTATCTTTCTACAAGAACTTAGGTTTATGTTATTTGGTGAAACATAACTGCAGATGGAAGAAATGGATGATTTTCCTTCATCATCCTCTTCTGGCAGCTGCTGTTTTGATCTGATCACTGGCCCTGATTTGTTTCCTGCTCCAGCCAGCATTCAGCTCTGCTCTGTAATTCCAAGCAGATGAGCCAGGGAGTCCAACCCTGCAATTACACCTCCTCTCTTTACCCTCTAACTTCAAGTCTCCCATTTCAACTTTTACATCTCAGATCACAGAGTTTAAAGAACACCTCTGGCGTCCTGTCAGGTCTGGCTCAGCTAAACATGTTTCTACGTTCTCCGGATCTCATAGCTGAGCTGTGAGAAGAGCATAAAACCCCCTCCTGGGGATCAGAGTCTCCTACTCTTTCTTTCTCAAAACAAAATATACCATCAGAAGCCCATGCTCTTTATTATTTATTAAATACCATAGTGTGTGCTTAGCACTTGTACAAACACAGAGAGAGACAATCCCTGCTTCACAAAATCAACCCCAGGAATAGCTTTGAAATCCTTAACCCCAGCTCACAGATCTCCCACTGAATCCATGTAGGTCACTTGCATTTTAACAGTTAAAAAAAATTCCTCTTTTTACAACTAAGCTTGGAGTCCTGAGAAATTTAACTGAAGCACGCTGGATGCTGCAAAGGACTTCAGAATTAGGAACACTCTTCAAAATGATGCTGCAACTGAGTAGCTTGAGTCACACTTTCAGAAGGATATCATACCCAGATTTCTCAAATCTGGTTGCCAAATGTTAGACATACCTAAGCAGCTCATTAAACTGCCTCCTTTTCAGAAGTTTCTCTTGAAGAACACTGGCTTTCTGGGAAGATGGGTTACCTGGTTGAGGACCTAAAAACGGATTTACAAGCCGAACTTTTAAATACGCTGACTTTTCTCACTAAAAATTTGCCTCCTGTGAAGTTTCAGAGTGATGTCAGTCCGGGGTTAAACTGAGAGACTGTTAAAGCACAACTGTGTGTAATAACACCCAGAATCTCTGTGCTCTGCAGCAAAACAATTTTAGTTGGGCACAAGACCCGGTGCTGGCACACTCTGCTACCGAAGGCTTCCCAGATAACACAGCCACGGCAAAAAAACTTCTCCCGAGAAGAGGTGGAACGCGGGCCCCGCGGGGCGTCTCGGCGAAACGCGCCGGCGTTCGGCAGCGCCAGCTCTTGCCCGGAGGTGAGCAAAGAAACTTTGTGTGAGGTGCCCGGACCAACCGCTCCATCCAAGCACTCCCAGGCTGCAACACAATCCGCCGACACACGCTCGGGAGCGGGGCGCTTTCGGCGCGGTTTTACCCACGCCGGCGGCTGCCGCTCCCACGCGTGCTGCGCAGGGGTGCCGCTAACACGGGGGTCGGGCAGAGCCAGCGGGGTCTGCTCGCTTCCCATCCCCTGCCAGACCTCTGTCCCGGCCAGGCGGGACCCAGCGCCCGCGGCCACGACGGGAGAGCGCACCCACCCGCGCCCCCGCCACAGAGCCTCC
>VZTA01008686.1:194592-221553 GCA_013398855.1 Mohoua ochrocephala | reverse complement strand
CGGCTCCGCTTCATATTTCCCCTTCCAGCAGGAGGAGGAGGAGTGGTCGGGAGGTGGGGACTCCTCCCGGGGCGGGGAGGGGGCGGCCCTGCCGCTGGGCTGGCGGCAGCGCCGGACAGCGCTCCCACGGCGGGGGGAGGGGCGCTCGGGACCTGCCGGGCGGATCTGCGGGGGAGGGAGCGGGACGGAGCGGACACCGCGCTGTGTGGGCACCGGGCATCCCGGGGGTTTGCCGTCGGGCGGCGGGCGGGACGTGCACGTGGTGGGCTGGAGATCGCGTGGGAGAGCGTGCGGGGGTGGTCCGTCCTTCCGCGGCTGCGGGCAGGGAGGTGCCGGCTGGGCTGCGGCCCCCGGGGCCGGAATCCCGCTTCCCTGGGGGTGCGAAGCGGGACTTGGCCGTCGCGACCGTAAGTTGAAGAGAAAGAAAGTTGGTGTGCTCCAACACAAAATGTTGGAAGTTGGTGGTTTTTCTCCTCGAAAAGAAACCTTTGTGTGGTTACTGCTTTCCGTGTAAATCCGGCATTTTACAAGCTAAACTGCGTGTCAAGGATGCCTTTGGTGCTGCACTCTCCTGCACGCATTCCCCCGTGTCTGTTGTTGATTAGTTTTGCTTTTTTCTCTAGTCTTAGGCCCTGGTCATGCAAACACGTGTGGACTTAATGTACCTGTGAGTGACTCGTGCCTGAGTTTAATCACGGGACTTTTCATTTGTGATGTCCTCTGGATAGGGACATCATGTTTTCCAGTTTGTGTTTGGTCTTGTGGGCTCAGTTGTAAGACCTCATGGCAAAGAATGTGTAACAAATTGGAGGAAATGTTGAGAAAATCAACATAACTATGTTTTGAACAGCTTAACTGAGCTAAAGTGTTTACACGCTGCATGCTTGAAAAGAAATACAAACAATGTTGATTCCTTCCAAGTCCCTTGAGAGGGAAGAATAAACTTAATCTTCCTCACTTATATAGGGAGGAAACTGAGACAGAAGCCTGCAAGTGGTGAGTCAGAGTTAGTGCTCCAGTGCCTTGGATTCCCAGGGTTATGCTTGCGCCTTCACACAAGTGTCCTTCCAGCCAGAAAAGATGGTTTCCAGGGCACTTGGTGGCGGTCTGTACAAACCTGTAGTGATCCTCTCGATGACCTGGATAGACATGGACAGAGAAAAGCAACATCCTTCAAGAAACAGGTGTCTATGAACATGATCAAGTAACGCTGGGTAAGGCTGTAAAAATGCCCTTACTCCACATTGGTTGCTCATTGTCTTCTGTAGTTGCCACAGAGGTGTTTGTCAGGCGAGCGTGTGAAGGGAGGTGATTCATGCTTGTAGACGCAGTGCCTTTGGTAAAAGTGTTTTGTATCCAGATCAAAATTCTGATTTTGCCACTTGTAACAATCCTACAATGGCAGAGACACCCAAGTCATTTTTCTTTATCTGCAGGTTCAGTGAGTGAGTCAGATGCAGCGAGCAAGGAAAACAACAATATCCAGTCAAAATCCTGAATCTTGAGGACCTGTGATGTACTTCAGATCTGTGCGTGCCGGTCGCCTCCCCTAAGAGAAGTCCCTGTTGGGGTTATCAGTAACATAATGCTGGGTGTGCAAATGGGCGTTACAAGGAGAAGGGAAGGGCCGTGTGTGGGGGAAAGCGGATTGCCCTGGTGTTGGCCGTGAGCACCAGGTTGTTGCTAAGGGGTCCTGCCTGGTGGAAGAAGCCAGCCTGAAGGGTCTCACGTGTTTGGCAGGCACATGGGTAATATGGCATGTGGGAAGTCTCCCCATGTAACTCCCCTGCTATTTCCCTGAATATAAAAGGCAGGCCAGTGTCACTGTGAGCAGTAATGAAGGATTAGGAGTTTGGAAGTATAATTGTATAAAAGCAGCAAATCCAAAAGGAGAGGCTTCTTATAGGTGTTGCCTTAGGTTTTAACTTCTGTATTTTTCGAATCCTGCCCTGCCTGGTGTGTAACTCTGGAGTTCCTTGTGGCCTGTGAGCTGCTGTTCTCTCCTGCTGGTCAGACATAACAAACCTCTGCAGGCTTCCACTCCAAGGACACCAGGCCCAAAATGTGTCAACTCAAAGCCTCTAAAGGGGGGCAAACTTGGGGTAACTCCATCATGAACTGATGGAATTATAATTGGAGAATTAACCCTGATATGCAAATGAACCAAACTTATCAAAGTGTGAAGAACCTCTGACCCAGCATCCATCTTGGGTGTAGCCTTTTGACTGCCCAGGGAGTACCTTTGAAGGCCCTTCAAATAAATTCCTCCTTTTATTCTCTTAATTCTTGTCTAGTCTCTGTGTTTTAGGTGGCCACTTAAGGCATCATAGGCACAACCTGTTTTACCATCCCCAGATCAGGCAACGTAATAATCTGCAAAAAGATGAGGCTGAGAATCGCCTGCAAAAAATTATTTCTTCCAAAAGGCAGTTATCCCAGAAGGTCATGGTTTCTCCCCTGGGAAGTGACAGCCCCCCATGGCAGCATTACAAACAGCTTTTAATAAGAGGAAAGGGCAATGCTTTTACTGCTCCATTGGACAACTTTGTAAATTAGGCTCTGCTTGTGATTTACTGTCAGCGCAGCTTCAGATGTGGTAATGAAATGAAATGAAATCAATATCCAGTGGGTTCAGATATGGGAGAACGTGCAAAAAACAGCACAAACTATACTTTGTTTTTTCTTTTTTTTTATAAATTTTTTATCATTTTTAGGCTGTGTGTTTTATTAGCCTGATGCATGTTGTTTTTTAAAAATATACCCAATCCTACTTGTTTCATTACCGTGTCCCTCTTCCAAGTGTGCTGCAATGGGAAACAGCGACAAGTAACAGCTCTTTGCACTTTGATCTAGGCAGCATGTCACATCGGTACTCATTAAAAATGGCATTAACCAATCCAACCATGACTTTCTGAACTGGGGTTCCTGGGGTGTATACCTAATTTAGGTATAATGTAATATCATTCACAAAGGCATCTCTCATGCATATTCTCAAAAATACCATGGAGGTCAAAGCATTTCAAAAAGGAAGTCGTCAGCAGAAGTTTGCACAGAAAGGAGCTGTTTTGAAACAAAAAAACCACCAAACCCCAAACCTGATGGGAAATGTACTTTGTGGCTGAGGCCCTCCGCAGAAAGTATTAAAATAGGAGGAAAACGAACTTGTTGGACTTGTTGTGTGACACTTCAAAGATCTAGGCAAATCAGCATAGCACTTGTCTAGGTAAAGTGCTGACTGGTTGGCTGGCTGCCAATGCCAATCTGGTGGTGAAAGATGCTTAAAAGAGGGAGAGGATGGGAAAGAATGGAGGCAGTGAGTGTGTGGGACACTTTATGCTATGGAGAAGAATAGGATGGGGCAGCACAGCTATGATTTGCTAATGGCTATATTATGTTTTTAGAAAGAAGGGACATAACGATTTACTGGAAAGGAGTGGAGTGACTAATTCGCAGAGAATCAAGCGTCTGTCAGATTTCTGTTTCTGAATTGCCCAGGGCAAATTAATCAAAATAAGTAGAGAGAAGTTTTTTTACACATCCAGCTTGAGTTAGAATCCACAAGATGACCCTGGAGCCTGTTTTATACAGAGAAAGATTCTCTATGTGGCTTCTTATTTTGTCTTCATCTGCTTGAAAGAGAAGTTAATCTCTTTGACAGTGTAAAAGAAATAGCCATTGGTTTGTTTCTCCTTTCAATCTCCACTGAAAACTCTGTAGTTTGTGGGATTTAGCAGTAATGGGGTTTATCCATTACTTCCTCTATCAGTTTTATATCTCTAGAATAAGGTGTTTAACCCACTGGTTTTTTGTCTTATTCTTTGATAAAAGAGTAATTGAAAGAACCTCTGGCAATATTTTCTGTATGTTTGGCTGCCAAATTATGGAGACTAATTCACCTTCCCCTAACAGAGATTTGATCTTCAGTGCAGCTACTGAAGCCAGTGGAATTTCATGATTGCTTTAAAGGGTGCTGAATCTGGGTTTAGTTTTGTCAAACATGTATCTGTGGTAATGCTGTCCTGGAAACTAAGGCTCTGAGATGGTGCAGATTACCACAGAGATCTATCCTTCATTGCTCTTCCTTGTTTAGGTGGATAACTAGTCTGAGAAGCATGTTTTGGAAATGAATTTATTTTAGTCATCAAAGACACAGTGCACATGTTGAAGTCCTGCTACCTGGTAACAAACACAGAAAATATAGACCAAGCATAGTAAAATGAAGTTTTTGTGACCACTGTCGGTAGGCTCTTTTCTCTCTCTTTTTATACAGATGCCCAAAGAGATGTGCATGCAGGTAAAAACACAGAGCCCATCTGCTAGAATAGACTTGCTGCTTTCACAAAAATGAGGTTGGTTATTTGAATAAGGTTTTTTTTTAGTTTTCCTAGAATGGTTTAAGAAGTAGGTGGAAATAAAGGTATAAAACGACTTAAGAGTAGACCCTGCAGAGCTTGGGCCATCCCAGAGAAGAAAAATCAAAGAAAGATATAGAGAGCTCAAACATAGCAAATGCCTTTCTGTAAAATAAGCTCTCTCCTCCTTGTTTCCCCACTCGCCTCTGGCATTTAAAATGGGCTTGTGATTTGATTGTTCAGAGGCAAAGAGGAACTTCTCTGTGTAGAATTACTTTACTACAACCACGAATTTCATGGTGCTGTTGCTGCATCCGGAGCTTGAGGGCCAGGTCCGGCTCCCAGTGAGCTTGGCTGGGGTCTTGCCATTGACCAGAGCAAGGGATGGATCAGGCCTTGGGGGAGGCTGTTGGAAACACCGGCTGGAACAGCCAGTGCTCGTGTGTTGATGACATTCATCTGGAAGCACAGCAAACAGGGACCAAAGGTATTTCTTCACCCGGCATACGGGCAGCCATCCTAACCCTCTGCAGCACTGCCATCCATTCATGGCACTCAAATACCATGAAAATGGGTGCGGTGAAAACGTCTTCATAAATGTTGTTCAAACCTTCTGTTGTTTGCACAGTGGCTTTGTGATGTTGTGACTTAAGAAAAAGAAAACCACCTCAAACAGCTAAACCAGCAGATTGAAAGTCTGTTGCAATCTGGGCAAAAAATGCCCTTCTTATATCTTCTTGCTCTGAAGCACCGTGGCAACTGGTCAGAGAAATAATGATTTCGATTGCTGAAGACAAAAGAAAACTACTGGAAAATTTTAAGTGCCTGTAGAGTGTTGTTCATTGCTGCTTATATTTTGATTTTGATTAATTTCTCAGAGAAAATGGAAGTTCTGGCAATTATTTATAAACTATCTAGAGAAGCAGATTTCATTTCCAAACTGAAAAATGGAGTAATGGGATCCACCAAGCTTGTGTTTAAAAGTCTCAAGTAGCATCTAATGCACCTAGGAGCTACTTTCTTAGTTTTTATTCTTCTTGTAGCCCTTTTGGGGCCAATGCTTCTCCACGTTAATAACATCCTTTGGGAAATGGCATTTTCATCCCTTACAGAGCACTGCCCATGGTCTTCATTTCATTTGGCAAACTTTTGCAGCAGGGGATGGACAAAGAGTAGGAAACTGAACCTGTTCCAGGCAGCCCTGTTAAAAATAGAGCCGTTCCCTAGCCAGGGTAGGAGGAAGCCCTCCTGCCCTTCTGACCACATCTGAGCCGAGTGGCCAGCTGGGCTGGGTGGAACTTGAGTGTTGCCTTGAGGAAGCAGGTGGGAAATTTTCTTTCATGGTTTTGTTCAGTGTTTGTATTTGGTGATGGGTCTCTTGCAACGTGCCTTAGATACACAAATGGCCAAGCGTAAATTGAAAGTAAGACCCTATTTTACAGTGCCTCTGGGTTTTTGTAGCAGTCCTTTGGTCAGCTTCTATCCAGTCTCATTCTTGTGCTAAGGGTGGTTATTTCTCAGTGTGGTATTAGAGCAGCCACTTTCAATCTTGATCTTAAATTGCAGGTATGACAGTCCTGGTGTTCTGCAGATATCTCAAACATACCCACACTGCAGGCAATTTCTCTTTGTTCATTACAAAGCTGACTTTTGTTCAAAGCATTCACTGAATTTTAGACTCAGGTTCTCAAAACCACTCAAATGTTCAAGCACAAGTGCATTTTATCAGAGCTCCTTCCCAAAGGGGGCTAACCAACACTTTCAGCAATGACATACTGAAGGTGTCAGCATGGCCACCAAGGGCACAGTTGGCTCCAAAAAAGTGTAGAAGCATTTGTTTTCCCAAGTAGTTTGCAAAAAAGGAGGAGGAAAAAAAAGTAAGCAGCAAGAAGTCTTGGAGAGTTATGATTTCTAGCCTTGGCAGCTGGTGTAGAACAGAGGCCTGGGGCAAGTCTCTGCTCTGGTTTGATGTGCAAAGCCTGTGCAAGCCACTTGGTTTCTCAGGGACTCAGTTTCCCTAAAAGTGGGAAAAAAGAACTAACCTGTGGATAATGTCACGAACTGAAATGAATGTTTGTACAGTAAGAATTGTAAGTTAGGGTGGGAGTTCACACGCAGATAGAATGGCATTAATATGGCTTTCAATAAGAAATATCACAGAATGATTGAGGTTGGAAAGGACCTGCAGTTCATCTGGTCCAGCTTCTCTGCTCAAGCCGGGACACCCAGAGCCAGTTGCCCAAGACCGTGTCTAGATGGCTTTTGAATATCTCCGAGGTGGGAGACTCCATAACCTGTACAGGACAGTCTGCATATACATTGTCTCAGGGTATTCCCAATCAACTGCAGTAAGTTTTGAATTCCTTCCATCATTTCCATCCATTTACCAATGTAAAATGTGTGCTATATACATATATTTGTATGGGTGATGTATGTACATATACAGTATGTATGTATGTATAAAATATGTCTGTTTTCTATATGCATAGAGTCTTTGAAACATCTGGATAGTGCATTATCCGTGCATATGTGCTTCAAGTCCGTATGCAGCCAGCCAGCTTGCTGACTGCCTGCATTAAACTGCAGCCTTCCCAGACAATTCTGTCTGCAGCTGTAAGGTGTTCTATAGGTTACCTAAAAGCTGCCAGGTTCTGTAGGAAAACTCTTTATCTGCTAAGAAAATATTACCACCATCTTCTTGGAGAGAAGCCCCAAGTTTCTCAGAGCAGTGGCTGAATTACAGTTCTAGGTAATAAAAGGAGAAGAGAAGAAGAAGAAGAAGAAGAAGAAAGAAGAAGAAGAAGAAGAAGAAAGAAGAAGAAGAAGAAAAAGAAGAAGAAGAGGAAGAAGAGGAAGAAGAAGAGGAAGAAGAAGAAGAAGAAGAAGAAGAAGAAGAAGAAGAAGAAGAAGAAGAAGAAGAAGAAGAAGAAGAAGAAGAAGAAGAAGAAGAGGAGAAGGAAAGGAAAGACACCACCGAGATAAATTCTGGCTGATTTCTTTCCTCTCCTGCGTCTGTGCTTGGTACAAGAAGTAGGAATGTAACAGCCAGGGTTTTCTAAGACATGTCTATGTTTTCTGTGGCTGATGCTATTTAGGGTCTAGAAAATAGCTAGCGAGTGACTGCTCAGAGTAGCAGAGGGCTGCTCTGTCCCCTTTTGTGTCTTTGCCTGTCACAGACAACTGTGCCAAGCAGTTGCATGGTCTCTATGTCCAGAGGACCACAGAATCACAGAATCAGTTAGGTTGGAAAAGACCTCTGAGATCATCAAGTCCAACCTTTGACCCATCACTACCTTGTCAACTAGACCATGGCACCAAATGGCACATCCAGTTGTTCCTTGAACACTTCCAGGGACAGTGACTCCACCACCCCCCCAGGAAGTCCATTCCAATGCTTAACAACTTTCTCCATGAGGAAGTTCTTCCTGATGTCCAACCCGAAGCTTCCTTGGTGCAGGATGAGGCTGTGTATGTCCTCTCTCCCGTCCTGTGAGAAGAGGCTGACCCCCACCCGGCTACATCCTCCTTTCAGATGGTTGTAGAGAGAGATGTGCTCTTCCCTGAGCTTTCTCTCCTCCTGGCTCAAGAACCCCAGCTCTCTCAGCTGCTTCTCATGGGACTTGCTCTCCAGACCCCTCACCACCTTCTCTGGATGTGCACCAGCACCCCAATGTCTTTCTCGTATTGAAGGGCCTGGCACTGGACACAGGACTCGAGGCGTGGCCTCACCAGTGCCGAGTACAGGGGGACAATCCCTGCCCTGGTCATACCTCCTGCCTCCTCTCCTGACTTTTACGTTTGGACAAAGTTGCGATTACCTTGTGGCAAACAGGAAACAGAGGCACTTTTTCTTCCTGCAATGGAAGGAATAACAGCAGGGCAGAAGCCCCTTTTCCCTATCCCATCCAATGTTTATGGTCCTGGGAGCTCCGGCACCCCCTTCCCAGCCCTCCTTTCATCCCCTTCCCTTTGCACTGCTTCCTGGCCTTGCACCAGTGGGGATCACAGACCTGTGGAGAGCTGTAAAACACACCTGGCAAAAGGCACATGCTCACACCTGCGTAGCCTTGCGTTGTATAGGGCTGCGTGTGTGGGATGCTCCAGGAGGGAAACATGGAGCAAAGATGTGGACCATGGAGTAGGTAGCCAAGGTGTGCTGACCCTTGCACTGCTGTTTCTCTGTCGGACACATGTGTGCACGAATAAACACCCCACGTGCAGGTGACCTGTGGAACTGTTTTTCCCATTGGAATAATCGCGGCTGCTCCGATTATAACCACACGTGTGTGCGACTTACTCCTGGCAGATAATTCAGGGATTGTAAAGCTATCAAGTTACTAAAAATATCCCCTTCGGCCTGCTCTTTAATTACTGAACTGTTTCCCATCACATTACAAGAAGAAAAAGTGCATTTGGTAGTAATTGTCTGACGGTGAAGGAGTCTACGCACAAGAGTTCTCTGCTCATCGTACAAGTGTGGTAAACTCCCTGAGATATTTTCAAAGGAGGCTTTTACAGAGGATGCCTCCACTGTGAATCAAGGGGCAGACAGCTGCTGCTGCTGCTGCTTTCACTTTGGTCTCTTCCAGATCTGGAAGAGGAATCTGATGTGGTCAAAGCGAGCAGCCAGTTGTTGAGTCTGCATTTATGCATGTCCTGGGAGTAGAATTTTCTTCTGAGCGTTGTTGTGTGTGAAATGGGAGCAAGCTGCCTGTGATGAAAGGAACCGTTTGGAAGGAAGAGGAAGGGGTGAAGTTCATATCCATAAACGTCTTGTGGATTTTCATTCTTCCACAGGGGGCACAGAGAGACATGAGCAGTGAATGGGACCTAACATTTCACTTACAGAGTGTAAAACAAAATGCCTTGCCCTAGCTACTGTCTATTTTCCTAATTGTGTATTATGAAATACATGGCTACTGAATAACATGGCTGCTGTTTTCTGGCAATGCCACAGGGTCCACATTCCTTTGGGCTAACACCTCCAAGGAGTATGGGAGGAGGGGAGGAGTACAGATGGGTGGATGTAAAGGGCCCTCTGCAACGTGCTCCACTGCTCTCAGGCTCTCTCTCGCTTGAACATTATGACTGGGAAACCAAGAACTCAAAAGAAGTGAGTTTGATTGCTCACATTCTTTCATGGTCAGCCATTACCAAACTTGTTACTCGTCCTGTTACTGTCTGACATGAGTCTGTAGTTAGTTATGAACTTCCTAAGCCTTATTTGACGTGCTTATGCTTGGCTTTGGGCACGTTAACAGCATAGAAGCTTGCTCTGGAGAGCTGTGCATTCCTTATTCACTGGCGAAACGCCCTAGATGCAAGCACTGGGAATGCTTCCTAGTGTGATAAGCGGGAGAGCTCGTATCCCGGGAACAAAGAGATGCATGGCAGCCCTTAAATAGAGGATGGCAATTAGCCTACATTTTGCCAGCACAGATGACCCACTGTGCTCCCTTCCAACCTTATCCATTCTGTGATTCCATGATTCTTTGATGATAAAAATATTTATCCTTTTACTTGTTGTTTTTTCAATTTCCCAGCAAACCTCTATCACCAAGTACCAGGTTGTTCCAGGTTTTGTCCAAGTTTACGCAGTTTAGAAGTTTTCTACTGCAGTCAGTGGGAGTTTCGCCTCTGATTTCAACAGAATTGGGGTAGGTTGTAGGGCTAGTGACAAACCCTTTATAGTTCAGTCTGAAAGCAAGTGCAAACAACTGAAAGAAATCTCTTAATAATTTGCATGTTGAAACTTACATTGCACAAATGTGCCATTAATATCATTAATATCTTCCTGGAGATAAGATGCAATGAACTTCTTTGAAGATGAATTGCTCAACTCACCCCTGGCATGACTTCAGTGGAATCTCACCCACTTCTGACAGTGATTGATTTCGTCTGGAGCACTTTCCTCTGGGAGTCCAAGATGTCTATCTTTTCAAATCCACACAACCTAACATCAGAGAACTCAGAAGCAGGACTCTCAAGTTCCAGTACTAGCTCAGCCATGAACTAGCATTATGCTGGTTATCTCATTTAATTTCTGTGGGCCTTGCCTTAATCATAAATCTCACAGGCATACTTATTTCTTGCAAAACTTATCAGAATCTCACTTTGAAAGGTTTACTCATGAAAAATTTAAATATCCACAAATTAAATGCTTCTAAAATAATTTGCAAGCGGAGAAGGAGATTCATTCCCACAAAAAGGAAAGGAGGAGATGTTCCCTGCAGCTGTTGTAAAAGTTTTTGGTCGTGTCTAATATGGTGGAATAGCAAAGAAATATTCTTGGTGTGTTTGCAACAGAAAGGAGGCCCTGTCCTCAGCTTTCTCTGTTGTTGTATTGGTGTTTATCTGTGTATACAAAAGTTAAAAGTGTTATTTCTGTAGCAGGAAAAGTGGCAACAGTCCAGGCTTGAGCATGAGTTGTGATGGACTGCATTTAAAATTTGTCACATCTGATGTGGAACGAAAAATTCTCTGTGCAAATGTTTGTTTTAGAAAACAATGCCAACATTGTAATCCTCTACATTAAGTGAACAACTGGGATTCTTTAACCCAGTTTTAGGCCTCCTTGATGTTGGTTCAGATCTGTTTTGGGTCTGAAATGGCTTCAAGTGTTCATTTTCAAAGTCCGAAGCTTTAGTGTTTTGGAGGCTTTGCATCTTGCCTCCAAGAAGGTACAAATGAGAGTGGGAATGGGCACATTTCCATGGTCTAAGTGTCAAGGAATTTGCCTGTATTGCAGAAGTGCAACACGGGCTTTAAGAGTGGAGTCCTCTGCTTTTGTACCTCCTCTCTTCTCATACCTCGATTTTATGTTGTAGGTACCCAGGCTCCTTTTTCTCTCTGCGATGGTAGCGCCGAGGGAGCCGTGGTCTAACCCGACCTCCTGCTTAATGGAAGGGCTTCCATTAATAGGGCAGTCACTCGTTGCTGAAGTTGAAGGAGCCATGATTTACCTAAACTGTCTCAGATACTCGGACAGAGCAAAGACAATTCAAACCATCCACAGACAAAAAATATTTTATCATAACGGCAGAAGTAGTGGCACCTCAGCGATACGGTGGCATTTAACACATGGAGAGATCTGTTAACAAGAACAGTTTTATAAGGTGTTTGTAAAGAAATATTTATCTGCTGGTGAAGGACACTTAATAAATTGCTGCAGCTGAAGAAACGTTGGGTAGAATGGGGTACAGCTTATCATACAAACTACGTTGTATTCTCCTGTTACTATTTCTCTTCTGCATGTGAATATTAGTGCTAAAATACTTGAAGTATATCTTAAGGTCTACTCAGATATATACATACATACACACACACATATATATTCGTATCTATGCCAAATCCTTTTATGTCTGAACTGTAGATTGCGTCACAAGATTAAACAGCTTGGTTTTGTAAAACTAAAATAAAACATCTGTTTGGAAAGGCCCTGGCATTGTACGAAATTTTTTGCAGGCTGGATCTGAATTCAATGAACATTAACCCACATAAGTTTTCATAATTATTTCAACTCGAATAATCTTATCACATACATTCAGAAACTGAAGCTGAAGGATCTGTTGAAGTTAAGCAAAGGCTTCTCCTGAACTGCAGTTGTTCAGTTTGTGTAGCTTTCTTTATGGTAGTCTCTTGTTGTCACTGGCTTCTAATTTTCTGAGCTGCTTTATTCAGCTCCCTACTTAAGGTGAAATATGTTTTTCAAAGATTTAAGCAAGAAATTATTAGTTTTTCACAACTTACGTGAAATGCAACAGAAAAATTTTCCTTCCTTACCACAAAATCATGCCTGTGAACCTAGTGAAGAGGCCTGGGGCTAAAACAGGGGACCTGGGGATCAGATACAACGAAACCAAATGTCTTTAAGAAATATTTATTAAGCATACAGAAGAATGTGACTCCATCTGAGGAATGAAAATTAGTAAGCATTTAAAAAATAATTTTAAATATTTATATTTAATATTTATATTTAAATATTTAAATATTGTTTATCTCAGGTCTTGCAATCAGGTCTTGGTACCCAGCTTTCTGAGATGCTCAGCAGTGTTTTGTCTGTCTACAAGATCTCGTTGCTTCTGAGACTGAAATGATTCCAGATTCTGTTCAGTTCTGCTTCCTGGTGAGCAGAGGATACATTTACCCATCTGGGACAATTCCTTTATGATCTACCAGGGAAAAACACTTTGTAATTGCCCTGCTTTCTTACTGCTGTTGATACAGATTGGTTGCCTGATGCGCGGCTCAGCAGCAATGGAGCAGCACAGCGGGTGGAGGCCTGCTTCTCCTCTGGAAATCAGATCACTTCACATTACACCATAATTTCTCCGTCCTTTCTGTATTCCCCTCAGATAAGATAGCTCAGATTTGAATGCTTGCTCTGAGAGCAGGGCAAGGACAAAGAAAACTGTTGTCTTTTCATCAACATACCACAATCTGTGTCAGAGCAAAGAAATGCGGGCTCTGAAAAGGAAAGTTTTTTTACTTTATCTGCCTGAGTAGAAATGAAAGCAGAAAGATAGCAAATTGCAGTTGTGAAAAATTGCAGGGTTTTCCATCTATAATTGTCTCTCAGTGAAATGCACAAACTGGGAAGCACGAGCGATCCAGCTGTGCGGGCATTTTGGCGTGGAGCAGGCTGGGTGCCAGTGCTGTGTGCATTTGCCTTTTGCAGATAGGCTCAGAGGGGTGGAGGGGCTCTCGCAGCCATTCCCACTTGGTATGACTCCTTCTGCATGGTTTTTTGCACCCTACCTTGGGGCCTTGGAAAGATCATAATTTATAAGCACCTCTGAGCTCTCAGTGATCTCCTGTAATTCTAGGAGTAAGGCTGTTCAGTCTTCCACACGAGGCTGTGGGTGCAATTATGTTGGACCAGGCCCTGGACCTTTTAGATGTACAGATATAGAGGAAACAAACGTGAATAGAAGCTTTTAGAAGAGCAGAGGTCTAAATGTATACCATATTGGTCTACACGTGCAGGTGGGGGTCCTTTAACATCGTTATGCATCCAAATAATTGCGCCAGGCTTCCAATGCTTGTCCTCCTACCCCTATTCTCGTGTTCCCTCAACCACACAGACTAAACAATCAAAGTACAGAATTGCTGTTTTTCAATTTTAGGCCCCCTTCTTTCCCATATGCTTTGTGTTTTGGTTAGGCGACTGGCTAAGACTTTAGAGGCTGCTTATTAGTAGCCATGTGGATGTAATTTAACTGTCTTTTATTCCAGTCATGCTTTTATTTGAAATTTTAAAAGATAGTGGTACAATACTAAAAAGAAACAAAGAAAAAGAATTTAACACGTGATCCCTTTCAGAAAAGACAAATTATTCTGTGAAATGGTGGACCACTGTGCAAAATAAATCAGGCTATCAAAGAATAAGAGCTTAAAAAGAGAACCAATGAATAATAAGTGTCAGTGTCCAACAGTGTCCATAGACTAGGCACCACAGACAAAGTTTAGGCTCCATTCCTGCATGGTCTTATGTTCCTGAATAATCTAATATTTATGGGAATTGTCTATACCTGTGTCCAGAGGATGTGGTTCTGTGTGAACAACTCTGCTACTTGGAATAAAAGGATGTATCCATTTCACTGTTAGGGCTGTAAGTAAGTGGCACTAAAGCACTGAATTAAATTCAATCAGATTAAAATGTTCTCGTAATAACCTTAAGGAGTAGGTAAGCCTTATCTTGTACATTCAGGAAAAGATGAGGCACACCATAAATTTTCATGCATGTACTCTGTAGGCCAGGCAGCTAAATTAATTTTGAGTGAGGTCTGTTGTCTGTCTTTGTTAAGTGTATTGGATCCAACAGCGGGGCACACGTGCTTTTAATGCGGAATGAAGCAAGATCCCATATCCACGTAGTTCGTTTCTGATGAAATCTCATCTTATACATTTGTAAACATTGCTATTTCCCTCCTGGAAGCTCCTAACGTTGTGCATAATTTCATCAGTTTCTCACATAACCGTTTCTGACACAGCACGTACTGGGCACGCAGCACATGCACACGCAGCGTTCAGCGAGGCCAGCACCAGCCCTGCTCTCATGAAAGCATGGATTTGCTTTTGCTAATAGGGATTTTGGCCTGTGGAGTGGCCAGCATACGTGGAAGGGGCAGAGTTGTGCCTCTTGGTGGTATACAGGCAGTTCCCTCGGGGCACCCTCCTGGGGCTGCCTGTTCCTCTTCTGTGGCTGCTGGCATCTCTGGGGCCAGGACTACCCTGCCCTCGTGATGGGAGCTGGGAGATTCAGCCCAGCCTTCCTGGAGATGGAGGTCTGTAATTTAACATTCATTAAATTAAATTTAATAGATTTACGTTAAATTTAAAGGTTCTGAGAGAACTGAGCTGGATTTTCTGGTTTTGGATGCTTGTTTCCAGCTGGGAGAGCAGTTGCTTCTTCTGGCCAGCACAAGCTGCTCTCTGGTGATCCTGATCAGGGAACTGATCTGCCCAAAAAACAAGCCCAGCCACTTTTTAGCACGAGGAGATCATGCCCAAGCCAGTGTGGTGGTAGGAAGGACTGGCCAAGGATTAGGTGGTATTTCAAGGGACATACTCCTTGGGAAGAAAAAAGAGAGATGGCAAGCACCGTGAGTCCTGGAGTGCAGGGAGTTCCAGGTGAAATGGACTTACAGTTACATGTTAAACAATTTTTGTTTGACATCTTTGTTGTCTCATCAGTTTTCCAGAGCTAAGGATAGAAAGGTAAAAATATTGATTGTATTTTTTATCTTTTTTTATGGCCTTTTTCTTTTCAGTGTGAAGAAAAACATAAATAACGATAACAAAGAGAAGGTCAGGACTTTTCTTGAGCTTTTGAAGTAGCAAATGTCAAAGATTTTAAAAAGCAGTAAAAAAAGGCATCAGTTGTGGGATTGTTTAAAAAACACAAACATCAAAACTCTATGTTCACAAAAATCACAATTTTTTGATAGAAGAAAACCCTATTTAATTGAAAAAATGCTTGCCATCACGTTGACTGAATTATACAATGGTTTGGTGACAGTTGCAGAAATGAAACCCATAAAATTTAGTTCTTCATGTCAAGCAGGCCACGTTGTCCCATACTTTTCCAAGCAGAGCTAATTTTTAGTGCAGGATGTCTCACTAGCGTGAAAGGCTTATTTTGAGAGCCTTCTGAAAAGCTGACATTTGGAATGAGTCCAGGATAAGTGTTACTGACCCTTTTAAGGCTGAATATTTATTAAGTAAGCCCAGAGGATTTTTAGCTTGACCCTGTCAAATTTAGCAACAAGGATTGTTGTTGGATGTTCTGTTGTTGCTGCATTGGTGTTTTTGCTTTCAGTGTGTATAAATAAATTTAAAAGTATCTTTTTTGAACAAATGATGGAATGCTCGCCTGTAAGTAAACAAGACAAAAAGTTCACAAGCCCTGAATTTTTAATCACAGTTGGACAAGCTTGAAAATACCATAGTTCATCTTGACAATCAAGTATATTTGCCTGTTTCCTCCATAATATCTAAAGCTTTCTCTGAAATAATTTATTTTTTTAAAATGTCTTTTCCTTGGAGGACAAGATAATCCAATGTAGCTGTTGAAATATCATATAGGCATTTATACTGCACATCAGTAGAGGAGGATTATTTTATGGATTTGTTTGTTTGTTTGTTTGTTTCAGTTTTTTGTGTTGTTTATTTGCTTTTTGTTGATTTATTTATCTTTTTTAAGTTGAAATATTTTGCTTTGGCTTTAAATTTACAGATCTTGTTCAGACCAACCTATCCCCTGGTCATTCTTCTCTGACAAGTCATGCTGATTAAGTGCCCAAAGCATGGGGCATCAGGTATTCTGTGGATTAATGTATTCATTTCCTTTACACCTTCTGTACTTTGCAATGTAAATGCCAAAGTCTGTTTGTCATCCAGCTTGTGCAGTTCCCCTTGACTTCAGTATGGTTGTGGTTCCTTATCAGTTGCTGGGATGTTCCTCAGGTGATTCCAGAGAAGGTTTATCTCCAGAAAGGTCCTCTTCTGTGGCAAAGAGGAAGGACTGAAATGTTGCAAGCGGCGTGCTGAAAACAAGCTGTTGTTCTCGCAAGAAGAGGGTTGGCAGGTAACTCGGAGATGAGGTGGTTTAGAGACTAACAAAAATCTGTCACTAGAAGTGGTTTTCAGCATCAGAGATAGAAAATAGGAGTGTAGGAATGGCAGTGCTGGTCAGACCAGACCCCCATCTAACCCAGGGTCCCCTCTCTGGTGTTGGTGAGCCATGGATGGCCAGGTAAAATAAGAGCAGGGCTTAGTGAGCAGTACCTGCCTGGTGTGCTCTCCTGCCAGCCAGCAATCTGGGGCTCAACCTCCCCTGAGCTGGAAGTTGCATCTGTAAAATGCAACAGTCCCCTGCAAACCTTTGTTCCGTGAATTTGTCTGGCTGCTCTTTGAAATTGCTGGTATCCTCAGCCTCCTGAGGCAAAGTGCTCCAGAGTTTAATAACATGTTGTGTGAAGAGCCTCTGCCTTTCCTTTGTTTTCCACCTGCTACCTCGTCTCTTCACACCGTGTCCCAGTTCCTGCCCTGAGGGGACAGTGCTCCCGTTGTGCCCAGTTTGCTCCCCCCGTGGCACACGTGTGTGATTTATGGACCTCTGTCCTACCCCCGCTCCGTCATTTCATTTCCAGTCTGTTCTGTTTAGTGATTCCTGGTGGGGAAGCTGATCCACACCTTTGATCAGCCTTGTAACCTTTTGCTGAACCTTCCCCAGTTCAAATAGATCCTTTTTGGCGTCAGAGGAACAAAACTGCACAGGGTATTCAAGGTGCAGTCACATGAGAAATAACACAGTGGCATAATAACAACTTTTTGCTCTTTTCTTTAAAAACCCCACTGTTTTATTTTCCTTACTGATGGCTTCTTGCTACAAAACCTGTATTTATGTGACAATATCCACATAAAGGATTGTACTCTAGAGGGATAATTGTCTTAGAGACCATCATTTTATATCAGCCTGGAGAGCTAGACTAGACCAGCCTGGCTGAATCATAGCAATAAAAAAATCAGAAAAAGGGTTTCATTCAGGATAGACACAACAGGATGATTTTTTAAAAACCCAGAATGAGAATAAACACTTCTAAGGCAGTTCACCAAAATTTTCCTTTCACATTTTTTCCAAAAACTTTTATTTGAAAGTTTGCTATATTTGTCTTTTTTTATTTTGTAAAGAAATATTACAGTGGTTTAGAGCTGATTCAGAAAGTTTCAGATTAGGAACCTTACATTCAAGCCTTGCAACTAATGAAAGCTTTGAACTAATGAAATAAAATTAATCTGGAAGATCGTAATGAGTGTTTTCAGTGGAGATTGTGCTGGGCAAATCCTTGAACTTTTTTGCCTATGTCAATGAAATGGTCAGTGGATAAATTAAAATGAGTTAATAAAATTTATTTAGACTTCGAAAGACCTTTGACAGCAGCTATTAAAAAGTTAAGTAGTCACTGGCTAAAAGTCAAAGAGTTGTTTTTATTGAAAAAGCAGGAAAGAATCAATTTCCATCAGTGATCAGTTTTCATTATTACAAAATCCTGAGAGCAGGGTCTGACAAGTTTCTTTATTAGGGCCAATGTTTCGTGCGTACAATAATAACTTGGAAGGGATGGTGAGCCCAGAGGCGGTAAGTCAGCAGATGGCCCTCGAATAATTTAGACTAGTCAAGATGAAAGAAGTAGATAGGAAGACAAAAACTGGGAAAAATTTGGTGAAGCTTAAGCAATCTAGATAAATGAACTACTCACAGCAAATGAAGTTCAGTATTGCTAAATGCAATCTATAAATGCAGTATTAGTTACAAAAACAATGGATAAGTACAGTGCAAATCTATGGAAGTGCTCTGTACACTGTAGACAGTCCCACGTTACAGCAGCTCAAGAAAACATTGGAAAATATCTGCTCAGCATGGAGCTACTAAGCTGCTACAAGTAGCATGTGCAGTAGGGAAAATCCTACCCAAAGAAGAAATTGAAATATTCATGTAGTCAAATTACTCCTTTTAAATTTAAGAAGCCCCTGAACCACATGGGTTTGGAAGACAAAACATTCATAAAGAACATAATTTTGAAGATGTTGCTTCCCTTTGCGTAATTATAGTCTTGGTAACTAGCTAGAAAAGTGTTCTGACTGGTGAAACCCCTGACTTTGACTAAATTAGCTTAATTATCATTATAAGTTGTTTGAAGATTATGAAGATAACTATCTTTTGGTATACCAATGCTACCTGGAAGTTTGAGAAAGTTCTCACATCACAGGCTTAATTTACTTAAGACTTGTGGAATAGTTTCTCTTCTGTGACTGACCTGTGGAGTCATATAATCCTGCCGATTGTCAAGTTAGGGGTTAAAGCCCATTTAAAATTTGTTTTTCCTCAATATGCAGCTTCTTGCATTTCTGCCTTGTGCAAGCATTTGAGCTAGTAAAACCCAATATCATAAATATCCAGAAAAAGCAAACAGAAAGGAGGAAAAAGCAGCTGGGAAACATTTGTTTAGAAAGTTGATCAAATATTTGCACACTTTTTTTTCTTCTCCCCAGTATTCACTTTCCTGTCTAGGCACAGAGGTAGTTTTACTTCTTCATGTAGGCAATACTTTTCATGCAGACAATTCAAGCCGCTTTGCAAACAACAGGCAACACATAAACTTCAATTACATTGGTGTCAGCAGAACTGCACTTGCCTGTGGTGCGAGGTAGGCACAGCATGCCAATTAGAAGCCACCTCCCCTAGTTTTGATAGGGTGCCAATATTGTATCAAAGAGGCAAAATAAATGGCAGAAATGGAATTTGACCAGCAGACTTGAATCAACATTTTCATTGCAATGAAGACTGCCCTACATCTTTCTGTGGCTGCAAATGGTGAGGTGCAGTGCTTCAGCCAGACCCTCTGTGTGAGTCACTGGTCAGGGAGGGATCGCAGCACTCGGATCAGAAGTTTGTTCAAAGTCCTGCAGTCTTACAGACTCCTTCCAGCTTTTCCCAATGTCAAAGGAGGCATGTAAGGCATCAGAGAGCAGTCACTGCGGATCGTACACGGGGCACTCAGTGAACTGCTGCCTGTCTCTTGTTTCTTTCTTCTGCTCAGGTAGATCTGCTGCAGCTTGAATCAAATGGATTCCATTTGTCAGTTTTCAGGGCTGATGCAGTATCTTGCCTTACATCTTGATTGACTTTTCACTCTGTGCTCTTTGCTCTGCAGCTGCTCACAATTCTTTACTGTAAGTTGTCACAGATGCAGACTTTGACTCACATGCTTGCAAAGTGAATCAGTGGCAACATCTGTTCCCCCAGAGGGATGGGTGCACCAGCCTCGAACCACCCACAGCGGCAGTGCCTATGGAAGCTGGTATTTCCTGGCTCGCAGTCTGGCAGGCATGTTCATTAAGGGAGGGGGGAAAGAAAATCAATCCACGCTTCTGTGCTTTTGTGCATAGGTGTGAAGATCTCCCCCGTGTTCAGAAAAACAGGGTCAGGGAGAGGGAGTCATGTGGCATTACCACTAACAGGCATCTGAAACTTTCAGTTGAATCCAAGATTCAATTGATTATTGGTTATTGCAGTCAGAGATGGCATTTTTAATGTGTGGCAGATGTACCAACACACTGTAAGAAAATACTTGTTAAAAGAAAAACATTTTGTAGGATACATTTTCCCCTCTGTTGCTGTAGTGGACCTGCATGCGTGTACCTTAAGCTGACGTGTGGATCTTCCATGGAGAACTGAATGTGGATCCTTGTGGGATTCTACCAATCTGCAGTGACATCTGCAGTCTGACAAATGAAATATTTCGGGCAGTCCAGAAGAGGAGATACCAAGAAGAGGAGAGCCTTTGTGAGGCTGATTAGGCACCAGGTTCAGTCCTTAATCGTGGCCTGGGTCTGTAGTTCTTCTGTGATTAGACGTACATTCTCCTTTAAAGAATGCCTCTCAGGAAGTTCATGTGATTGAAAACTCTCAAACTTCAATGGTAAAACGGGAGAAAGCCAGAGGTGAACAGTCACAGAGTCAGGACTGAGGCATTATTTTATGAGGAAGGATTAAAATGAAGGGAGGTTTACCAGGATGGCTTAGTTTCCCCTTCCCTCCATTAGTAACACAAGGAACACTGCAGATCGTTGGTGAAGTGATTGTGAAAGGTCATGGCAAGGTGTGGTTTCACATCCTCTTTGTGGCTGCACTCCTCCATGGAGGTCTGGGTGGTCAGTGGAAATGTGCCTTTGATCCTGAGAGATCCCAGGCTGGGCGACCAGGCTGGCCAGGGTGAGACATCTTTGCCTTCTTGTATTTTGAGGCTTTACACTTCTTATTTCTATAGTTTAAAGGACAGGGGTGCATAATGGCAAGACAATTGTTCTCCCAGACAAAATCTTGGGTGTAAACGCCTTCAGCCCTGGTGTGAGGAGATGCAGGGCAGGCAGCCTGAGATCTCCGTGGTTTGCTGGCAGCATCTGTGCTGAGGGAATCACCAGGGAGTTACCTCTTTACCAGACTCTCAGAACACTGGTTTACTAACAAGAGGTCATGGTACTTAAGAGATGGCTTGATGGGAAGTGGATTGCAGAAGTAGGGCTGGCAATCAGAAGTGGGGTCATGAGCCTGGAAGTGCACTGGGAAGTGAGGTCACGAGTGGGAAACGTTGAGGAACTGCCCAAAGATCTGTGTTTAGTGCACTGCCGCCCTTGGCCTCTCTCGCGTGTTCCCATCTCTGTTCATAATGCTTCCAGTGAGGATTAACAAACCTCTTCCCCGTGCATGAGAATATTCACTTGAATCCCATTCCTTTGGTACAGTTCAAAACACTTGCCAGCAGGCCAACAACAATCTCCTTTGTCAGTGTGAGGGAAAACCTGGGAACTCTGTGATCAAGGACTATTTCTCATTTTCATGAGAGCAACAGGAAAGGGTTGAGCCACAGGGGAGACATTTAGAGTCAAAGAATAGAACTTGCCTCAGCAAAGCTGTGATGCATATACACCAACTAGTAGAGCTCAGAAATCACGGAGTCTTGTAGCACCAGACCAGATTCTCTCTGGGAATGATCTTGCATAAGAAATGAGACTTAATAGCTATTTGTAATTTAAAAAGGCTATTTGTTTATATGTGCTGTTCTCATGGACCCAGTTTTTTCTCAGTCTGAATAAAGAGAAAGTAAAATAATCTCTCATATTTTCCTTTGTTTTTCTATGTTTTAATAGAGAAACTAAAGTTAAGCATGTAAAAAGGCTAGTGAGCTGCTTAATTAATATTAAGGCATTAGAAAGAGATTGTGCTAAGCAAGCAATAGAATGATTTTATGTGCTATCCTGCCCAATATTTGTGGCCCCGTAGTTTATGTTTCATTAGGAACATTTTCCTGAATGCGCAATAAGATCTTTATCTGTACCTATTAACAATGCCCTCTTAAGAGGAGGCCTTAGAGGGGGTTTTGTGATCTTTAGGAGAAGCAAGTGAGATGCAGGATTTCCTTAGAACTGCACTGATCTATAAACAAAGTTTCTCTGTATCTCTGAAAGTTTAAATGGCAGCTCTTAAACAAGAATCTATAGAAGTATCTCAGAGTTTGCTCGTTTTGAATAATTATTTTAATTGAAATGTTGGACTGTGTTCTAATTCCTACACCAAAATGTCTTGCAGGCACAGAGAAGAGGAATTATTTGTGGAATGCAGCATCAGCCAAGTCTCAACACACACGCTGGAAAGAATTGGCGTAGGCTCACCTGGTTTTGCGTGCAGAGGAGTCTTGAAGTGTAGGAGTTTGGACTGGTTTTTCTTTTTAATTCTTTTCATTAATACTACAGAACAACAGATCCAAATTTCCCACTGCCTGCTTGCTTTTCACATTTCTCAAAGTCAGAATAACTGCAGCTGTCAGTGGGACATGTTGCAAACAGTATTAGACAGTTCTTCTCTTCTCTTCTCTTCTCTTCTCTTCTCTTCTCTTCTCTTCTCTTCTCTTCTCTTCTCTTCTCTTCTCTTCTCTTCTCTTCTCTTCTCTTCTCTTCTCTTCTCTTCTCTTCTCTTCTCTTCTCTTCTCTCTTCTTTCTCATCCATTTTCCCTTTCCCTTTTTCACCTGTCTTACAATAATCATATTGTCTTCTACTTAAACGTGCTTGGTACATCTTTTCCAGTTGCAGCAATTTATTTTGTAGTCTGGAGTTCTTACAGAGGCCAAGGAAATGAGACCTAACAGTTGCAATCAGTTGAATATATCACTAAGGCTATGTGAAGAATTAATTTTGTTTCCCTCTGATGATGGGGTTAAAAAAAAAAAAAAATAAAGATTTTGGTTTGGATTAAAATAAATCTAGACTTTTTTACATTTTTTTCTCCCCAAAGAAGAATGAAAGCTCCCAAAATTACATTTTATGTTGAATGAAACATTCTGTTCAACCCCAAATGAAACATTTATTTTCCCAAGCATTTGCAAGAAAAGCAAAGGAAATGAAGGGATAGATTCACAAAACCGGAAAATGAAATGGAGGAGTCGTACACTTTTAACTTATTGCCAGAGAACTGTTCTGTTTTGTCACTTTTCAACTTTGTATAAATATTTATTGGAAAACAGAAATGAGCCCAGAGGACTGTTCCAACTTGCAGGCTACCTACACCTCCTCCTGTATCTATTTCCCTTGAAGATTTTAAAAAATATTTAACAAAATGTAGACCAGAAGGCAGCACCTTCACTCCCATCCTGTCCTGAGGCACAGCAGTGGTAAAGATGAAGTTCACACACAGCTTCTTTGCATGGCGTAGCATTTAACCACTCCTGACATGTACAGCTCACTTTTCCTGTGCTACCAAGCCCCTGGAGCACAAAGCAGTGAATTTTAAGTTAGATTTCTGTAGCAAACACCCAAACCATCAGGTTTTAGTGGGGCTCCCTCAGTCGCTTCTGTTGAAGCTCTTCTACCCTGTTTTTCAGATTTTTAGGAGCTGAGACAACTAGAGCAAGAGAATGTGGCTCCTTACCCCAAAGGGTAGGCTGGTCAGCTGGAAGGTGAGAAACCTGCAGTTCAGGGGTTTTTTAAAGCTATTGATAGCTAGTGAAACAAGATGGCAGGACAGATGGAGGTGGATGCCCTGCCCTGAACACGAGAAGAGTTGGTATCATGGGTGAACTTCTGGGAGGTGGGGGCCATTGCTTACATCTCCTCTGGCAGAGGAAGGGAACCAGTGTTTTCTCACATCCAGCTGTGTTTTCCCACTGGTATAATACCAGTTAAAAGTATACCACAACTAATACTCTCCCAAGTCTGCCTTTTTAAACTTTTCTTCAAGCCAAAAGGGTTTGGTGAATTTGACCAGCCTACCCTTTGCTACATATATTACATGGCAGATATCCCACCAAATAAAAAATGTCCTTGAACATGTGTGAGTTTACAGTACAAGTCCAGAGTAAACAGTGGGCTGAATTAAGCCTTTAAGGTGAAATTCACCTTTTCTATCAGAAAGCTCTAGAAATCAAGACTATACATGGCATTTCTCTCAACACAAATAGTTATAGCAGAGTAGTCTATAGGCAGCAAAGAAATTCGAATTGCGGATTTTGTAGGGTAGATACCATATCTTCTAGGTATAGTTTTATGCTTGGACTAAGCCCTTGACTGAATAATCTTTGCTGAAGTTGCCTGTAGCGTTTGGGTGTCAAATAAGAGAATATTAAAGAAGAAGAAGAAGAGGAAACAGTCACTTCAAACTACTTTACCTGTGGAGATGAGCTGAGAGAGGCCTGGTTTAGCCTTGAATAGGTTTCCCAGAATTGTACATTTCTGTGGTAGCATATTCATGAGCATGGATCCTTCTTGTGTTTTCCTGATACAAACAAGGAAAAAGGCTGAGACCAAGCCAGTTGCTCTGCATGGAATCGAGTTACTCATCCCTTAGATTGTGGAAGCTTGCAGTTTATTTTCAATTCAGGTTTACTTTTCCAATTTACTGCCTTCTTTTAGAAAATGGTACCTGTATATGTGGCTTTGTTTATGCAGGTGAAGAACTTTTGTTGGCAACCTCAGCTTCCACTCAGAAAGTCTATTTAAGCTGAGCAAGCTGCATTAATAGCAGTCAAGTAATAGCGTTCATAGCTTGAGGGTTAGCGAAAGGAGAGAGTGAAAAATGAGATTTTTTTTCTTTCCAACTCTTTACTAGAGCTAGAAAATGAAAAGTAGTTTTGAAAAAGTGAGAAAGTTTCATTTTGTCTATAAAATGTCAGGAAAAACAGACAAAAATGAAAAGGGAGAAGCAAGCTCTGACCCAAGTGTTCCATACAAGGTCTCCACTGAATTTTCACTTGGGTGTCTGAATTGAGGACACTGAAATAGACTCTTTCTGCATTTGTGACACCTAAGTCACCAATACTTGTTTGTGTTTGTACTTGTCCTGTTTTGCAAGGACTCAACGTCAGGATTTTCTTGTGGCATTAAAATACAAAATTTCAGTTTATTTCAGATAAAGAAGAAAATGGTCTTGTCCGCATTTTACCACAGTGGCCGAGTAAGTAGGTACACATAATTTATTTTATGTTTTATACAGTATTTATGTATACAAAATATGAACATTTATGCTAAAAGTCAGATGCCCATTTGTAATTATACTATAAAACCAAAAATAATTTAGACTTGATCAAAAATTTGCATTTGACTCAAAGTCAAATATTCAGTTTCCTTTGGAAGGTTTTAAACTCTTTTTTAAAGCCCTTCAAAGTAATTTGACAACTGTAAAGTAAAAATGCCATTTTAAAACAAGAAAGGGAAAGACTACTGAAAATATAAAATGAAACGCCTTGGCCTGTCATTCATCTTTCTAAGATCTCACTGTCAAAACTGTTAATTAAATTTTATCTATCCTTCCGCTGCCCCCTTGCAAAAAGTGTTTTTCAGCACGTGAAATACTCACTGAGGATGAATAACCTAATCTACCCCAGAGACCTCATGCTGCCCTCCTTTCTCCAGTTTGCACATGTTTTATTTGCCATTATTTGCATGCTCAAATGACTGCCCTGATGTTCGCTTACCCGTTGAGCTGTACACAGAAATGTACAAGGCACACTCTTCGGAAGTTTAAACAGAAAGATCTGTGATAACAATGTGCTATGATTGCTGCAGAATTTGAAATACTTCCCTAAAAAAATTCCCAAAAGTGCAGTGAGCAGCGTTAACTGAAGCTCCAGCGATGCCGTGCTACCCTGCCTTCCGCGACCTGCCTCCCATGGGACTTTCTCTTCTGCCTCCTCATGGTCAGCCACGCTGCTGCTGCTGGATCTGCTGAGCTTCAAGATGAGGTCTGTGTGCTTGCAGAGGAAATTGGATTATTTTTTGCAAATCTGCATGCTTGTTTTGCTTTCTTCTGTCAAAAACATTTTTTTTACCTGAGAAAGAAGGAGTTAATAAAAATAGGCTTTTTGCTCTTGAAATGTCAGCCACAGCTTCTCATCACCCCATGAAAAGCCCTCTTGTTTCCTTGCTCAGCTCCTCCTGAACTTCAAACAGTCCTATAATCCCTTTGACCTTAGAAGGTCAAAGATATATAAAAAGTATCATTCTTTGTGTAAAAGCACATTAATCATTCTTACCTAGCTCTTTGTTCTCTTTTGAGGGCCCTGTGATATTTTAATTCATGAACCACCTTCTAGCATTAACATATATAATTTCAGCTCTTTTCTTAAGCAGGTAAAAGAGGAGAAATCCTTTCTGTCCCTGATTTTGCTGACTCCCTGAGTACAGGCATGTAATTTATTTTCATGATTAATTTAATTGCATAATTTAAAACATTAATATTCACTCAAAATGCACATACATAAGTCCAATTGTACTATAAATATTGTTTAATTAAAATAAAGAGTGGAAACAGATTTTTAACTATGCTGCTCTCAATTCCTATGAATTTGGCAGGACTTGAAAGTCCTAGGACTAAATTCTGATGTCAATGCAAGTCTGGGGTTTAATTTAGGTCAATGAAAAAAACCCTCTGGACTTTCAGCTGAAGACAGAATTTGTTTTCCTTGAGGAGCTGTATCCTGCAGTGTAGGGGGAAAGGGAATAAGCAAAATGAAACCCCCTCTGAAAATGAAGCAACTTCAGACAAACTTAATTAACTGTGTGGAGCCTGTCAAAGGTCAGGGCAAGATCTCTGCGGGAAATGCAAGTGCAAGACTGAAATGCTGGCAAAGGGAGAGCAAGGGCAGAGGCAGAGATGAGCCTTTTGAGCAGGCATGGCTCCATGCCAGAGAGCCAAGCCACCCGTGGGCGAGGTGAGCGTGCCTGTCAACAAGGAGCTCCTGCCTCCTCAGCTCCTGCCTCCTCAGCTCCTGCCCCTGCCTGGCAAGCAGCTCGGTGTGTATTGGTGCCAACAGGCCAAAATCGCACATCACTCCTGTCATTATGCACAGTGCACTCCTGCATCAGGCCCTCAGTTCAGAGCAGGTGGAGGAATGGGCTGGATGGAGGAAGCTGGGGAGAACTGGGCTGGCACTGGAGTTGTTTTGAGAGTGACTTGTGCTTTCTCATCTTCCCATGCTTGATTCTCTTGGGGGGAGTAGCTTTTTTGAACTGGAATACCTGTTCCCTTCCCTTCCCTTCCCTTCCCTTCCCTCT
>VZTA01008686.1:67224-194585 GCA_013398855.1 Mohoua ochrocephala | reverse complement strand
CTTCCCTTCCCTTCCCTTCTCTGTTTTTGTCCCTAGTTTCATGAGCGATGTTGCGACCGTCACATATTTGGAGCAACTCTGCACAAGATGCTTGGAAAGAGAGTGCACAGAGGCATTTAGGAATGGTGTGGTTGGAAGGAAAACCACAGGCTGCAGAACTGCATGGAAGTGTCACGGGTGGGAGAAGCCCCTCCAGGTGATATATATTCCCTTTTGTACTGATTTTTTTTCCTGGGTAAACAGCGTTTTGTTTACCCAGTGTTTAGTGCCTTGCACTAAAAGAATATAAGTAGCAACCGATTGTTGTGTCGATAAGCCAGGGAGGTTGTGTTGATGGGTCCACCTTATCTGTCCACCTTTTTCTTGACCTTTCTCTTTTAGGACTGGAAAACAGTCTTGGGGACTTGCAGGGGCACAGCAATGTCCTGAAATTTGGGTATCCGACACAGCTGTTCTCAGCATCCTTCAGCCTTCCTGGCATTATTCCAGGCTCAGCATAAAACACTCACTAATCCCCTTAAACCTTTGGAACAGAACAGTGAGATGATGAGAGAAGGACAACTCAAAGAAGATGAGCAATCCAGGGAAAAAGGTGCATTTTTAATGTGTTGTGCTTCCCTACAGGGAGAGGCAAAATGCCTCTTCTCAGTGATGGTTGTCTCCCGCTGGCTACGGAAAGGCTGCTTCTGACAGTTGTACACTTCCCTGGTATTTTTGTCTTTCCTCCTCTCTTCCCCTTGCCATGAAGCAAGGGGAGCTGCAGCAGCTCTGACTTTTTACCAGGAAGTTCTGTAAGCTGAAAATGAAATAAAATTATGGATTGATGCTGGGAGGGCAAGGGTGCACTACAAACAAGATGTGGTCTCTGTTGATAGAGTGAGCTGAGGAGCCATTGGGCTGCTCATGCCAGGGGAAAGCGTGTTGTAAACCAGAGAACTGAAATACCCTTGTACCTGTAAGAGTGTTTCATGACTGTAAAATTCTCCTGCTTTTTAACATGGGATCCTGCTGTCAAATCTATCTTAGACCGTCAGCCTTTGACCCTGTCACTTGTCTTCCCAGTCTCTTGACACTCACCACCCTTGCAGCAGGGCAGCTTTCTGGAGCTGTGATGGGTGCACTTAGCTCAGGCTGACAGCTCCCTTTCCCCCTGAGCTTCCCTATTAGCCCTTCCTTCCCCACAGTGTGGTGAGGCCCAGCCTCCTTCCTGCTGCTGCAGCTGCCTCCTCTCTGTTCCCAGTATCAAACCTCAAAAATCCCATCACTGCCACCCACCAGGACAAATAACCTCAACGAGTTCTTTCCCTGGGTCCTCGCAAGGGTGTAGGCAGCACTGTGCCCTTGGGCTGTCTCTCTGGGGTTTTTTGGTGTCTATTTTCATCTTCTATTATCTTTTAATTTTATTTTATTTTCTGAAGCTTTAGCTACTTTTGTCCTGGAAGAGTTCAGGCACTTCTCAGCCCCCCAGGAATGTGATCCATTTTACCCTCCTACCTTCTGCACCGATCCTGGCTTTTATCTACCCCCTGCTATGCACTACTTTGGCCACAGAGCCAAGAGACTGCACAGGAGGGGCTTTCCCCAGACCGTTTCCCACATAGGAGGACTCACAATCACATCATGAGAGATGTGTGTTTACTGGTTTTGGTCAATAAGTATTTTTTTTGCCCAAGACATGAAGAGCTTGCTGTCCTAATCCTGCTAAAGGTACCATCTGATCTGGCTCAGCCATTACGAATCCCCACCTGGCTCAGACATTTGATATTGTGCATGAATTTCACTAACTTACCTCCCAGAATTTGAAAGAGGTGGGTCAGTAGTTCAAGCCTGATTTGTGATTCCAGCCCAGCTTGGAAAACCATTGAAATCAAACCCTCCCTTAAGGTAGAGGGGACAGAACTCTCCCCCAGACACTTGCAGAGGAAAGTACACAGTTGCCTGCAGGTTTATGGTGTGTCTGTGTGTGTGAGAGAGAGAGAGAGAGAGAAAAAGCATAAAACTTAACCTAGGAACCATCAGGCCAGGTGTTTTACTCAGGGTTACGGGTTTCAGGGTATTGGCAAGCTGTGATGCTCTTAATGGACGTCCCAGGTTTCCTGCTGGGACAGAGAAATGGGGCGTTTAGATATTAGCAAAGAGCATTTCCAGATACACGTGTGAAGGAAAGAATTGAAGTTGTGAGGGCTTGGGTGAAAGCGAAAGAATCTCTTGTTTATGTGTTTGGGAACAATGAACAGTTTATTCTGGGTGCTTCGATGCGCAGGAGGGGTTCTGCTTAAGCCCTCTTGTTTCAGGGGAAGCCCTGACGCACTGCTTGCCTTGTCCTTGCTCAGATCCTTCCCAAAACAGAGAGGAGAGAACACAGCCTGGGATGTGCACCACGTACCGAGCTCCTACCTGTTTCTCGTGAATATGAGGAGGGGTTCAAGAGAAGGATTTGAGGCATCCTCCTCATCCAACCTCTTTGCTTTCTTTTCCTTTTATAGGGGTGCAAGGCTAGTAAGCCTGCCTATGAGAAAGACTTTTCATGTGTTGCAAAGAAGCTGGCTGGAGGAAGTTGACAGTTTGACAGTTTAACAGTGTCCAGGAAGCGGTCGATTTCCTTCTTTATAAGCTTATCAGAATACAGCTATAGAAGTAATAAAATATTAAACCTCTACCTATTTAGTTTCCTGGACACTCTATCAGAAGAGAAGCGAGGGAGAAAGTGAAAAAAACCATCAGTATGCTTGTGCATAAAGACTGGATTATTTCTCCGGGAAGGAAAGAAAAAAGTCAATCTGTGAGTATCTTTTGCAGGTGACGAGAAAAATCACATAACTTCTAGCTGTTAGATTTAAAAACATCCACCCAGCCCACCTTCCTTTATTGGAGAGGCCAACAACTTTCTGGATCACACTGCTTCACAGGTCTTAGGAGATGATTAAAGAAAGGATCTAGAACTTATTAAAATTGCCTATGACTTTGAGAAAACCTGCCTTTGTGCAGCCTGGAGAAGAATCTGTGCATAATATCTGCTTTGTTCTTATTTAGCTTCCTATTAGTTAGTTTCCTGTTAGTTTAGTTTCCTATTATTAGTCAGAATGATTTTTTACCTGTTTTTTAGTACCCTGTTACGGGAAAATTATTCTGAAAAGTCATGACTTAACTAACAGCAACTATAGCCAATTTTTCTTGAGTAGCTTTGAGCTGATTCAGATTGTGGTGGCAAGGAAGAGGACAGTACTTTTCCACCAGCCCCACATCCAGTTTACAGAGCTGTAATTTAAGCTCTTTGGGAGTGTTGTAGCACCCACATCTTGGGTGCTTCCAAAGAGCTTGGGCATGCAACCTTTACCCTGTGCCAGTGGAAAGAAGGATGCTTTCCACTGCCAGGATGTGGACAGGGGAGCTACATTTGTCAGTGGTGCTGGGTTTCTCTTGCTCAAGAAGAAGTGGTTCACCATGAGAAAAAGGAGTTTCAGTTCAGGAGATGCAGACAGAAGGAAAGGCGATGCCCCCATGACTCCTCGGCGTACAGTCACTCTGTGACATTGCTGAATATTCAGATGTGTGACAGTGACGATATGCTGTGCAAGATGGGATCAATAAGAGGATGGGACTTGTAGGAATCCTCTCTTGGTCAACACACTCGTTGGACTGTGGAGATCAGTATGGAATTGGGAAGGAGAGGCCAGGTAGCACAGGAAAGTATCACACAAGATATGATGAGGCTGGAAGGGTAATGTAGGACTTGGACATTTGCATGGTTGGCACTGCCTTGGGCTGATGCTGTCTGTTGCCAGAGGATGTTGCCTTTTGTAACAAAACAGTAAAAGACATCTTTTACTTGGAGTATGCAAGGTGGATCCAGGATATCTACTGACAGTTCAGGGCCTCCACTGGATTCAAATGCTTAAGTACAGGAATGTAAAAAGAAATGCAAAAAATTTCAGCCCAAAAAACCTGCCCAAAAGGGAGAGAATTTCTTATATGAAAGAGATGGGTGGCTTAGCAGTGAATGTAGGCTGGATATTGGTCGTCCTCAGAGATGACTCCAGAGCTACTCTGCCATGTTCCTCTGCCCTGGCAGATAAAACACATACAGAAAGGTGTGGATAATTAGGCTCCTCAGTGAGAGTCAAACTGGAATGAAGTTTAGAGATGGGATGAAGTCAGTCAGAATCTGGGAAATAAGCTTCACTTTGCCAGAATGTCTGGTCAAGAAGGTCCTTAGAGGCTTAGCCACAAAATTAGGGACTATACACTGCAGAGCAGATTCTGGGATAGCAGATGAGATAAGGTTTAAGCAACAGGTCAGGATTAGGAGAAAGAAAATTAGCAAAGGTCAAAGCAAAAGTCTGTGGAGAAGGGTCAGGAGCTAAGTAGGGAATTACAAGTGAGGTTCAAAGGCCAAAGCAAAGACTGAGGAGACAAGGAGCACTGTATGCTGAAAACATGCATATACCCCATGGCAGAGTCTACCTGTACTGGATTAACTAGGCCCAGAAACTCTGATTTTGTGCTGTGTCTCAAATACTTACAGGGACCCATCTTGGAGGCTGCACTTGTCTTTTTTCAAAGAAAGGAGTTTTATTTATCACAGACAGAATCCTCGGAGATTCTCCTTTTCCTAGACTCGATGAAGATAACTAGCTTTCAAAAGAAAAAGAACTGAGGCATGTGATGGTAGTTCTTTCTTCTTGTTTGAGGCAAATATTCGAAATAATTTCCAGCATCCAAACCTTTCTAATCTAGACCTTTCAAGTCACCCAAGTCCGACTGCAGGAATTTCTGAATGACTTCTGTGGTCTACATGCCATAGGCTGTGATCACAACAGTCCCTCTCGCCAACAAGTGCCAGGATGCTTTGGAGGATGTCACACCTTGTGGCACCCTCAAGGGCTCCTTACCTGTTGCTGTTGATTATTCTACTCAGTATTCTCTTTTGTCTGAGTCAAAAACTGGCAAACTGACAGAAGAGAGTAAAGTCATTACCATTTTTCTTGGCCTCGACAGGCTGCAGACCCATATTATCAACTGCAATAAAACGATGCTGGAAAGGAATTGAATATTTTGGTGCAGAGCACTTGAATGAGCTTCAAAATCTTGTGTGTTCCAGCTGAAAGATCAACATAATTTTGGTTTTAAAATGCTGACTCTGCTCTGGACGGCTGCTGCTGTTATGACTTCATTAGTGTGGCACAGATTCTTGTCTCCCTCGCCCTGGCTTTGCTCTGAAGTAGCTCTGTCAGCTCACTGGAGATATATCTGACTTAACTCAAGCTGAGAAGAGAATCAGGCCACAAATGTCGTCTGCCTAACTCTTTCAGACAGGAAGGAACTTCTGGTTTGGATCCCTTTGGGTTAAGAGGGAAAAAAAAAAAAAAGAAAATAAAGGCTTTAAAACCTCAAAAACAAACATAACCTTTGCTTCCCCTCAGCAGCAGGTTTTGCTTATAGAGTGATAGTATATGACTCTATTTAGCCTGCTGGGGCTGCCCCACAATGAGACAGTGCGATTTCTGTTTTTCCTTCTGGGAAGCAGCCGGCTCTCCAGCAGTGACGTGTGGACACAGCTCGGTTTGCTGCTGCTGCAGCAAGAAGCAGTGGCTTTGCAGAGCTGACGCACTTGGCTGCCTCTGCCACCTTCCATCCTCTGATAGCACAGACCGAGTTCATCCAGACAGATGTGACCTAGAAGGATGTTTATGCAATGAAACAATGAAGTATTTGTTTCAGGCAGCTCTGATGACACTGAAATGATATCACTGGAAAAGCATCTTTTCTGATGATAATTGCAGCCTACTGCTAGATCTAGATTTTGACAGAATTTCTTTTATTTTACTGCCTACATGACCCAATGTGGGTGTAGTGCAAAACATCGAGCTAAAGCAGAGATGATGAGCATGACGAAGCATTGACTTGGCATGAGTAAGGTCCCAACGCAGAGCAATGGCAGACCTGGGAGTTTGTTCTGGGTTCTCTAAGTCACAGAACCTGATGTCTCCTTTCTACATGAAACCATGATTACAGTGTTGTGGTGGGTTGCCCCTGGCGGGATGTCACTCTATGCCACCCAAGACATTCAATCACTCCCCTCCTCAGCTGGACAGGGGAGAGAAAATGTAACAAAAGGCACATGGGTCAAGATAAAGACAGGGAGAGATCACTCAGTACGAACTGCCATGGGCAAAACAGACTTGGGTAAATTAGTTATTTATTAATAGTCAGATCAGAGGAGGGTGATGAGAAATAAACCCAAATCCTAAGATACTTTTCCCATACCCCTCCCTTTTTTCCAGGCTTAACTTTACTCATGAATTCTCTACCTCTGTCCCCCAGCAGCACAGGGAGATGGGGAATGGGGGTTGCAGTCAGTTCATCACATGTTGTCTCTGCTGCTCTTTCTTCCCCAAGAGGAGGACTCCTTATGGTCCTGCCCTGCTCCAGCTTGGGGTCCCTCCCAAGGGAGACAGTCCTCCACCAGATTCTTGTAGGTACTTGCATGCACTGCAGTTCTTCACAAACTGCTCCAGTGTGGGTCTCTCTCACAGGGTGCAATCCTTCAGGAACAGATTGCTCCAGTGTGGGTCCCCTGTGGGGTCACAAGTCCTGACAGAAAACCTGCTCCAGCACAGGCTTCTCAGGAGGTCACAGCCTCCTTCAGGCATCCACCTGCTCCAGTGTGGGGTCCTCCAGGATCTGCAGGTGGATCTCTGCTCCATCATGGACCTTTGTCTGCAGGGAGAAAACCTGCTTCACCGTGGTCTTCACTGTGGGCTGCAGGGGAACCAGTGCCTGGAGCACCTCCTGCCCCTCTTTCTTCACAAACCTTGGTGTCTGCAGAGTTGATATGACATAAATTCTCACTTCTCTCTCTGGCTGCAATTTCCTCTTGTGTAGTAGCTTTTCCCCCTTTTAACTACATTTTTCCAGAGGCTCTACCGCTGCTGCTGATGGGCTCAAAGCTGGCCACCAAAACCTTGCCAAGCAAACCCAACAATAGCGTACGGGTCTGGTGGTTTGCCAGAGGAAAACAGGTTGGAAGTTTCTTCTCCAGGTCAAGCTCTTTGCTTGAGAGTACAGCTAAAGATGTTGATACAGAATTCTGTGCGACAACCTGATACAAACCCTATTGGACTCCAGGATTTTTGATTCCTTACACAGGTCAGAAGACCTTTTGAACTGCTACTTGTCTTGCCAGGACAAGTGACATGAGTGGGTTGTTAGCATAAACAGTGGTTTATTAGTATTAATTGTTTATGACCAGCTAATGGCAGAGCTATGAATTGTGAATACCAACCAAGTATTCTTAAGGAAAAATATTGCCCCTGCAACTTTTCTCCCATTGGTCTAGGAGAATTTGACACTCCTGATCTTCTTAAGATGGTACGAGGCCCAAGGTCACTCCTATACTTTTGTCTTATGAATGGGAGTTGTCATCTGGATGTGGTTTTTATTCAGTAGTTTGGTTAAAACCAGCATATGACATCGTCTAGACACTGTCAGAGGCTTTGGAAGCAGAGGCACCTACAAACCAGCCATCGTAGTACTTTGCAGACTGTGCTGTAGCTCATGCGAGCCAGCACTTTACTACACAAAACAATAGGCTGAATTCATCAAAGTGATAGCGGGGTCAAAAGGGTAGAGTTGCCAAGGCATAACTCACTGTAGTTAAAGGCAATTTTAGTTTTATTTCCTTTTTGATTAATGTTTAAACTTTGATTAAGGTTTTTCCAGGGGAGAACAATAGAGCTGTGGGATAGATGTTTAAGTTCAACTGATAATGCAAAACGATTAAAACGAAAAAGTCCCCCTAAACTTCTCAGCAGAACTTTTTCCGAGAGAAGTCCTTCACGTCGAAGCTAAACAGGCAGTTCCCCTTCCACCTCTGTTGTTCTGCAAATGAGGTCTGTCCGTAAATAAAACTAAAATGTTGCCCATCTGTTATGCACATCTAAAGGAAATTTGAAGACAATACTACCAGAACTCCCAGAGATACCATCTAGCCCCATAAACAATTTATTTTTACAGGTCAGATCAAAGAGCTCATGGATACTGGACTCATTCCGTCATGGCGTGGCCTTTGGAAGAAATTCCCGCAGTCATGTGATTGTTTTTCCACTGCCCTCTGAAAATGTCCTCAGGCTCAAAAGTTCCCTTTGCTCTGACTCCCTCTCCTGTCCCCTGGATTATGTTTCATATCACTTATGCTGTGGCCGTTCAAACCATCCCCTCTAGATTAGCAAGGATTTTTACTTTTCCTGCATGGTGCTGAGATCTCCTGCTGCTCTGAGGAGGGTGTTAGGTGACAGTATGAATGATGGACTGTTAGAAACACCTTGAACACGAAGAAGGAATTTTTCACCCCAGAGTGTGAGGCTTTAGGAAATTGTTGGTGCCATTCATACTTCTTTTCAGTGCTGACTGTGAGCTCTGTGGCTGCTCTGTGTCTATGGACAACTTAGAGTTCACAACCAGGTGCAGAATAATGCAGAGAAGTCAGGCAAAATCAGTCTTCTCATTTCGAGTTAATTGGTCACTACTGATTTTTCTCATGAAATAAGGCATATTGCTTCATCTGTGTGGCAGCCATGGATAATGGCTGTCATACCGCCTCCAAGGAATACTTTTTGGAAACTGGTCCTTTTAATTTGGCAGAGCAAAACATCTTCGATTCGAACATAATAATTTTGAGATTTGATTTCCCTCTCAGGCTGGTAAGTGTTCTTAAGTTCTTTTTCTTCCTTCTTTTACTTTGAAGCGTTGCTGAGGAAGCTTGATGACTTTAATACACTGCCTGTGATAACACTGATAAAAATAATCTCTGTAGCAGCCTGGAGTCCTCTGAGCAGCAGCCTGCACGCACATCTCAGACAGCTCACAAAGCTCTGATGGTAGGAAAGCGTGGCCACGGCCCGAGATGTGTGGTAAAACAAGCCGTGTTTCTTGTAGCCTGTTCAAGCACGAGGGGCTGGGGAGCATGGTCACACTCAGATTACTTTTGCAGCTACCAAAGCTTCCCTGTTCTTAGCCACTTTTCGTTCTCTGGAGGTTGAGGTCCTGATTTGCTGGGCAAATCTGTTTTGAGTTGCCATTCAGTGTACGTCTGAGCAGTGAGAGGAACAGGAGGGCTGCTTGTGGTGCAGATCAACACACATGATGTTAGCTCTCAAAATGCCAGGAATGGGACCACTTATTTTTGAGAAACCTCTGATATACCCTCCTCTAAGTCCTAATTATTTACACATACACAGGAAAAGAGACTTTTCTTAACTTTATGTACTGAAGACAGTAGCTAACTATCTAAAGATCTCATTACTTTAACATACTTATTGCTTTAATTAACGTGCTTTAATTCATTTACTATGTTGGATCCATATCTTTCAAAAGGACAAAAGGCAATATGAGTAATTATAGAGTAGCAACATCTGCACTGAATGATTCTTCTTGCTTAATGGAGAACACTGAAAGTGAAATAAAAGATTAAGACTATCATGATATACCTGAATGTGACTGGCATAGCTTTTGCAGCCCATTAATAAACTTCAATTAGGTCATAATAAAATAAAATAACAGATAAAAGAAAGTTGGTTGATACGTTTAATTTAATTGCTCATCTTGGTAAAGAGCTTGCACAAAACGTTTAGACAGTTATGATGTGAGAAACAAAGTGTTTTGAGAAATACCCCTTCCTGCCTTGGCGAACGCCAAGAATATTATAGCAAAATATTTCCAAAAAGGGAGCTGAATTCATATCTTGTGAGAGAAGTGGCTTTATTTGCTAATGATATGTAATAAGAGACAAAAAAGCACCATGTAATAGCACAAAATTATTTCAATGGGTGTGGCTGAGGAGAAAGTCAGATGGATTTAACTTACCTGAGTGAATGACAGATAAAATTCAAAGAAAGCTAGAAAGTAACATGCTTTTGGAAGAAACATCTGGAACTCTGAATTACACTATCACCAGAGAAAAAGATATTAAACAAAAGCCAACCAGCAGACATAAGAGAGATCTCCAGAATGGGAGGAGAGAAGATCATCTCAGTCACTTGCTGTAGGTCTTGTGTGTCTCCTCGACATGGTTGGAAATCGAACTGCACCCTGAGAGTTTGACTCTGACCCAGTATGGCATTTTTTTATAAAAATCGGTATTGGGGTGGTGTGAAAGCTTTGCATTCAGGGTATGAAAACTCCCCCCTCAGAATCAAACTTATTAGTCAAATGCTAAGAAGTAGGATGTCAAACAATTAAATGCTCTGATATCTTCACAGGGATGCGGCCTCAACAGAAATACTGTTCTGAGTTCAGTCAGCCAATCTTAAGACCAGTTTTAGAGTTTGTTCTAGAAAGGAGATAAATGCCTCTGGATATGCTGAAACGGCCAGTCTTGAAGACAAGGCTGTGGACTAGCTGGGGTGATTCCTCTGACACAGTGGTGCATTTCCTTTGTCTCTAGCATGTTAAATATTTAGGCAATGCCTGTTTCATTTCCTGAACTTGCATTCATCTTGTTTAAAGATGCACTTAAGTGATATTTAATAAAATATCATGGATACTCTTGAATTTAATGAGTTGCCATGTCAGATTTCATTTAAATCCTTTGATTTTTGTCTTACATTTATAGCCTAAAGCTCTGTGTTTCATTTTGACCAGAATTATTGCTCTAGCTATTGGCACTGGATTCCCTGTATTTACATACCTGCAAAATAAAGATTGAGCCAAACTAAATTAAAACTTAATAATCATAAAACCCCCTCAGAAAACGAAAACAACAACTGAGCTCCATACTTCACCTCCTCAGAAATCCTAAACCACAACACATCAGCAAAAAGTACCTTTTTTGCTTTATTACTCAAGGCATGTTTATGTATTTTGGGCCTGAAATGAATGGGCCCTTCTTAAATACGACATCTGTGTATTTTAAAGCAAGCTAAGCCTTTCTGTGGGGATTATGCTAAACTGACACCCACGGAGATTACAGGCTCCTCTTTTCATGTGGAGAGGATGTCACCCCACATGTTTGTTTTTGTATGCGAGCATAACCCGTGCTCCTGCAGTTCCTAAAATAGGTGGTTTGCTGGGGTTGATTGAAGGATAACCTAGCCTGTGTTGCTGGAACTCCAGGTCTCCTGGTGTTTTCATGCATGCCTCAGCACCTAAGCAGTCTTGGACATTTATGTGTGTTACGTGCCGTACCTATCTGCGGCCCTGTTATCGTGATCTGTGGCTGCAGGTATCCCTTAGTTACAGCCACACGTGAGCTGGAGTGCCCTACTCTGACTTGATGATCCTTGTGGGTCCCTTCCAGCCCAGAATATTTTATGACTCTATATAAAGAGCAGGCCCAGTGCTATGTTACCTCACCAGAACCCATGAAGCCTTTTGATAAGACAGAGCAAAACAGAAGGAGGTATGTGCTGCCCTTGCTGCTAAAGGATTTATCATGGAGCAAAATGTCTCTTTTCTCTATGTGACTGACATTTACTTTTTAAAAACTGTTTCTGTTTGAAAAGAATTTTTGCAACAAACTGTAAGTTTTAAAAAATGCTTGAGGTGATTAATTTTTTTTCACTAGGAAAATTTTTGAGATGTGTTCTGATATTTCAGATTTCCAGGGCAGAAAAACCTGTGGTTCTGACCTTTGAATTATGCTTTTGGTCTGTTTGGTAAAGTCCCTATTTTGCAGGTCTGTATACACTCTGTAAACAGAGTGGTCACCAGACAGATGAGCAGGAACTCCAGAGTTCACCACCTGAAGTCCCAGTCTCCAAGACCACTCTTTATTTTATATTACACAGGGTTACCTGAAAAACAGAAGCAGGCATTGGATATAGCTGTGAGGAAGATAAGGAACTCATACAAGAGTGCCTTTTGGAGACTAAGTTTTGGCATTTCCAATGCTCATATTTGCCTTTTTCTTAAATCATAAACCTGGATCTTCTACTAAATTAAATTTATAACGAGAAAGTTGCTACAAGCTTGCTGGTGATTTAAAGTAATGACTTTGTGAGTGTATTTTTGGTCCTTTGTATGATGCCTTTAAAGTACTGCCTGACAGGCAAACAGCTACTGCAACCATGTTCTTAAGAAGCAGATGCTCAGGTGTGCTCTGCTCAGGTGGAAGCAGCCTGTGAAATTAATTGGTGCATGTAGCTATTCATGCCACATTAATTGTATTACCTTCTCTTTTCTTTATGGTTGATGTAATCTCTTGAGAAAAAAGGTCTGCTGGCATTATTAATCCCCTGGCTAAATCAAGAGCCACGTTAAAATTGTAATCAAGTGTTTCCCCACCACCAGACTCTGTTTAACTAAGGAGCTCATGGGAGAGGTTTATTCCCCTTTCATAGCGAGTTCAAGTGAGACAAAGGATTTGTGTGGCCAAGGACTAAGTGGAAAAGGCCAAGCTAGTCTTTTTATTATTGTGCCCCTCTCTAAACCAAAACCCCAAATGGTGTATAAAATATTTCCCTTCTTGAATTCCAGTAAATCACAAAGTTATTTCCCCAGTTTTCCTTTACCTCAGCACAGGGCATTTTACTTTTAAAGTAGAAAATGTTGTTTATATACTTCTGTGCTTTCCCTCCCTTTTGTCTAATGTTTTTCCAGGGATTACAGAATAAGCAAACTCTACAAAAGTAGTTTGAGAAAGTTTAAAGTGCATTAAACTTCCCCTCGTTTATGAAGGAGAGGTGATTGAAGTGAAACATAGATGTGTCTGGGGCTTACTCTTTCAGGGCTGATAATGAGATTTAAAAGAAGGGTGAGTAAATGCTCCTTAATTAGGCACCTGTTGTGTTCCATCGTGATCAGTGCTTTGAGGGGCAAAAATGCCAAGCGGCAGGGACATTTTGTACAATTTTGAAAAGAACATTTCTGCTCACCCTTTGCGTCAGAAATGCAATGAGGCTGGCTTTAGTTTGCTAACAGATATTTTAAAATCAGTTTGGGAAAAGTTATTCCATGAGGTAAAGATCCTGTTTGAAGTCAAAGCTGTTCATCTGAAGAAACGTCCGTCACAAGACAAGAAAAGAATGATTTCTTTGTGACTGGGAAATCAATGAGACATCTGTTTTAATGTACAGGCCAGAAATAATGCAGTGAGTTCAAAAGGGAATCATAAAGAAGGCTGCTTTTTGTCTCTTCTCTCCAGAGTCTCTAGGATGGGATTCAGCACAGTATTTTGCATTAGCAGGACTTCTTGAGTTTGCATCCTTAACTAAGTGGTTGAGGTAGACCTTTTGAGGACGCTGATGTTTAGGGTTATGTGAGCTACTGGGGATTTGTGTTTACTGACCTCATAAAAGAACTCCATTTGGGCCTTAATTTTGTCCCTGTTTCCCACACACAGACTGCTCAAATGGCTGATCCTGCCCCGTTCTCGGTGGGGAGCAGGAGCTGGAGGCTGTACAGTCTCTGGGATGCTTGGCAGGAGGTCGAAGCACCGACTCACAGTGGGCTTGCTCTTCCTGGAAATGCTGTGCCTGGGCTGCAGGCTCCTCATTTGGAGGGGCAGTGGGACATGTGCAGACATCACTGCATGGGGTGTGATTGTGTCCATTTGTCCCTCTTGCTTCCTTTCTTTCCTCTGAAGCCCCTGCAAAATTTGTTGGGTCCCTGTCTCCTGTCTTTCAAGTGCACATGCAATGAATTTAGGTTTTCCCTTGCAGGCTCTTCCCTGCAGTCTCTTTGGCTTTCCTGAACAGTAATGGTGTGGGAAGCAGCCAAAAAAGGGTTACGACCACCATACATCTTCTTACACTGGAAGGACCCTCCCCACAGATAGGTCTCATTCAGATACCCTGAATGAGACCTAACCCCTTACTTGTAAGGTTTTTTGAGGACAGGAAGAAACTGAACACTGAGGACTCAATTACCCCAAGGCACATTGGGTTGGTGGTGTTTTATAGTTCCTTGGTGTGTACATGCTGTATAAGATGCAAGACCAAGAGGAACCCCCAGGCACTAGGAAATGGGCTTGTTAGAGCCCCACTGGTATCTGTGGTGTGGAGTCTCCTAATGGCAAAATTGGGCTGGCAGATCTCTCTTTCCAAAGGGAGGAGAGACCGGCAAGAGGATATGCGGCTCCGGCAATGTTTGAAATCTGAGATCAATGGTCACCCTGGAAACAGCATGTTGAAAGTCTGAAAAACCTCCTGGCAGCGCGTGGGTGGAGTAAAAAAAGTCCTTGGGTTTGTGTGTGCAATTCCAGCAAGTTGTGCTCGGCAGGAGGGAAAACAGCTACTGAGGGGACACACGCACACGTTCTCTGGGGAGCCATCTTATCACCCCTTCACATAGAAAGCTGCTAAAAATGATGATGTTTAGGACATGCTTTCCCTTGGGAAGTGTCAGTGAAATGAATGCATTTTTGTTTCTGTCAGCACAGTCCCATGGAAAAGAGTCTGTGGAGAGATGCACAGAACAATAAAACAAATAGTCAAAGGTGGGAGAGCTGTGCCCTACCAAATGCAGCAAAAACCCCATTCTTTTCCCACTGAAGATGTTTGCAGTGCAAATTCCAGCCTGGCTGGTGACAGAACAGGGTCCCAAACCTCTCATTCCCTGATGTCCTGTGTGGAGGAACGATGCAGTCTGACGTTTAGGGACTGACTAGTGAAGCAGACCCATGGGAGTGTCCCCAAGAGCAGCAGTGGCACGGCCATGCCTCACGTACACACAGCTCAGTGGCCCGACTTCTGCTCCCACAGGACAGCTGCTGGTGACACTTCCCTTCTGCGCTGCTCAAGCTTCAGTGAGATGTAGTTCGGTGGTTTCCTGAGCTAGCAATGGGTGTCTTGACATCTGACAGCTCATGAAAGACTTTTCTTCTATGAATTGGCCTAATTATGTCTTTTAACAATGTAAACTTTGACATCCACAATGTTGTCAGACTATGATTCCCCATTTTAAGCATATGATGCTTTAAAATATAGCCTTCCTTTATTTACTTTGACATTACCATTGTCTTTTGACACTTTTAAATCCTGTATCATTTGGTATAATGAAGTCTTTGCTCGTATCACTCAGCAGGTTAAGAGTCCTAGTCTTTTAAATTAATTTTTTTACAGAAGTTGCTTCATGATTTTTGTCATCCTTCTTGTCGTTTTGTGGGCCTTTTCTAGCTATTTTATATCCATTTTGTGATGGTGGGGTGAAAACTATATTCAGTGTTCAGCAGGTAGGTGCACATAGACTACTGCAATTGTTTTGATGTCTACTCCTTACATGACAAATTCTGGCATTTGATTTGCTTTTTTGATGGCTATGGGGCCGTCAGGTAAATGGAATTACCTAGTATGATCCTAAAATCTTGTCTCTAAGGGGCAATAGTGAGGTTTAAGTTAGGATTTGTTTAGTGCATACACATTTATTTACGCTGAACTTCATTTGCTATTCTGCCTTTGGAGAGACACTTCCTGGAGATCCAAAATTACCAGATCCATTTGATGTCCTCTGGTCCACACTCGTCCAATCCTTCCAGGAGCTGCATCAGCATAGTGATGTGACTTCCATCTACAAAACCTGCATGGAGTCTTCCCAGCACATTGTGTTCATTTCTGTGTTCCCCTGACTATATAATTTAGAATAATTTTTACCAATTTACATGTGCTGCTGTGCAAAGGAAGTGCCCCAGCATTAAAATGTAGTGACTTTCCTTTCCAGGACTGGTAACAGGAAGCTCTATGGGTGACAGGAGAATCACAAAGGATGCTGCTGAATTTCTGTGTTTGTAAAGCAAATCACATTTTTCCACTTTTTAGTCTTCATTCATCATTGCTATTAGATGGGGTGTGGGTGGACCTTAATACAATTTTCCTGTTTTCGTTGTATTGATGCTCCTTGCTGGAGCAAGCACTGAAGATTGGAGTTCTGTGTGTGTTACTTCCGAATACATCCCATGAAGTTTTTCTTTTTCTTCTCTTTAGGCTTTAGCAGAAGTAAAGACTGGAAATGAGGCCAGTGCTGAAATATTAGCTGAAAAATGCAAGACTTGAGGGGAGATTTGAGCGTTGCAGAACGAACTTGCAATTTCTAATGTTCACTGGGTTGTTTCCTGCAGGGACTTACTAAAGAAATAGAAAAAAAGTACCCCTCTGGAAAATTAAACCCAGTTATTGTTTCTTGTTTCACTATTTCCATATCCTGTGATGATTAAAAAGTAGCATCTTGCCTTGATTTGCCATCTTTTTGGGAAAAAAAAAGTTTAACCAGAGAATTTTCCCAGACTTGTGGACTCCCTTAAAACATAATCTTTATTTGGCTTTGCTTTTTCCATGGACCTGGATAAAATATAGACTACACTAAGAAGAGTCTGTTTACTTGGTGTACCTCAGAGACTTCTTTGACATGTGTGAAAATGACCTCTGTGCCAGGGATGCACAAGCCTACGTGGAGATGAAATAAACAGGGGAAAAAAGTAATCTGAGTGCTTTAAACCAGTGAGAAAGAATGATGTGCACAGGAACATTAGCCCTGTGTTTGATATATCAGCTTGTGCTCTGAATGTTACAGAATAGGTGCAATGCAATTAATTTTCCTGCTATTTGTCCTTTATTGCTTGGTGAACCTGTCAGCTAGGGAAGATAGAATAAATCTGATATTAAATTTACAATGCATGGAAAACACTCACTTTCACACTTTATGGAAATATACATATCAAGACTTTCTCTTATTTATGCATACAGCTAATCCCACTGAATTCCAAGTACCTCATGTGAGTAAAGAGATATAAATACACATGTGTGCGCATTTGCAAAATCCAGACTTAAGGGCTAACTTTGTTCTGTGGAACCTAATATTTTCATGTGTGTCCTGTTTGTGTTGTTTCTTTTTGTTTAACAAATCATAATCTATTATTTATATTCTGTGAGAGATTATATTTGCATTCCCCCACAGCACATTTTATTGACTGTGGTGATTGTTTTAAGGAAAGCGTATGTTCCCTTATTTTTCTATGGAATTTGCCTTAGCTGGAGCATCTGGTTTCAAGTGAAGTGTTTTCCTGCCGGCTTTTCCATCTGAGCTGACCAAGGTGCACAAAAGTTGAAAGCTGGGTTCAACCATACAGTGGGTCAAAGCCTTGAAGAGGACAAAAGCTGTGACTTTTGACTATGGAGTGCTTTGTTTAAGCCTTAGTTGGCAAAATGTATCTGAAAACCTTTGATCCGAAGTGAATCCAAAGTAGTTTTGAGCACAGGTCTGGGTGACTTTGATTAGATGTTTGTTACTGTCTCTAAGCCACCAGATTTTGATCCCTGCTCAAATTAGGGGTGATTTATCTACATCTAATTCAAACGTGGTATTTCTGCATGCACTGTGTTTTATCTGAGAACAAAAACCCCCATGGGTAAAAGTAAAGGTAAACTTTACATTGATTTTTCTCAGGGTTTCATGGCAGAGACCTCAGAAAGGAATTCTTTCTGCAGAAACATTCTCACCTGCCTCCCTGAGTGACAGGGTTAATGGGATGTGTGAGCTCTGTGGAGGGCACGAGATCTTCATATTTGCTGATGGAGTGTTTCGCTAGGATTGTGGTGGCATCCTTTTTTATATGACAAAGTTAGAACTCGTTATTCAAAAGGAAAGTTTTACAGAACTAAGCAGCAGTTAAGCTAGTGGGATTCTGCTGAAACTTTTTTTGCATTCAAATTTAGAAAAAAGCTAGAAAAACCCCCCACTCTAACTGTAGAAACAAACAAAGACATGAAAACAGCTTACAGTAAAATGCACTTTCTGGATTAACTTTCTAGGCATTTAGAATCATTAAGCATCCTTTACAGTAAGAAAAAGTCCATTTTCTGATATAATCTGTATAAGGGTATGCAGCTTCTTTGTTTTGAAACCTGAATGTTTCGGTTGAACACCTACAGAAACACAGAGTCACAGGATGCTGGTGTTGGAAGGGCCCTTTAAAGATCATCCAGTCCAACCTCCTTGCTGTGGGTACGAACGCCTTTCATTCCATCAGGTTGTTCAAGATTGCTCCTTGAACCCTTCCAGGGGTGGGGCATCCACAACTTCTCTGAGCTACCAGTACCAGGGTCTCAACACACTCACAATAAAGGATTTCTTCCTTCCATTCTGGTTTAAAACCATTTCCCCTTGTCCTGTCATTGCAGATCCTCTCCATCTTTCTTGAAAGGCTGCAATAGTCGGTTCCTCTCTACTCACATCCAAACTTTCCGAGTTGTTTACAGTCTTTCCTTCTGTGGGAGTAGCTGTTTTCCCTTCCCCAGACTTTGCTGTCAGAAGTGCCACGTGCGCAATGGGGTGTGGTGCCACGTGCTCCACAAACACCGCAAAAGCAGCAAGGTGCATTGCCCTGCACTAGTTGTCATCTCTGTTGGATGCCTCCCTGTGCACATGACACGATAGCACTTTCCAAGTTCTCAAATGGACCCTGCTGTAGGGATTCATTTTCACCCCATGTGTTTATTTGTAGGAGTGGAGTCTCCTAAGGAGCTTGATAGTAATTCCTTCTGGCCTTTGTTGGATAGAAAAACGTTTGCAACAAATGAACTTTTACTCTTGGAAAACATACATTTTGCCATCTTCAGTCTATCCTATTCTTGCACTGCACACTCCTCTGACTCTATAGGGAAGATGTCTTTCAGTTGGTGGAAAATAGTATTAATAAATGGATGATCTATAAATAAACAAATGGAGACTGCCTAAAGAGGAGTGAAGTTGTTTAAATTAGTACAACACCAGAGTAGCAGAATTGTTTCTGGGAATAACCCCCTATTACAAAACACTTAACTTTTTCCACATTTCAACTTCTGGGTACAATTGTCCTTTAACACAAATTTTAGTCCAGAATACAGCATGAACTCATGTGGCTTCATCTAAAGTGCTGTGGAATTCAATTGCTTCATGATTTTTCTTTTTGTAAATTGTTATTTCTTACCATGTGGGCACTATAGAATGCATTTCAAATTTATTTATTCGAACTGAAATAAAAAAGTGGAAAATTCCTCCCAGCAGAGACTAGCACTGGGGCTTCACAGAGAAAGTCTTGATCATGTTGAATTAATGTCTTGTGGATTTTAAAAAAAATTAATTCAGGTGGCTGACCTAGTATGTATGTGATTCTGGCTGAAGTTAGCCACTTTGAAAGATTAGTGATTATACAGTCGAGCCTGCAGGTCTTAAGAAAAATTCTTGGCACGAAATGCAAAAAACCAACTTTATAGATTACATGTCTCCCTTATACATACTGTACCACATAAGAAAAAATCAATTCTGTACCTATTAATTTGGCCTGAGGTAGACCTCAGCTTGGCAGCTCACCCCATCTAATTTGCCAGCTTTGTAACATGCTGGGTTTAGTTATATTCTCAGTGGTGAGGATGCCTATTTATTAGGAGGAATAGAAAAGTGCTGGACTAGAACAGACTTTCTATGTCCATTGCCTCTTGTAATCAATTATTAACAAGTTTGGGATTACGGTCAGGGTGCCGTTTCTCTGTTTTAGAAAAATACTTCACATTTACAGCTAAGATGTATTAGTGATTATTTATACCTTGTGCTGTTGTGCTGATCTTGTCTGGCAGTGTAAGTAACTTTTATCAGGATCGGCATTTGGCGTTCCCTGCTGTTTCTTACAGATAGCATTATATCTGCTTTCAACCTCCTTTTCTTAGGGTGTGTAAGTCAAATTGGTTTAGCTTCACCCATTTCAGGAATCCACACCTGTTCCAGTTTGTGTTTTCATGCATGACTTGGTCTGTATGATATTACAGAGGTGGTTTCGTTGAAGTGTTTTATAATGAAATCTGTATTTCTGCGGAGTAGGAAAGTAATTTTGTCTCCACATATATATCAGGACCACATTTTTCTTTTAGAGTGACATCATAGGTGTGGTTCTTGCTCTTCCTGTTACTGATTGACTCATTGTTTTTTCTGCTCCTCATCAAACTAGTGAAATCCCAGACTATGACAAAAAATCTTAGAGATTTCTAGCTCCCTGACCTTATGCTTGGCACTGCTGAAAGCCGACTGATTTCCAGAGCTCCGTGCCTCAAGGTCATCTGGTTCTTCTCAATGTCCAGACAGAGAAAAACTAAGAAATTCCTTCCCTGTGCCCTGTCCCCCCCAGCCCCAAAAAAGTGCCATCACCTTCAGGGGTGGGTGTCCAGTGCCACTGCCCTTTCTGCCAGCGACAGCTTCCAGCAGCACACGAGGACAGGCATTACCTACTGAAACATGCACACTGCAGGCCACGCACAAGTCAGTTTTTAGGTGACCCACTCCATGGCACTCTGTTCTCTTAATTCTGATTATGATTTTTAAGTCAGGGCCATGAGAAAAAATATATAGTTTCTTGAAGGGCTCCAAGGAAACCTTCCCCCTCAGACCAATTGTTTTGCTGTCAGCACATCCTTCCCTGTAGTTACTCTGTTACCATCTTACAATTGTTGAATTCAATTCCCATTTTCTACATCACAGTCTTTTCCCATATGACACTGTAGAAAGAACTTTAATGAAGTCCAGATATAGGAAAACTGGTTCATTTCTCTTGTCTGAAAACCTATTATTCTGAAAAGTTCAACTCTTGGTAAACCCATCGTACTTTATACCCCCCGTTTTCCTCTTTCTTCCTTGTCTTTAATGTCTGTATTGACTTCAAAGTGTATTTCAAAACTGTGGATGAAGATCTGCGGTTCAATGGCTTTTAATTTTAAAAATTATTATTTCTTTTTCTTACAGACAAGGTTTTCTGTCTGGTGTTTGCCAAAAAAGTAGACTTAGTGTGTCTTGTTTTGAATTAGATGGCAAATAAAATGAAATGGCAAAATAACCACAGAATCTCAAAGCAGAATAATCCTCCCCCAGTGCAGAAACCACGAATAGACAAGTGAATTCTGATCTTAGGAGGGGACTTGGAGAGGCTCACAACACTGAGTATTCCTGTAATAATCCACATGCAGACATACGCTTATTAAATTGAGGCCTAAGGACAATCTAATTCTGTGCAAACCTTTTATGATAAACAAAACGAAGAGTGAGTAGGCAGACATTGTTTGTGGAGCCTGGGAGATGACATCCTTCAGCAAGCTTCCTGCTGATATCAATGAAGTTGAGTTTGACACGAGTCAGAAAGCACTCATAAGCCCTCAGGACCTGTTATCTGTGCAGTCAGGAGATCTCTGCGTCCTCTTGTACGTTCCTTTAATATTCCCACCCTCTTTGAACCCATCAGCCTGTTTCAACCAAACTTGGAAAGGCAGTAGTAATCAGAAAGCTTTTACAACTCTTAACTTTTAAACAGATGGAGGAGAGAGAAATGTTAACTTCGACACTTAGACAGAGGCCAGAGTATAGGCACTGGCACCATGGGCAAAGATGTCTTAAATCCCCAGCACCAGGAAGAGTTTCAAGAGGACCTTGAATCCAGACAAGGAGGAATCAAAAGTGAGCTCATGTGTCATTAATCTAGTTTAAAACTGCTGACAGGGCCTAACTTTTGCTTTTAGCTCTGGGCATTCCCCATTCTGCACAGATACCTCCTGTCAAGTGACCACGTTTGAGAAAAGCCCTATTCAGAGTCATGAGATTGCAGGCTTTTGCACAGTAAGTGCCTCAAATTATTCTGATGTGGCTGAGAGCAACAGCTCAGATGGTAGCTGAGCTATGATTAAAAAACCAAAAAGATCCTCTTATGGCTTTCAAATCTGTCTTTGACATGGTCCAGGCAATTCAACTGGTTAATTTAATTCTGCTGTTTTTCCATGTGCAGCTATGCACTAGACCACTTGTCTCACAGATAAAATCATGAATATCTTTGTCTTTATCAGCTGCCAGGTTTTCCTCCATGCTTGAGTGCTCATACTGACAACAGATGATGGGGTCAAATTTTCTGATTTTCACTGCTTCATGATTAAAATATGCAACACATTTAGGGAAAAAAAAGTGCTTTTCTTCATTGTAATCTAGAGATAGGATTTTCCTTTTCTTATTCTTCCTGAAGATGGACAGATTGTCCACCTCTGTTGTCTCTGTCAATGGCACTTATTATTGAGCATTTAGTATCTTCTTTTCCTACCTAGCATGTCATAATCCTAGTTATCAGACATTTGTGAGGAGTGTGGGTTGGTCAAACAGGCCAGCTGTTTGATAAGCTGCTTATCTTCCTCCTCATTTATTTTTCTTCATTTGTGTTTTGCTTAAATTTTTCCTTATTGTAGTCAAAAACTCTGTAATATCTGTGACTCGTGGCTGAGAGATCTCTGCCATTACTTTTGAATGAGTGAGTCTGTAGAACTGTAGTTCTGACTGGAGGAAGGAGAGGAAAGCAGTGATTGGGTTAACCAAGGAGATGCTTGGAGAATGGGTTTAGAGAAACGGCCTGAGGAAATGGGATTGAATTCATTAATTTCGAGTTCAGTACAGTAGGATTTGCTATTATAAATCTGGGGTAGTATAGTTAAGCAAGAGCTACACAAACAGGAAAGGAACAACACTTCTTGCTGAAAAGTGTCTAAGGATTGTTTTGGGTCACGATTTGAATAGAAAGTTGTGATTGCCACGTTTTTTCAAAAAAAAGATGTACTTTGATTTGCAAACTAGTTTTTGCCTGCAAGATGTGTGAAGAAAGTTCCTGCTCTGTTCCAAAATGGTTAGGATTCAGCTGGAGTACAGTGTCTGGCTTGGGGCATTTCAACTCAACAAAAATGACAGGGGTTCAGAAAAATAGAAACAAAATTTAAAAATGGCTGAACTAAGAGAAATAATGTCATATAGGAACCAAAAAGAAAGTTCAAACACTGGGGTTACTTAGCTTAAGGAAATGGAGACTGAGAGGAGCTGGGATTACAGTTTCCAAGTGTTTAAGTGACTAGTGCAAAAGAAAAAGGAGTAACTCTCCAGGTCTCTGGTGAATAAGGGTGATCTTGAAAGGTTTTAAGACTGCAGCAAAAAGGTGCAGGGCAGATACTAGAAAAAAACTTCTATCAGAAAGGACAGTGAAGTACTGGAGTTAATTGGCTAGGAAGCACTAGGCTAAAGTCTGGAGCAAGAATGGCTCAGACAAACATCAGTGAGGAACGACAGCGAAAGGGTCTTGGGGACATGAAGGTGAACCTGATTATCTCCTGAAATCCCTTTTGGGACTGTTTTCTCAGCCATTGTGGTTATCCTGTCATGTAAATCATTGCTAGCTCTTAATATAACCCTCTGTTACTGTACTGATGTGTCCACTGCTGGAGTTAAATGGGTATCTTAAGAAGACAGCTGGTTTAGTTAAATATGCCTCCAATTCTAGCTTAAAAGTTGTTGGGGTTCACAGAATGAGTATAATCTTGACAAACGTGATATGAGCTGAGTACAAAATGCATTTTGATGCTGAAGCACAGAAGAGCTGTGGGGCATCTTCTGACTTATCTGCGCGTGACATACAGTGCTTGTGGTTTAGTTACAGACCAGGACGTTGTTCTTGCCTATTTGATCATCTGAAGAAAGACCCAGGGAATACCATTCCTGGTTCCCCAGAGACTGCAAGCAGTGTTTGAGAGCTCCCAAAACTTTGATTGCTGATCGATGTGTTAAACAAGAGAGTTGACTGAAGAAACCTCTAATATTTTCTTTCTAGTGAGAGACTTCTGACTAGCTCAACATTTAGTGTCAAGAGTCAGTTCCTTCTCTAGATATGAGGATATTGCAAAAACCAGCATAATCTTGCTTTGACCTTAACATACAAAGGGATTTTCTCTTTCTGTTCTGTCTCAATTAGATATGCATTTAGAGAAACAGTGCTGAATTAATCTTCTTTATTTTAAGTCATCAGGCATAATTGCTATATCGCTGCTGTCTCATGAGGATGTGGCTACAAATCTACATTTATTAACAGAATCAATAAATGATGTGGAACAGCTACACGACTGTAGTACTATTCCTACAAAGCAGCAAGATCAGATTTTAATATCTTAAAATGCTCTGCTCTTTCTATGTTAGACTGCCAGTGGCTGTAGATATTTTCTCCCTCTGGTGAGAATTGCCATTGTCCTGTGTGCAAACAAAAATCTCTGGGCTTGAGTCAGCTCTAACTTGCCCTGGTGCAGGGGAAACTGATTTCAGGTCTCAAAATGAAGTTGAAAGGGGATAGACAGAACAACACTGCATGCTTCTGAATATGAGTAACTTCTCAGAGCTCACGTGCCACTTCACAGTGTACAGTTTTTGGGAGGGAGTGGGTGTTAGTGGATGGCTTGTTTACATGGGTTTTAGTGGAAAAGCATTTGTTTACAGCAGCCTCACTATAAACTCTGGAGGAACCTTGGCTGTAGACCCAATAGTGGGTTGCCAGATAGTGGCAGACCAATTTCACCAAGCTGGCTAGTAGAAGAATGAGCCTTTCCATCTTTCTGTTTGCCACCCATGCACTAATGCACATTATTTCTCTCTAGCCCCATAAAGAACTTTTTTCACTCCTGAGTGATTTCTGTGCCCAGGGCAGCAATTCTGTGACTTATTTGCTTCCTGTTGTGCTCTCTTCTTTACAACTCATGACAGATTTGTTCAGTAAATCCTTTGATCCCCTTTCACTTCATTTCTAGTGATATGTCTACCAAGACTTTCTAAGGCTCTTTTTCTCATGGTAAAAAAACCCACAACTCCTTCTCTACTAGAGTAAGCAGTTTTATTTTCATGGGGCTGAAACAGTCTTCACACGGAGCAGGCGCATCTGGAGGGACATGCTGGGAAGTACCTAATGCCATCAGGTGGGATTCCAGTGGTGACTTGGGCTGTTGGGCTCCACAGCGGGAGAAAGGTCCAACACGCACCTACAAGACACTGCCTTATAGTAGGTTTGGCAAGGACTTGGCTGGATTTGGGCGGGGACACTGTCTCTTCTCTCTGTCTCCATGGGCTGGAAAGGTGTCAAACACACTGTTGATTAGCTGAGTTATGTCCAAGCTGGAGGTGCTTGCAGGGTGGATCAGTTTCATTGCAAGGTCCTAAAACCTGGATGCTAGTGGGAAAGGATTAGTGATGTTCTGAGCTGGGGGTTAGGGAAGCAGGTAGGAGCAGAGTGAAATTTAGGTTTGAGGAGGAGTGCATTCTAGACACAAGTGTATTAAACTAACAGCTAACTTAAGAGCAAAACCAAAGTTAATGGCTCTAAAGAGAAATTCAAGCAAGCTGGTAAGGGTGCTTTTAATATACTTACAGTTTTACCAAACTTGTTAAGTTTAGTACAAAGTAGCAGCCGAAATGCTTTAGAACCAGATGTTTATGATTAGAGAGGGAGTCCTTGGGCTAAAGGGAGGGATGAGTTTGTGCATTCTACTAGGTTTTAGTAAGATGGAAAGTAAATTTGGAGCCTTAGAAAACTGTGAGGGGTCACAGGGTAGGTGGCTCCTTGAGGAGTTTATTATTTCTTCAGAACAGGCACATATTGGTTTTGAGATGTGATGTAAAGAAGCCTAAAGCTGACTTAGCTGACTTAGACATGTGTGGGTAGGGCTGGGACACACGGAGAAGACAAATGTGTCTGGCAAATATGTGTGAAGGGTGCTTATTTGTCTGTAAAATGGGTGGGTTGATTGTTATTGCAGCCCTGTTTTAGGGGAAAAACCTATGTTGCTTTCACGTTATTCTTTGAAATCTGCTACTGTCCCCTTGCTCTTCACTCTGACCTCCTTGCTCGTGAGAATCACTGAATGACCTTCTCCCCACAGCAAGCATGTGCTCCAAGGCCACAAGGCTCCTTGTGACTTAGCACTGCTCTGCTTGTCCTGGCACGTGTTTAGCTCTCCCACAGTTCAAAAAAGAATTAAACACCCATCTTCTCTCTCCCAAGGAGTCAGCCTCCATTTTCTGCATTTCCTCTCACTTCAAGCATCCTTCGCCCATCGTGCCTCGCAAGAGGAACAAATCTGTCAGTCTGCAGCTCCTCCATTACCTTGGATGTAAAATAAAGAGAAGGTTCCCCAGTGAGAGGCTGAATGGTGCTTGAAGCAAATCTCTGCCAGGGGGTCCACGTTGCATCACTGATTTGTGTGCTGCCATTCACTTCTGCCTGCCTACTCTGCTACATTTATTCTGTGTTTTGGTTCTCTTTTTACAAACCTGGACTCTTTAGTCTGGGAAATAACTCTTATCCTGTGGTTGGAGATGTATTTTCCTGCTAATTTTATTCTTCAGTGGAGTGCACAATCGTCATTTTTGTACAATAATGCTTCTGTGGCAGCATTGGTTAAAAGGAGAGGAAAATTTGCTGTCAGTCACGTGGAAGGTGGGCTGGGATTGTTTATTTAAAATCTGCTGTTGGGATCCTTGGATATCTGCCTGTTCTTAGTCTCTGACGCAACCATGAAGATGTTTGAAATCCTCTTTTCCTAACAGGAACTAAACTGTCAGTATGTAAGGAACCATGAGTTTTTTTCCAGTGTCACAGTGGGATCAGCTGAGTCATAAATGTTCTTGAAAATCTCATCCTGTTCGGAGAATGCATTGCAAAACGTGGCTAACAAGTGTAATGGTGTTTCCCATGGGATGGACCTCTTGCCGATGAAGATTCATTTAAGCTGTGTTATGTTCCTCTTAACTAGGAAACCCACCTTTTTTGTGCAATACTACACATGTTTCTTCTCATAACCTTCATTCTGTAGGTAGAGTTTCCTTGGAAATGTTCTCATGCTAGCACTTGGGCAGAGAAAGAAGAGCTTGGCTCTGTGACTGGGCAGCCTACCGTCGCTCGCTTCCTTGACAAATTTGCACTCGATTCATATTCCCAAGCCTTCAATCATCATCAACCCTTGATCCTCTGTCTCTGCAGGGAGAGGCAGGCTGTGCATTCAGTGATTATTTTGAAGATGAATGTGTTGGGTAGTTTTGATTACTAATTTGCTATTTTAAGTCCGCATTGTGCTTTGATGGCTCTTATGGGATTTTTCTCTTACAGTAAGGGATAAAGATCTAAGGGGCGTCTATTTAGTTTTTCTCATCCCATAACAATACAAAATGTCATCTTGGCCTAAGTAGATACACATGTCACCAGCCACATGGCAGTGTACTAAATAAAACCAGTACCCTTCATAAGAATACTTGAATATTTAAGTGGACTTAAGGGAAGAGAAGCAATAAATGAAATGCTTTTGGAATATGAAACTAGTCTGCTATTGCTCCATACTCAGTTTAAAAGCAAAACCATATTAAAATGTCTCCTGTTAATTTTTTAATGCTTATTTTTAAGATCAACACAATAAGAGGTTTCCATTTTCAGGGCGGTGTAAATGTAACAGGTTTATAGCAAAAGGACAATTATACGTCATCTTAAATCTGAATATTTTTCTGATTAATCCAATTGATTTTTTGTTAGACATCTTAATCTAAATATGGTATCTCATTTTGAATTCAATAAATGTAACCATTTCCTCCTCCTGCTGTAAAGTATTACTGGTTTCTACTTGCCTCTGCTCTCATCTAGACCGTAAGCTTGCAGAGGTGGGAACTATTCATTGTTCTGCATTTAAGGTACTATCACGGTATTAAACTCAATACATTTTAGCTTGTTCCTTATGAAGACGGTCTGTATTAAAAGTGGTGATTTGTTCTAACACAGTGTATTCACACGGAAAACACTTACTTTAAAGTCAGGCCCTATCACTCACGAGGTTGAAAGTACTGTACATGCAATACTTGTGCACTAAAAAACATGTCTGGTGTAAGAACTGGGTCTGTGGTTTGCCTTAATAGAATCAAGATAGTTTGAAATCTTGAAGCTATACATGAACTTGGATGCTCGCTGAGGAAATGCCAAGGACACCACTTGGGAGACATATGCTAGCTGCAAGGGTTTCAGTATCCAGTATCCCCCAAATGGGGGCCTGGTGCTGCAGTTGCCTCATGCCTGAGGTCCATCTTACAACTCTGAGCAGCCTAGTTGAAGCTAGCACACTACTTATGTTGTCAGTGCTAGGAGGATGACTCTCTGATGGCCCCAATCCTTTCAACACTCCGTATGAGCTTAATTTGGGATTATTGATGAGTTTTCAATGAAGTGCATATGTAAGAGCTGGCAGGGTTTGGTGTTCCTCATTTGTTGCTACTAGGAGAGATTTCTTAATACACCTATTGTATTTTAATTTAAGAATATTTTTGTTTCAGTAATCAAGACATGTTTACTACAATCAGTGAACATTTTCTGGGACTAGGACAGTACATGTTAGCAGAAACCAATATGCCTACAAGAGCTGGTACCATTTCTTTTCCTATAACCAGCAGATATTTTAAGAACCCTCCTTGCATTGAGGTTTCAACTCAAGGTAGTGAACCAGGATGAACATAAGAGACAGAGCAATTGCAAATCCCATGAGCTGTACTTACTATCCCTCTGTAATGTGAATCATTCCTGAAAACAGCTCTTGGACCATCTCAGTGTGGTTTGAGTAGCTTTGGTGAGTTTCCTTTTTTTTACCTAATACTTGCTAACCTCTAGCTTAAGTACAGAAATACTCTAGCGTATTTTGGATTCTGACAAAGTTTAAATTTAGAGGCATTCATGCTTCAGTCTCTTTAGAATGAATGGGAGAATCTAAGCCGTTTTTTCTGTGTGTCACTTTTTATTTTGACAGAGGTAGGTACATGCTATTTCCCCAATTCTTCCTCCTCTTGCAAAGCCATCGCCTCTACCAGATGAAAGCCTGTACCTTTACATGGCACCCACTCTGTGGAAACTTTGAGAAACCCGTAGCTGAGACATCTCTTGAATTCATGTTTTGTTTTAAAAGCAGCCCTGTGACTTTTACAGATGGCAGTGCTGGGCAGAATTCTCCCCTATTGTGTTTCTTCTGTAGTCACTGCAACAAAGTCTGAGTAATTTGGCCTCTTGTCCTGGGTTGTGTCCTGCACTGCTAGAATAGAGCGGCAATGACACGATGATTTTGGTACAAGATTAAGTGGGGTGTGTGATGGGGATCATGATTTGTAAAAGAAAAACCAAAACAAAACCCCACAACAGGGTTGGATCAGGCAGAGGCTGCTGATGTGTTGTGTTAGGCGGTCTGCATAGCAGTCCTATTGGTTGGCCTTTTTTTGGGTCTGAAAAGGGCATTGATTGTGTGGGCTTTTCTTCTTTATTTCTGTTTCCTTTAAATTCTCACTTTTTGCTGTGTGGTCCTGCGCAGATCCCATCGGCAAGTCCTGAAGCTCATTCCTTGGTGATGGACCCTTGTAGGGAAGCCAGTACCTGATATGATTGGGTTCCTACTGTCCCCTGATTTGTACCCTTGGAGCAACGGGAGGGATGGGAGCACTGAGGTGCCCGTGCTGGCTGCCTGAGAATCTTACAGTTAATTCCAAGGTTACCCATTATGTCTAGAAACACTTTTGATAAAAGATAATCTTGCGATTTTGCCATCTAAAATGTCTTTCAAATGTGTCACAGCGCAGCTTAATTGCATTACTGATGTCTGTTCTGGGTATGTTGTTTGTTGCAGTGGCAACTCATGCTGCTGCTATGGTAAATTCTAGGAAAAAAAAGTATGAATTCTTTCCAGCAGGAAATGATTTGGTCTAATATATTGTATTTACAAGAAAAAGCAACATTTAAGTCAAAAGTTGAAGTTAAAAAATGAGAAAATTGCACATGCTTCAAAGAATCTTTTTGTGGGGACTGGTGTCCAGGAATATCATACAAAAAAAGGAGGACATTTACAGTAAAATCAGCAAAATACGAAGTCTTCTTAACCATACTAGGGTGAAACGTGGTGTATAATAGGAAGAGATTTGTCTGAGACCTCCAGCATGAACAGAAAGACAAAATTAGAGCTGTGGAATACGTGTTTATAGAGCAAACGTGGAGAACGGCTGTGCTGATCGTGCAGGGGACAAGTTGGTGTGGCTGAGCTGGAGGAATTAGCTGTAGTTCCTATGTTCTGCTGAACTCTGCATTTTTATTGTTTGAGATTTTAACGTGAAGTTTGTGATCTCAGTGTAGTTTTGATTCTTTCCTTATTATGTGCACATCCCTTTCCTTTGCCATGCTTAGCAGAGCAATAGCATGAAAAGGAAGCAAGTTTTCTCTACAGGGCACAGGCCAAACTGTTACGAAGACTTAGTTAATTTTTGTTTATTTTTTGGCAATGAAGAAGGAGACCTTTTTTTTGTCATGTTTTGCTCGGGTGCCACAAAGTTCAGCAACATTAGGTATTGCATGAAATGCTCGCCCCAAGAAACGTTTGTTTTATTTCAATGAAGTTCCTCTATATTCCGAAGAAAACATTCAGCTCTTTTCCAAACTGCCTTAAAAATAATCCCCTCCAACCCTCCCTCTCCCCAAAACAAAAGAAGTTTTCCTTCTCAGAAGAGCATCTGTTATTTAGCAACGTCTGAATTTCCATAAATAATCCCAGATTTCCCCTGCACAAAGATATAAACAATTGTTCCACACTCCAACCTCCCCGTCTCAGATTCCCTGAACGAGGAGAGTGGGAGAGGAGGCACCGGGGGGGGTTTGCAGGGGGACCCACGTCAGGACAGAGGTGGGGCAGGGCAGGGATGACTGTTGGGCCCTCGTGGGATGCAAGAACTCTTTGGCTGGGTTGAAGACCTCCAACAGAGGGGATTTTTGAAGTTTTTGGGTGTTTTGAGCAGCCAGCTGGCCGTGTGGGCTGTAGATCCTGCCTGTCTCGGCCATGGGTTGGAGAGGGTAATGCCGGGATAGGGAAGAGAAGATGCCACCCTACCCCTGACTTGAGTTGTGAGACTGACATCTCCAGTGGGGCCCCACCAAAAAGCTGCTCAAGACTGGAGGCTTCCCACCAGTCCTAGCTCTGGGTTTCTTTACATAATATTTCTGCAGGAAAGGGCAGAGGGGGGGTTAGCATCTTCTGAAAATTCTTCCTTTTATTCATGGCTAGGAGATTTGTTTGGCTTGGTGTTTTTTGAGCACTCTATCAGCAAGTAATGAAAAAGAGTAGTAACTGGGCAACAGAAGATAATTGCAAAAAGAGAAATGAGTAGTTCTAGAGACATCAACTGCTTCACAAATTCATGAAATTAATGAAATTTGGCTTTTGGATCCGTGATACAATGATACTGTATTCTTAATGAACGAATATATAACTTGAGAAACAACTCCCCTTAAGAGACTTGTTTGTTCTCCTGGCCAGAATGTATTTTTGTTTTTTTCTTCTGAGCTAAAGTTGCTGACTAATTAAACCGTGCTTTTGGTTAGTTTAATTTTCCCCCTAAAATTATTATTATTATTATTTTTTAATTGCAAAAAGCCAGGATGGCTAAATTTCTTCAGTGATACAGTAAACAAAGATACCACTTTTTCCATTAAGGTCTTGGGATGGTTATTTAATATATCTTATATGTATACAAGAAAATCTATTTATCGGGGCTGAGGTGCTGTTTCACAGTGAAGATCATTTTTCCTTGCCTTGACCTTGTCCTATGATTATTTCCCTTCCGTTCTGTCACAGGTCCAGACATCTTCCCTATGCTTCAAAAATCTCCCAAAAATTAGTTTCATTTTTAGTCTCAATATTAATCCTTGGCTCTTTAATGGATCCCACACCTGCTGACAGCTGTGGTGAGTCTTCTGGTGGGTCGACTGGTCGTCCAACTTGCTTCCATTGGCACCAATTTTCTCTCCAGTGTGAGCTATTGGGCAGTGAATACAGCTTGAACAAACATGCCTGCTCAGTATTTGCAGTTGGTTTGCCTGAAAAACTGCAGGAAATAATCCTGAGGGTTAGAGCTGGATGGAAGGGCTTGTGGAGGCTGCATTTACATGTATGAAAATCTTGCTGTGGGATTGGCCCTGTAAGGAAATGAGTGCAGAGAACGACATCCACTTTGCATCCTAACATGGCTGCTCAAAGACATCCCACTCTCAGCTGCTGAAGTTGATTTGATTTGAATTCGACAAAACCTTAGAAATGTTTTCATTTTGCTGCTTTGATGTTTTTAGTCATCTTTAAAAACTTCATACACTGACTCTTGGTAGCATCTTTTTCTTTACAGTGTCATGACAATGAAATAATTTGATGTGATATATGAAAAGAAAGCTAGAGTATCTTAGAGTAGGTTAGCTTGTTTGAACACTCTCTGTCTGCTTTTAGAACTTACATACCCATGCACAAACGCAATTGAAATTATAAATCTCTGTAAACTTAAGTTATCCAAGCTCAGCAAGGAAGTTTTGACTTTCTATGCTAGCCTTTGTTCTTGCCAATGTGACTGACTGCTCTGGTACCTGAAATAGGACCTCTAGTCTCCTCTTGGCCAGGCCAGCTTTTTATCTCTTGGGTCCTGCTGTTTATCTAAATATTTCTCTTTAATCTGAAGAACTTGTTTTTCTAGAGGAAGAGTTTTCTGGGAAGAGATCCAGGAGTCACCAGTGCTCAGCTGCACTAAGAGCTCTCGCAGTGTGCAGGATCAGCATCGGTTTGTGAGGAGCTCTCTGATGCTGTGAGTTCCAATAGAGGGAAGAGATTGAGAAGCCTTCCCTTTCCCTGGGCCTTGAGGCACAATACCTGTCATTCTGCACCATCCCAGAGGGTGGTGGGATGTGGTCCAGTGGCTTCCCTGCCGCTCCTGTGGAAACTCAGCAAGAAGCAGTTTGCTAAGAAAAGCATTGTTTCTCTGAAAAAAACCACAAACCCATATTTTTAGAAATAATACTGTTTTAAAGCTTTGAACACCTTCATTGTAGGTTGTTTGTTGCTGTTCCCACATGCCTTGACATCCCAAAATGAATATAATCTTAAAGTTGAGCACATGTCTATCTTCAGCAGCATCTGTATCTTCAGTCTGCTTATTTGGACTTTTGCATGACATCAGTTCCCGAGGTTTCAGTGTGCCTTATCAATGTATGAAATGAAATCCAAGGTTTTTGCTTGAATGTGTGAATAGCCTGAGATCTAATTACCAGAGGGACTGCCCTTTTTCCCTCTGTGGTGCTGCTGCCGTGGGAACAGCCAGAGATGACCCATCGAGTTCCCTTTCCACAGACAGGAAGTCTTCTGGTTGTTTGTCATCTCCCCCACCGAGTTTTATAACGTTCCCAGTGAGCTTCAAAGTCCTATCCCTTCTCAGTGCCCCACGGAGGGACATGGCTGTCTGTTGGATTCACTGGGCTTCAGATCTGGAATTGCACACAGAGTCTTCTTTTTGAGTGTCCTAATCTTCCATGGTGGTGAAAGTCAGAAAGTTTTGTGGTATTGATGGAGGCTGCATCAAACGTTTCATGCACAGTGTCTAAAGCAGCAAAGGCATAGAGGTGGTTCATGTGTGCCTGTGAATGTAGCAGGCGTACACCTGCATCAGTGCTGAAGTCTTTCTCTGAAGGTCCTGTTTTGGAATATTCTTTGTCAAGAAGGTTTTTCTAGTAAGGGGAAAAAGATGTGTGGAAGATAAAAACCGCTGTTCTTCTCAAACACACCCTCTTCTTGCAGGACACATATGCTATTCATTTATGCTGATGGGGGAAAATATTTGTCTATTTTGCTTTGAAAACAAATGCTGAGATTGTGAGATAGAGGTCCTTTTTGTAGCTGTGACTTTCCAACTGCAAACTGAAATTGTAATAAACTTTCTGGAAGAACCTTTTCTGAAAAGCTTCCTGCATCTATTTTCTTTTCTCTGGCTTCTCCAAAACAAAGCTGCACAGACTTGGTTTGCTTGGCTAGAATTCAGCTCAGCTTTTGATCTTTTATGCCATTTACATGAATTCTACACCTGTGACTTTCATTCAGCTTAAGAGACCTGAGGAAGGGTGAAGGGGTATCTCCTAACTGAGCCTGGACAGGCTGTGGCCAGAGGGGCCCAGTTCTGGTGCAAGGGGAAGGAGGGGCACCAGGAGACTGGGAAAATGGTGATTTTATGAGAGTGTCAAACTCAGATACTGGGAAATATTTTACATATTTACTTATCTACCTGGTATTGTCTTCTAGATTTTGCTGTCTTGGAAATCTGGTGTTTGGTCTCATGATTTCTGTGACAGAACTTGACTATCTCTCTGTTTTCTGCTGCCTTTCCAAGATTCTCAAATAAAGCCTTCATGAAAAAGGACCATATTTCAGAGGTTTACACAGACCTCTTAAGCACCATGTGCTGACTGCAGGACTTGAAAATTGACTTTTTCTGACAGGTAGGGTTTTCTCTGCTCTGCCAACCAGCTGTAGTCGGTGTGCAATTGCAGAGCCTAACCCACTGCTGTCTCCTGCAGTGGAGACAAAAATATGTCAGACATCTGTGTCAATAAAACGTCCTGACAGGAGTTATTCCATTGCTGCCTGTGACTGCAGTGGCACTGACAAAAATCACAGATGGATTGGGACACATGTGTGGGATTGTGTCCACCTGGGTTGGATCCACTTCAGCCCCGTTCTCTGTGAATGCAAATACTGTAGGAGCTTCACTGAATGGTGGCGAAAATATTTAGAAATAGAGTTGCTTTAAGTTCTCTGAGGTGCTGCTAAAGCTCGTGTTGCAAAAGTTCGCTGTTTACCAGAATCCTGAGTGACTCCCGGGAGCTCTCTCACCTCTTCTGCAATGAAGATCTTCGCAGGCACAGATGCCCACTGAATTTCTGCCAAGAACAACTTTCCTACCTCCAGTACGTGCACGGTGGGGAGGAAAGGGCACCTGGCGTGCTGGTGCTCCTGCTGCTGGCTGAGGTACTGGCAGGGTTGTGCTCGTTTATCCCTGACTTAGTGTGTGCGAGGGCAACAAAGGGGAATAGCTGAGCTCCTTGTATCTGGTCCTGTTTGCCTGCTAGGCAAAAATCAGGTTCAAGTGTGAATAAACCCTCCTTTCTTCATAGCAGTACCCTACTTGCTGCATAGCCCACTGCCTACGCATCCACTGCTGGGCTCGCCATCCCAGGCTTTGCCCAGCAGAAAAAGGAGTGTCTGGAGTGTCTGTACAATCACTCACAGGTGCTCAGAGCCAGCCATGCTGCAGGTGCCGGCTCCTCATGGTGGATTGGTCAGGGCTTGGCAGTTCCTGGTATGGAACATGGCTGGAGTCTCCCACTAAAGCTGGGGCTGTGCCTCAGGGAGACTCCACATGATTCCACTCTTGCCCTTTGGTGAGGATGGTCACATGGATTGCATCTCATGCTCTGTAAAGCTCAAAGGGTCAGTTTATTTTACCCTCCACTTGCATGCAGCTCATGTTCCAGGAGGAGTTTCTGCTTCTCTTCCCTAGCACTGGAGTTGTCACAAAAAGCTGGGGCTTGAGTGTTTCACTCCCATGGTCCCAGGGGCTCAGTGGTCTGCAGTAAGGGGATTATCAGTGTTTGACAGCAAACACAAGAGGCTGTGAGTGAGAGGGAGAGCAAGGGCATGAGCTGTCCTGGGCCAGCTCTTTTGGCCACTGCAAGTCTGGGTGATTGCCAAGAGTGGAACTTTATTAGTACTGAAGCAGCATGTTTCAGGCTTTCTCAGAGCTCAGAAGAACCTTTGGTATCTGTAATGGCAAAATGCAAAAAGGCTTGCCTGTGCCTAATTATTCCAGTGCCATTTCTGAATGTTAGGGGTGCTTTCATTCTGGCAAACACCCAAATTAGTGATTGTAAGGCTTTTTCAAAATGATGTGCAAGAAAATAAAGAACAATAGGCAATTTGCTATCTTTTGTGAGGAGGGGGTGGGAGAGCAGCTGAATATGTCATCCTGCTTCTCCACATGATCTAGTTCAGAGCTGAGACTCGTTGCTGCAACCCACTACTTCCATGAGAAAGGAAAACATCTGACTGCAGAGATTTCTGTTCCTCTGCATGAGGTGAAGCACGACACCCTTCGTGACCATGGCACCTGACCAGGGCAGTGTAGGGATTCCTGTCCATGCCAGTCACCCTTGGCACACACTCAATGCCACTGCAATTTCACGTGACTGCACATCAGTTCCACAATGTGGGAGTGAACAGGCTGCTCCAGGGAATGCTAACACACGGGTTACAGCCTCCCTACAACACTGACCCCCTACCTCCATCTTCCAGCTAAACTGGTGCTTGATCCCTCATGCAGGAACCCCTTGGTCAGCCTAACTCCTGCTTGCTGTGTCTTCAGGTTTTATTATAACATCAGAACTTAATGGCCTGTGGCACTGGAAACAGTTCACAACTGGTTTTTACCTTGTGTTGCTTGCACCTGTGCAAACTGGATTTAAAAGGCTGACAGGCACATCAGAGGAACCCTGAAATGCCATCGGTTTGCCCCTGAGTAACTGTGAATGCACAGTGTGAATAACCCTGTTAGGAATTGGGACTGATTTGGACTTGACTCTCTTACCCCAAATTCTGTGAATTATTATAGCACAAGAGAAGAAATTATGCCTCGATTTGGCTAGATTTAGCCACTAGATTTGGGGATGACCTTTCAAAATCAAGGCAATTTATCCTGGTCTTTCCTCCCTCCCTTTTGCAAGTAAATGTGTTGATTCTATATTTCGATAAAGCTCCTTCAAATCTGGGGCATCTTTTGGCCGCATCTCTCCCTCCACTGGAAATAATGCACTCCCTTCCCCCTGTGCTCTCTGTGCGGCTCGAATTCTTCATCTGCAGCAGGGCGAGCAGCCAACTCCTTTTCTGAGCATCTCTTGTCTGGGGCTCCATCCAGATGCTTCGGGAGAGGGAGTCGATCAAACAGACAGTGCTGTGATTCAGCCTGTTCTCAGGGATCTCTGAAATGCTCCTGTACTCCCTGGAAAACGCTGCAGCTGCCCATCAGGCTGCTTCGATGCCTCACCGAAGATGCGGCCATCCCCCACATCCAGGGTAGCACAAAGGATGGGAAGAGATAAACACAAACATTTAGTTGGCAGTGTGAGTGATGGAAAGGATTTAATTTTCTCTGTGACAGGGCTGTTTTTTAAAATAATTTCTATGATGTTATTTACCCTTCCTGCTTTTCTTCTTTTATGAGTACAGCAAGTTGATGACTTTACTCAACAGTTCCTTGGCTGAATGATAATTTGATGAGGAAGATGACAGAAATACTAATTATGAACTCTACAGGAGAAGTTGCATTTACAGTGGAAAGCTTTTCCAGCTTGTTTTTAGTAAATGTTGTATTTGCCACAAAACATCACCATCTACAGTTGACTTGCGCTGCTCATGGTCTCCTTTAGACAAGTGGTTGGCCGGTTTGGAGGCAGTGTTGGGACAGATGGACCTTCTCTCTAATGGGGTGCTGTTGTTCTCAGGCTCCTTTGTTTTCCCATGGGAAGCAGCTGAGAAATTTCTAAAAATGAGTATGAGGAGCTAAAAAAACCCCAAACCAACCATCAGTAATGAGCAGGTGTTGCTTACACCCAAAAGATTTGCAACCATTGATCACCCGTGAACTTCCTGTAAAGCCTGACCTCACTTCCAGCAAACATAACGTTTCTTCTTCCTTCCAAGTGGAGTTTTCTGCTCAGCCAAGCTGATCTTCTTCCCTGCTTGCTTGACTTAGGACACAAGAGGATTGCCTGCTCCTGTGTTTTTGAAAGATGGTTCTTTCAAACCGAGCAGCACTCATGGACCCCTAAACCCTCAAAACAGATTCCCAGGGCACACTGCTAAGTAGCTCCTTGAGTAGCTTCAATTTGGCTCTCTGAAATATTTTTCTTTGTTTAGAAAAAAAGAGTTGGGAAAATAATTTTGAATTTTTCATCCAAAAATTTGAGAGAAATTCAAGAACCAACTGTGATTATTTTGCTTCCCTTCCAGCTTTCTCTTATAAAACATATTTACTGTTTGTGAATTGTTTTGGTAAAGGGCAAGTCATGTAATTCCTGGAGAAGGATGACCTCAGGATATGAAAGACTCTAAAGTGAAGCCAGATGAAAAATGAGAATCTGGGGGATTTTCTTTTACGTTTCTCTCCAACTTGCCATTGCTTGTGGAATATGCCTAGGTGCTGCTTTTGCCTGTGTGCTTTTGGAGCCAAAGCCACGGCAGAAGCAGCAAACCTGCCAGAGAAACCTTACTTCAGCATTTAGGCAATTCCATGACACGTTAGATACTTTTAGGCAGACTTTGAGCCTTAGGTCCAATGTTTGCTTCCGCTGTGTTTTTTAAAATATTATCACAGCCCCTATTAAAATTACCCAGGTGACAAATGATGGTTTGCCAGTTACACTTCCTACTGCTCGGGCTTCTTCTCACTTTCCATTTTGTTAAGTATGGGGACATGACTGCTGCTTCTTCATGTGAGGAACTTTGCTGGTACATTGGCAAGTTTTGTGTGCATGTGAGATGGGTATTGCTGAATGCAGCCTACGAGATACATACCGTGGCAGGCGTCTTGACTTCAAACTGGTCTCCAGGTAGCTTTGAAAAGTCAATGGGCTATTCTGCTGTCCCTCTCGTTGCTGGAAGTGCCGTGTCATTAGAGAGTAGGAGCTATCTTATATTCCCAATATTTTCACAGTTCTATTCTTTCATGTCACTTCAGGTCGAAGTGGCAAATTTGGAGATGATAAAGTAGCCATGAATTCTAAAATAATTTCCTTTACATTGTCTATGGTTTTCCAATATTCTGTCAGCTGCAAAATATGCGCAGGTGCTACTGATTTTTAGTCCAAGACTGTCTCATAGCAACACACGCCTTCATAACCCCCAGATCAGTTGTGGCCCTTCTTTCATAGCAGCATTTCTGCAGACCTCCTCCGTCAGGCTCAAAGGGCAGCAGGACTGTTTGTTCTTCAGCTTTAAGCTGTTGCACTCAAATTACACTCACCCCACATCCTTTACATTGCATGGCTATAAAATAGCAGTTTGTTTTTGAACTGGTGATGTTAATTTGAGATTTTGGCTGCACTGACTACTTCTTCTTTTGGCTTTTGCTTTCACAGATACCACAGGAAAAAATCTAATTTTTCTGAGAGGAGTCCCCTTTAATTGATAAATTGTTTTATTTGGTAGTTGAAATCAAATACCTTTTGGTGGATGACGATGAAGTAGCATTATAAATGACTGGTGAGATCTGAAACTTCTTGCTCTGTTTTTCTGCATCTGTCAGGACTAAGTAAATGAGACAGCCAGGCCCTGGTCACCCAGCCCTGTGCTCAGCATGGAGGGGAACGGGCACAGCACAGTTCATATCTGTGCAGCTCATGTCTTCTCCCAGCGGTTATTGTGGTCACCCCCAGATCACTGCAATTTCCAGAACAATGCTGGAAAATTGCCTCTGGGAGGGTTGGCTGGGTTGGGTCCTGTTATCACACCCACACTGAAGAAAGGGGTTGCAAGGGTGGTGGGTGACCTTCTGGGTAGGAGCATTTGATACCCGAGTTGGAGGAAAGGTTGGATTCTGGATCCTTAGGCAGTTTGTTCAACCATCAGTACAAGACATTTGTGGTTTTGAAAGATTTTTAAAAAATACAGTTCTGAATTTTGTAGCTCTTAGTTAACTTCATTAGAGTACTATTACATGAGTAAAATACAAAACTCACAATGAGCAAAATCTAATTAATGACATTAGAAGATTTTGAATAAGCATTATATGAAAAGAGACGAGTGAGGATAAATTTACAGTTACTGTGTTCCCATGCTCATTTCAGTCCCATTCATCCTGCTGTTGCCTTCTTAGACAATGTTTCAGCGTTAAAAAAAGCCTCTGGAGTTTGACTGAACTTGCTTGGACCCACCCTAGGACATGAATATGGTAGTGCAAAGGTAGCAGACGTGCTACTGCATGTCTGCAGAGAGATAAGGCTTGTGTTGTGCAAAAGGAAGCAAATAACAACTTGCTTCTGAATGCAAACCAGAGCAGCTGTGGACTGCAGCAGCCATCTAGCCAGTTTAACTGGTTACCTACAGTGGGTCCACATGGCAGCATTCAGCACGAAATCCCATGCCTGAACTTAGTAGGGTGTAAGAGATCATGTTCACGCTGCTGAATGGTGGCTCTGAATGGCCTTTTTCTCTGTACGTGTGTCTGTCAGCAAGGAACGAGGGTGCTCATGGCTCGGTGAGTGCACTGATCCTGGTGTCATTCATGTGCTCATAGTCACACTCGCCACGGCCTGAGGGGGAAAAATGGAAGTGAATCTCACACGTTTTATATTAAATCTGAGCTGCTAAATCTGATGTTCTGGGCTATTTGTCCAGGAGGGTGTAAAAGTGACTGCTCACCTCTGCACTCTAAAATCAACAAGCACTTTTGAAAGGAGGTGAGGGGATGTCTGGAGGAAGGGTGGGTGGCGTGGCAAGGATTCCCCTCCCATCGTGGCGTAGCAATAGCAGCTCTGCCTCCCTTTGGAGGGAATGGTATTTGTACACTTAACCGGCTCTGGGCTTTGGCTTCCACTGCTGTCACGTGCAGTGTGGGAGGTTGCAAGGAGCAGAAAATTTTTCAGGCATTTGTACAGCCTCTCTGAGAGCTTCAGAACAGGGCAGAGTGTGAGGAGCTGCTCTGGGCCGCTGAAGGCTGGCAGCAGACAGCTGGCATGCATGGCCTGCAACTGGGCAGTGTGAGAGCCGGGGTGTCCTCTCACTGTAACTTCTGCTCAACATCTCACCTGGCACAAGGACTCACTCTGAAGTATCTTGCAGTGGGAAGGCAGGACCTTGCTGCAGACACCTGATGGGTGTCAGCAAATGGGTGCTCCTTACAGAGAGAGACTTTTGAAAGCTGCTTCTTCCACCAGTTTTGCTCCACTGGCCACTGAGGGATCAGAAGGAGAAACAGGAGCACAAGGCAGAAATACCAACACCTTTTCATATGGACAGTGATTTAATGCATGAAAAACCAACCGAGAACCCCTTCCTTGTGGCACCAGAGAAAGCTTTCCTTGTGACTCTCTCCCTGATTGCTTGTACCTAAAAACTTCTGCCCTGTATTAAACAATGCATATTTAACCAAGTCTTGCCAATGTATGGGCTGAAACTAGGCAGGGAGTTTTCCAGAAAAAGTGGGGACACCTTTTCTAATGTGATTGTTGCTTGTGAACTGTGTTGAGGCGAGGGGAGGCAGAAGGGCATGAGCCGCAGCAATATGGTCTTTAGCAGGTGTTGGGGAGAGCAGAATCTAATGAGAATCATAGAAACACTTGAAAGCTTTTTAACTCCATACAGGATTTTCAGGAGCTGTTGATAGGAAACAGTAGTGATCCAACTGACAGTTAAAGAGATGAAAGGAAGCCCTTTGGATTAAACGAGATTTAGGAAATAAAAGGATTAGTGCTAGACAAAAGCTAGATTTAGGGGTTTATTTAACGAGTGCAGTGTGGCATGATGGGATGTGGGGCATCAGAAAAGAGATGAAAGGCAAAATAAAAAGACGAATGCGGGAGGTAGTATGGAGGCAAGGAATCAGCACAACATCTCCAAAAACCCTTCACAAATCTACTTATAATTGAAAATGGTACCCAAAAAAGTAGTTTTCATTAGAGATCCTGGCTTCTTTACATAGTAACAAGAAGTGTTACAATGACAGGAAATCTTCTGTGATGGGGCTGTCAGCTCAAATCCCTGCCACAGGAGAGAGGAGCGTACATTATCAACCTACTTGCACTTATAGATGTCTGATGAGATAAAATCAGCTTTTAGTGAAATTGTCGCTCTGTTACATTCATAATTTGATGTGCTTTCAAGTAGGGGCTGCTGAAGGACCAGTCTTGTTTAAGAGATCTCCATTTGGAGTTCTCTAGTGAAGCTGTTGGCAGTCACAGAAATGAGGGATATGCACATATTGATGGAGCCAGGAGCATAGAAGTCCTCCATGCAGCATCTGTCGCAGGAACATTTCGGCTAGTAGCTTTAAAAGCAGGACTGAGAGTTTTCCAGAGCTCAATTTCTCCACTTCTGGTTAATCATCTATAGGTGCCCATTTGTATTACTGGGGAGGTAAAGAAAATAAAAGAACAGGTGTGAGAATTGGACTCGAACGGATCAGTTGTTCATTTAGCAGCTCCTCCAAAGTCTGCTGAAGACAGTAGAGTGGCTACCAGTGGCTTTGGCTCTGACATTAAGATAATGTAGCCAGGTAATTGTGGATACTCTCGGCTTATGAAAGTGCTATTTGGAGAAAACACCCCCTCCTCTGTTCCAAAGATGCTGTTACTCCCAATCTTCTGGATAGCTAGGGATATCTCTAATGTAGGCGTGGATATCTCCAACAAGAGGCTATTAGAGGAAAAACAAATGCACTTTTTTTTTCTCCCTTCAAGTCTCCAAGTGAGATTGGGTCCTTTTCTTATCTAGATGCGAAGGAAAACGTATTTTGCGGTCTAATTTTACCAATAGGAAGATTTTTTTACAAACACAACTGGACTAGGAAATTTTATAGTGCTTGGTAGATGTTCGCATCAAAGTAATCCAGATATCGGCCGTCAGTGTTTCTGGAAAGACTTTAGGATAGAAATGCTTCTTCAGACAATATTCTCTTTTCACTTGTTCTATTACCACAGAGGAATGCTAGTGGGATTTACAAATGGCTAATAGGTAACAAACAAACAAATGAAAAGCTAGGATATTAGTTTAATTAAGTTTCTTGGGAACCCCTTATATGACATTTTGTGGTTTGGATCCTAGGTTGTCCCTAGGGTTTTGTGGTTTTGAGCGGCTTTGTTGCTGAACCTGAATAAGAAATACAAATAAAATAATAGATTAATTTTTTTTTATTGCTTTGTATATTTTATATTGCTCTCTGTAAAGAAATGTGTGGTCCAGCTCATTGCCTTTGGATGGAAAAGGAAGCCTGACTGAAAATTTACACAGTGTGCCTAAGAGACATTTCATTTGTTCAATAAAGTGACCTTCAATATACCGAATAAATAAGAAAATTTTAATGATTTTTTAAAAATCCAAATTAGCCCTTTTATTTATTTTATTACTGTTTTTGTCCAGTTGAGTGAAAACAGTTAAAAGTTGTTTACCTTAATGAGCTGGTCACCACATTATAAATACAAAAGTAATATGGTCCCCATTCAGACATGATTTTTGAAGGTTCTTAAAGGTCTGCTCGGATTTTCCAAAACACCCAGCTGGATGAAGTGTCTAATAACTCATAATGTCAGGGGGCATAAGTCAGCATCTGTAAGTGCTTAGGCACCCCTGAAACTGGGGTTTTCAAAGTTTGCTTTAAATAACTTGCCTGCAGCACTGGACTCCTTGCCGGTGTCTTCCCATTTCCAAGCAAATGCAATTGAGTCCGAGGGGCAAAACTGCCGGTCTCTGGACTGCTCTGCAGCACGAGTCCTTCCTGGTCTCTGAGCACTGCAGCCTTGATCGTGCCATGTCCTTGCTTCTGAGGGCCTGAATTTGCAGCCTGAACGAATGTCCTTGAACAGTAGGCTTTGTCCATGTGTGCTTCAGCAGGAGGGTGGATCTGCTGGTTTGGTTGATTTATTTCCCCCCACCCCATTTAAAAAAATCGTAATTTATATCTTCCAAATCTGTTTCAGAATGTCCAGGTGACACTTGTGGAGTTCCTTTGCCCCCAGCTCTTCCTTTCCCTGAGTGGATGGCTGACTAAATCTAAGCAGTTTTTCATGAGTACAGTAATTGCCAGGAAATTCTGGCGCAGGTTATTTCAAATCTTCCATGTCAGAGTTTCACATCCTTCTTCCAGGGCATGAGGACAGTCCTGCAGATATCTGCAAGTATAATAGAGATCACTGGGACTTAACAATGGCTGATTTTCCAGTGGATATGTGGGTTGCCATTGGAGTTTCTGTTTGTTTTTAAATCTGAAATCAATTATCTGTCATGGGAAATGTTTCCTTGGATGAGCAACATTTGGAAAATGTGCTTTAAAAATGAGAAAATGAGGGTGTTAATAAAGGAGAGTTTGAGGCATCATAGTTAACGATGCCACTATACTGCCTTTAGGTAACACATGGATGATTGCTTTAGCCATTATTTCAGAACGTCCTGGAACACTGACTTTTACACAACTACATGTTTATGATAATGCATTCCAAACTTTGAAAAGGTTCCAACATTACTTTCTTTTAAAATTACACTTAATTTGAGTGTGCTCCTGCACTGCTGTCTTCTCTCATTTTTGTCTCTCTTTCCATTAGAGCGGAAGAAATGCCGAAATATTGTTGTGGCGGACTTGAAATTCCTCCACCACCACATACCAGAGGTTTCAAGAGAACAGGAACTCCTTTTGTCCTCAGCCACGACAGAGTATCTTATTTATCTGTTGCCCAAATGCATCCCTGAGGACAGCCTTCATACATAAGCAGTTTTTCCTCACTGGCAACAGGGCTTACCTGGCAATTGCTGCTCTCTGTGCCCTCCCAACAGCTCCCCTTACCCAAGCATTGCTGCTAGTGTAAGTTTGAGGGGGCTTGTTCCCCTCTCAGACACTATCCAATATCTTTCAACCCCAAAATGAAATTGCCGGAGCCAGAGACAGACTGTCCCATACTAATAACACATTATGAGTGCCACAAAATAAAATGGCTAAGGAAAATGTTTGTGGATTTTTAAATTATTATTATTTCTGGCTTATTCATTCTCTAAACACACTTTATCTCCAGGTGATACATGTGGTTTAACCTTAGAAAATTTTTGGTGCCACTTTGGGGAACTATAAGGCATAAACCATACGACCTCAGACTCGAGGATCTTAAGGTCTTTTCCAACCCAAATGATTCTACGAGTCTTTGATTCTAGTCCTGTCTGGTTTTTTCATAGACATTATAGATGAAAAAGATTATTTTCTTTTTTTTTTCCCCCGGTGTGTCATGCTGTGGTAAGCAGCAGCAAGGTGGAATGCTGAAATCCCTGCTCAGATGGCCTGGCACTCTATGTGAAGGCATCAGATGAAGTTTGTTGAACTCCTACCCTCTCTTACATGAGGTCATTGTGCAGACTGTCTCATGCTTCTGGTCGGCTTTGATGTGATCTGCAATATTTCTATGATCTCAGCCTAGGGACAAACTGGTGGCCCCGGACTCAGCAGTGGTTAATCACGAGTATAAACAAAGTGGAGATTTGCTACGTGCCAGACAAAGTCACTTTCAAGGGTGCCTGCAAACTCATAGAAAATTGGTATCTTTGGTTTATTGCAAATATGTAATGGTACCAAAAGAAACAGTATTCCAGGCTAAATAATATGTAATGGTTACCAGCTCATGTACCTTGACTCCGTGATTTCAGTCTGTGAAAGATCAGATGTTAGTTCTGCAAATACTGGTGGAAGGCTTTGAATATATTGTCAGCTTCATTTCTTACAGATTAAAGGGTTTCTGCACTGCTTGTTTCGGCCCTTCATTTAATTTGTTTTTTCATGAGTAAGTCACTGAAGTCAGCTTCATGAGACATTAGATCACATATGAAATGCATGCATATAACTTGATAGACACATTTCTCTCTTTTTGTTTTCTTTGTACTTGTGGCTATTTATTTTGAAGGAATCTATGTATAAACTGCCAGAAGTTCTTAAATGACTGAAGCCTTCAACTGCTGTGTATCGGGGAGCAGATGGTTTGCCTGCAACTACTGAAGGATGGTAGCCTATGTTTTTTATTTTCAAGCAAGAGAAAGGGAAAATGTAAGCTTACATAAAAGATGGTCTCATGGAAGGTATTGCTTAAACATTCCTAAGCATTGTCATCAATAAATTATATCAAATTAGGCACATCAGAGGCAGTATGAGAAGCTTCTGGGTGGGTGCAGAGGGAGGAGGAAGGGTTTTTTTAAAGACAGGGAGATGTATAAGCCACATTAGTACTCAACTTGAACAGTCAGCCCTACTCCTGGGCCTAGGTATAAGCTGAACATAAAGGCGTGACTATGGAGAGAGGCTTAGTTTACTTTTGTGTGTCTCTGTGTGCTTTGGGGAGCTGAGTAGCACATTCTAGAACTGCTTTGATGTTTAGCGATTGGTTTATTTTTAAGTATTTTGGTTAAGCTTCACAAAGTCATGAAGACTCCCTTTGAGGAATCTTGCCATAATGGAGATGTTGAAGAATAAACTTAAGAGGCGGGCACAAGCTGAAACCTGCTGAGGCTGCTTCCCTGTGTATCCACCATAGGAGAAAACACCTTTCTGGGAGCAATTCTTCCAAACGATAATGAAAAGCCATGAAGCTGTCAGTGCAACCCCTAAAAATCAGGATAGTTTTGAAACTGTAATGTGTTCACTGTAACAGGTAATGGGAACATTACATCTGGTCTTCTTCAGGATGAGTCACACACTTTTCCTCTTTTCTAATTCTGCAGAGACTTGGCACCTCTGTGTGATGAAATCCATATACTGGCTGTGGTTACAGGGCTGAGCAAAACACAGAGCAGATGAAGAGATACAGGTCAGTATGTGCATCTAAAACTGTTTGCCAAGATGACATGGATCCAGAGGAATGTTTGAATATCATCCAGAAATTGTCATTCCTAAATATACATCCACTGAGATGACCCAGGAGAATACACACCTGGCTTTTACTTAACCAGTTACAGAAGAGATACCAGCTCAAGGGTCCTGAGACGCTGGAAAACAGTCAGACAGGTCAATGCTGTTGCTAAAATATCACGGCATTTGGGGTACAGTGGGCTGTAGTTTTAATTTTCTTTAAAAACCCCACCCAAAACCAGAAGGATTGTGCCCTAAAAAAGAGGACAGAAAAAGTACAAAATTACTTCAGCTTTGCCAGTTGGATAAACAGGCCGATTCTTTTTTTTCCTCTCCCACTTGCTTGCTTTTAGTTTTATCTTACATAAGCAACAGACAATATTTTGAAGTGATTTCTTCTCTTAATAACATTCCCTGCAGCCAACAGGCCCTTTATCTGGAAGATGATGCTTATGGGTAGAAACTCTCTCTCTGGTTTCTGAGATTAACAGTGCAAGACTGCGTCCTTCAGAATGAGTGACTTTAAACTGGGAGGGGATAAAACTGTGTGTACTATGCGAAAGTATTTCTATGCAGAACCCTGGGAATATTCCACTTCCTAGGGCCTGTTATGGAAAAAGAAAAACTGAGGTTTAGTCTAAATTTTGCCTTTCTTAGGGTTGTCATTATGTCTAACTGTTGCTCTTTTACTCTCCTAACTTGTTATTCCTCTGCTAGCTGTTTATTTCTAACAGATGCCTGTAGCCAGTTAACATATGGCCTCAGTCATTGCTCAGCTAAACTGTGCACACAACAGCTACTCCTTTCCACTTTTTTTCTCCAGCCGAACCCCCTTTTCAGCTACTTAACATTTTCTTTGGTTTCTCATGGCTTCTAATTTGTCTGCATTTCTGCAGTGCTGACTGAAGTGTCCTGGGAGTGGCAATTTGGTTTGTTAAAAAAAAAAACCAAAAAAAAAAACCAACAAACACCCAATCTTGTTTTAATTAAAGCTATTTTTCCTTTTTCAGTGATGTAGTTCATGGGGAACCTTACTGTCCGGGAAGGTTCCATAAGAAAATGAGAGGCCATGCTCCATGGAGCTGTCGCTTCCATGAGGAACTTCAAAAAGGAAAAAAGATCAACAAAACAAAACCAGTATCTTACTCTGAGAACAGAAATAGCCACTGACAAAATTGTCTTTGCACCTGGTGGCAATCAGCCGGTCAATCTCTCTCTGCCTTTTTTGTTTTTACCATCCCTTCCACAGTTTTGCTAAATGATTTTTCCATTAATTAATTGATGGCCGTAGATATACGTGGGTTTCACTCCACAGTTTGGATGTTCTTTGTTTTGTGGAGGGAGCCTCCACTTTTTTTCAGGATTACAGTAGCTGGCAGCTTCTTGCGAAAGCCAGTTGCCGAAGGACAGCGCTGCTCCAGTGGTGCCGTGTGTGCCAGGGAGGACAGACGGTTTCCAGATTGAGTCTGCACGCAGCAGTGCAAAGCAAACTCTGCTCTCATGCCTGGAGATTTCCTTGGAAAGCACAAGGAAGACATGGCACACCGAGATCAAGGAAAGAGCAGCTACCTTGTCCCAGCGAGACGTGGAGCACTGTGAGGACTCATCTCCTCGCAAGATGAGGGACGGCAGCTGCCCTCTCAAGACAGCAACACCACCAGAGCGAGCTACTCTCCTAACCAGCTGATGTCCTCCCTGTGGCATTGAGGGCAGCCAGCTTGGTGGCCTTGGTGGCCTGCTGGGGTGGAGCAGGCAGTGGGTCTGCAGTTCTCTGTGTGACCTTAGACAGGCAGCACGCAGGCATGGCTGGGTGAGCCGCACCAAGGGCTGCGAGGGACGTCAGTGCAAGGGCTGCAGCCGAGCTGAATCCACACAGGATTGACTTCAGTGTCTTCCTCTCATGCCTCTGCTCACATGTGAAATGAATGACATGGAGATTTGAGGAAGAACAGGCCACAGATGAAAGGAACAATCAATCTGACAGGGTCTTTAAAGAAAGGCATGAATAAGTGCCCCATGTAGAGGAAAATTACCTACGTAAGACACTTTCTAAGAACAAATGAGGGATGATTTCTTCCATCACTGACATCAGTTACACATATGTAGATATGCATCACAGTGAGCAGCAGCCCTTCTGCAATCCACAAGGCCGCTGGAAAAAGAAAATTTGTGGGTCACACTTCAGTTAGGTTTTGTTCTCCAAACATACCTAAACGAAGAATCTGTGATCCCTCAAATGCAGGAATTGTTCAGCCTCTGTGTATAACAGACTTTTCCAAGGGTTTGAAGGTCACTATTAAGCAGGTCCCGTTACCTGTATTTATCTCCTCTGATAGGAAGAGCGAGGCAGGCGCCCAAGTAGCACTAGCATTAGGTTGGGAAAGGCACAAGAGAATATTGAGAAGCAAAGCCACAATTTTCTCCAGCATTTTCCTGCCTCCCTTCATTGCATGTCTGGTAGAAGTAAACAAGATCAGATACATTTATATTGAAAGCAGTTCTGGCAAATTTGGAATCTCTCAACTGCAGATGGAGAGATGATGCTTCGTGATGCTTCATGATGCTTCACATTTCTGGTCTACTGCATATTCAGGGCTCTCTCTGCCTTCAGTGCTGCTTTGGCTCTCAGATCATTAGCTTCATTTTGTTCAGCCTTCAGCAATGTGGCTCCCAGATGTGTTTTCCGGTATTTCGTTTATAACTGCGAGGAATCTACAGCATCCAGTCACCCCTGTGCCTGTCTTTTTATTTTTTCTCCTTGGCATTGAAATTCTCTGAACAGGACATTCCTATTAACATCAACAGTCAAAAAAATGAAATAAAACTAAAAAACCCCGTCAGGTTTTCATTCTCACCAGGAAGTTCTTTAAGGTAGAACTTCAACATGCACTCTTTTGTAAAAATATTTGCTGGTAAAGCTGTGGGGTTTTGTTGCTCACCGCTATGCTGTAAGAGTTTTCAGCTGACATCTTACATCCACATGCAGTGTGCCTTTTCAGTCTCCAGCTTTGTGAGTATCAGTATCAGTGTTGTAGCTGTGATAGTTTTGGAATGTAAATGGTTTATTTTATTACACCAGCTTATAAAGATGAGAGAAAAAATGAGCTGGGGAAAGGATTGTATGCCTGAAAACTTGTCTGCTTTCTCCAGCTATACGGACTTGAAAGATATTATCTGCCTCGCAAATCTTGCCTTCCTTCGTAAGCATGTGGTTGGATAATTATTTTCAACTATTGCTTGGATAAATAGTTTCTAAAGAATTTGGGCACGCAAAGTAGCCCTTGCTAAATTGTCTAATGATCGTTTCTTAAATGAAGTGATTTTCTTCTCAGATACACAGAAATGCTTATTTTGCCAAAGGTATTTCTAGATAATTTTAAAGCACAGGGAATGATTTGTTCTTATGAATTTTCATATGCATAGCGAAAAAGTGCAGGCACTTGTTTTTGTCCAAATAATTTTAAAAAGGTGTCACTATGTCTGGCTTCAAAGTGCCTGATAAATGTAGATCAGAAAGGCAATGAATTTGAAATATTCAATTATGCATCTCAGAGCGCTGGGGAAAATTAAAAAGGGAGGCTGACTAAAAGATCAGAAAAACACATAGCTCAATCAGAACTGTGGGAGTTTAAGTTACTTTCTTTTATAAATTGATTTTGTTTCACAGGATCTTCCTATACCTCCTGCTGCAATGAGAAAATAGCTTCGGCACACTTTGCTTTTGCAGGCTTTGCATGTGCAAACTCACCAGCTGGATCCTGAAGGAAGATCATGAACTTTGCAGAAAGCAGCTAGTCTGATCTCATCTGTGCATAGTTTGAACTGCAGTGTCTAACAACTGGTTTGTACTCGAAAGAGTAGGGTGTACCAACTCTTCCAAAAGTACTGCTGTTAATGATAACTGCACATTTTTCACATCACAGGATTTGAATCCTGATTATGCCTCAGCATCTCAGTGTGCTCCTCATTTCAATCCACTGCTTTCTGGAGAAACACTGGATATTTAGCTGTGTTTTATTGCACTGACTGCAGAGTCCAGGACAGAATGAAGAAAGGCCTCATCCAGTCTTTTCTGTACATGCCATAGTCTACATTCTATATACATCCATCACATCCCAGACTACCCATCATCTTTCTAATGTTAATGATGCCAGGCCTTACAACCTTTCTCAACAGGAGAAGCTCTGCCTCTTGGCTAAACCTGCCTCTATCCTGCAAGATCCTTGCTGAGGCGCTTAGTCCTCAACATTTCCTTCACTCTTGGCTGTCACTGGACAAAAAACTTTCTCCAAGCACCCTGCCATGTCTCACACTCTTTTAGCTGAAATGGTTGTCAAGACGCTGTCAAATATATTACCAGGTTATATTTATTTTTTTCCTTTTCAAAAGGGTGTTTTTTCTGTTTTACTTTTGGCTTTACCGTTGTGTTTCTGGTTTTCTTGACCTCCAAGTCCAGAAATTACGTCCTTGCTTGTATCAGACATAGTGCAGACAACAGGAAGAGGGAAGGGATTGTCACCCTGTGCTGGGCAATGGCTGCACCTCAGATCCTATGTTCAGTTTTGGGCCCTTCACTACAAAAAAGACATTGAGGTGATGGAGCGTGTCCAGAGAAGAGCAATGGGAGATGGTGAAGAATTTGGAGCACATGTCCTGTGAGGAGCAGCTGTGGGAGCTGGAGGTGTTTAGCCTGGAGAAAAAGTGGCTCAGGGGTGGCCTTATCACTCTCTACAACTGCCTGAAGGGAGGTTGTAGCCAAGGGAGGGTCAGCTTCTTCTCCCAGAACCAGAGGAAATGGTTTCAAATTGTGCTGGGGAGGTTTCGATTGGATATTGGGAAAAATTTCTTCCTGCAGAGGGTGGTCAGGGATTGAAATAGGCTGCCCAGGAAAATGATGGAGTCTCCATCCCTGAAAGTGTTCAAAAGACATGTGGATATGGCACTTGGGGACAAGGTTTAGTGGTGCACATAGCTGGGCTCCATGATCTTAGAGGTCTTTTAGAGCCTTAATTATTCTGTGATTCTGTGCTTAGTCTGCTCTAGCCTGGACCAAGTCATAAATTAGCAAATCACCTGTCAGTGCTGGCTTGTCCCTTGCCCACCTTTTTACAGCTATCACAACATTTTTATTAAGGATTTCAAGGCTCTGGCTGGTGACTCCTGCATAGAGAACTCATTACTTAGTCCTATGCTTTGTTTTCTAGCCTGTTTCTGATATAGCAGCAATTCTTTGCCTTACTCCTCATAACTATGTAACTTTTGCATGGCTCCCTGAAGAGACATTTCAGATCTACTCTCCAATGCTTGCCAGAGCAGGACCCCAATCACCTTCAGGAGGAGAACCTTTTAGGCCTATCAGTATGACCACTGATATGAAATATTGTCTTCAAAAAGGCTGGAAATTCAACCCTTGGAGTTGCAGACTTGCCTAGAGGTCAGCTGAAAAATACATACAAAAACTTGCTTAGAGAAAAAAGCTGACAAAAATTCAGTCTGTCATTAAGAAACAGTGCTGCATGAAGTATTGTGTTTCACCAGGAAACACTGAACCCCAATTCTGAAGCATTTAATGGTTTCAAAGTCTGGGATATTCTGTGGCAGAGCCTCATGACGTTTCCAGTTCTGTAGCCTTAAGTCATTATTCTGTCATATGAGTGATGTTAACCAGACTGACTTAATCTTCTTTGAGGCAACGCAACAGCCACTCTGGAACTAAGTATTTTCATTCTCATTTTGTTTATGTTTTGTGTGTGTGAAATGACTGAACTGTGGTGGGAAAGGAAAAGAAAAGACGGATTTGTGTTTGGTTTTCTTTGACCAGCTTCTAGTTAAGCTTCCAAGTGTTGTTAATATCTAATGTACTCTCCAAGGCCTTCTGTGTATTATAATCTCTAATCATCTGTGCTACAGTTTTCACAGAAGTGCTAAAACCATTTTACCACCACTTCCCTGGCAAGACTGTTCAGAAACTCTTTCAAAGAATGAAACTTTTCATGAACTACAAATCCAAGACATTTGTGAGGCCTTTAAAATCTTGGCATTTAAATGACTGTGTTAAGTCCAAAAGTAATTTTCGGATCTGCAGTATATAAAATCAGTCCTCTAGCTCCTTGTAAATATCAGAACAGAAAGAGGACTGTGAAAATTCAATTGTCTGTATCATAATTAGTCGAAGAAAGCACATTGATATTTGGGGCTATTAAATAGGTTTAGAAAGGAGTAAAGGTCTCCCTATTTAAGTTTTTTTCTTCCAGAATTGTAGGCAAAATTGAAAATTGATCTCTCTTACCAAAAATTTGTATGTTTATGGATATTCTTTTTTTTAATAAAGATATCAACTCTCAAGTAAAAAAGACTTTAGTTCAGGACTAATGTAACACCACATATTATTTTTTACCTGATTTCTATACCAAAATTCTAAAGTTCACAATTTGCAAAGGAGAAAAGTGGAGGAAAGGAAGGTATGAATTCTGCCAAAGTGAAATGGTGTAAAATGGAAATTTCACAGATTTTTTTCCCCCGATTTCCTCATGAGGAAGACCAGTACAATCAGACCTTAAGGAAGAAACACAAATGTATCTGTTGAGGGTTTTCGTACGTTGTTTTATTTGCTTTGTTTTATTTTAATCTTTTTAGAACTGGCCTTAATTATCAGGTTAGGTCTTGATCTGGAGCTTTCGTTGTTTTTCAACTGACTCCCTTTCCCCCACCCTTCTTTTAAATATGAAAAATAGAGATGGAATAAATTTCTGCTTTCCCTTGACAGTAACAGAAGCCTTGACTCATATAACTCTACCCAGGGAAATTGAGTATATATGAGACCGGGGCTAAGGCATACCTGTTTTTATTAGGCAGGGATATGGCACGGGAAGAATGCATGCAAGCAAAGTCCAGCACAAGGCTGTCACTCCAGCTTTGGGTGGTGCAAACATACCTTTACCTTAGTGAATTTAGAAAAATATCAACAAAGCCTTTGCTTTTCAAATCCCATGAATATCTCTCAATCTGGGGCACTGTGTAAATGCCACAGAAATCTCATTCTTGACATTTGATTGATGCCAGATAAGAGGTCTGTGCACCTTCTTTACGGAGGTTTCTGTGAGAATCAGACAGATTGATCTCAATCATACTCATGCAGGCAGTGAAGTTAATGCTAAAATAACAGTAAGTCCCCAGGGGAAGAGGGAAGTTGCTGAATGCTTATGAATTAATTTGGGGGTCTGGACTTGGCAGGTGTGAAGAGTTTGACAGTTAATGAATTCTGAGAATTCTGGGAATTCATTCCGAGATGGTTTCTAAACCTTGTGCTGTATTCACATGCTGTGACAATAAATCCTTACATGTGTATTTAACACCTGTTGTGTGCACACACAATATATTTTTTCCCCTAACAAGTGCTCGAGGAGAGGAGAGGAGAGGAGAGGAGAGGAGAGGAGAGGAGAGGAGAGGAGAGGAGCTCAGCGAATTTGCTGAGNGAGAGGAGGACAAAGGCGAGGAGCTCAGCGAATTTGCTGAGCCTGTGGCAGAACAGAAGCTGAGCCCAGTTCCCACATCCCAATTTGCTGGTGTGGTCACGCGCGCAGTGTGCTCGCTCCTCCGTAGGTATTTTCCGTGCCTTGCATGTACAGTGGGAGTTAGTCTGAAAGTCTGAATGTTGTGGTTATGCAAGGCAAGATCATTGAGAAAGGAATAGTTTTTGCCTGCACCTGGTTTGATGGATGTGGCTCCACGACTCTCAGGCTGCCATGTAGATGTCAGCAGACAGCTCAAAGTGCATCAATTTGGAGACCCGCACACCTGCTCACTCGACAACTGCCTCAGAGATCCAGTGAGTCTTGGCAGTTTTTCTTTGCTCTTCTTCCACAGATGAGAGGTGTGAGAGACCTGACAGCAAAGAATGAAGCAGCCTTTTTCCTTGGCAGTGAAATGTGAGCAGTTAACTTACAGACATTATAATCCCTTGCTGTTAATTTTGTTTTGGAAGAAAATTATGAAAGATCCTGTGTTTCCTCGAGGCCATAAACCAGATTGCCAGAGAAGAAAGTTATCCAAAGCAGATATTGATAATAATAATTTAGATACTGATATCAAGTTTTATCTGTCTTGTGTTTTGCAGACTTCTGTCTGAGAAAGGTTCTGAAGTCTAACAAGATTTCAGAAGAGCAATAGCAATTTAGACTGTGAAGTAGTATCATGACAGCTCTGGAGGCAGCTCTTACTCCTATCAAAAACACAGCAGGATATTAATCATTCTTTCAAACTAGAGCTGAGTACTTCAGACCAGTGGTATTAACCTCCAAAGGGTGAATGATGACAGGTGTTTTCTCAGTTCCCATTCCTCATCTCCACTGCAGCCCTCTCTCCTCTAAAACACCATATTAGAGAGGTCAGCTGTAAACATGCCACAGGCCTATCATAACACCACATTACATCATTACACGTAACATTTCAGAGCACGAGCACATCTCAGTGTACCACTCAAGGATCTCATGAGACCCACGAGAGACTTTACCTTGCTGTTTTCTCGTTTCTATGGATTTTTTCAGCAACCTGAAATAGCAGATCACTTCTGTGAAATACGTGCCTTAAATATTTTGGATTTTAACTAGCACCAAATCTTTGTCTGGCTGCAGCACTTGTAGTTTTCTGCTGGGGCACATTTCCATGGGAAGAAGCACCTGTTGGGTCTGGGTGCTGAACCCGGAATGAGCGCAACCCACCAGCGGGCAGAGCTTAGCACGTCTAACTACTCTCTGTCCACAAAACCGAAGAATTTGAGCTCCTGTGTTATGTTTTTGCATCTGTCTAAAGTAGAGGCTATGTGATCCCTCACAAGGAGGTGTGAGCATGCTCTGAGCTGACTGGAAGCCATCTAACAAACCAGTATGGCACCAGGCCTAAACTAACATGCCCTGCTCTCAGCTGAGCTTTATTAGCTTGGGCTTGGTGCCCTGCTAACCACAGCTGTGGATTTCTTGTCAGCTTGGGACTACAAGCAGAACAAGCTCAAGTCTCTCCACAGGTAATGCTTTAGGGTTTTAGTGCTTATGAGCAGTGCCAGCATTAGAAATTTGAATGTTTCTACTTTCTGTCCTCAAAACAAGCCACAAGGTGAGTTGCATGTCTTCCCATAGACAGCCCCTTCGTCAGCAAGCCCAGAGTGTTTTTTAGTCTTCGTAATCTTTGTGTTGCTCTAAGAAAGTCATCCTTTATGCCATTAAGTCTTCTTTTCCTTTGCAATCCTTTTGTAGTTGAAGAGACTGAGATTTTTCTAGCTCATTAAAAAGAAAAACAAACAAACAACAGAACTATAGAAGACTAAGAAGGAGTAGCTGAGGAGAGACTTGGAAACTCATGTGGAAGAAACAGATGTTTCTTGGAAATGTCTTCAAATTATTTAATCTAGTTCTCTGATCTGGAGGCTGGCTCTCTTTTAAGAACATCTTCTTGGGAATTTTCCCTGTGAAAACATATTGCTGGAAAAGGGCTATTTCTTAAAACCAAGCCCTGTATTTAGCAAAAGATAAAGTGCCTTGGGCACAACGATCCTTCTCTGGCTTCTGGTTCAATCCATTCTGAATGAAGCTGGGTGGAAAACAGTGATGAGCACTGGCCTGCTGTGAGGAGGCTATCACAGCTTCTGGCGTACGTCTTCTTCGTTCATCATCTTTGTGCTCTTTGGTTTTGTAATTACAGGGTTTATGGGGGATAGATTCATGGCATTTGGGAGTACGGGGTTATGCTGCCTGCTGAAGAGTTGAGTGGGTTCTCTTCCCCCTTTTTTCACTTTCCACCTTTTCTTTTCACACTCAGATACCTGCTACTGTTGAAATGGGTAAATTTCAAACTTGAAACTGATAAATTTGAGTTTGACAAACTGTGATTTTTTTCCCAGCAAAATCTGAGATGAGAGCTCAACACTTCTTTCCTTCCATTCAGAAGTGCTCAAGTGTTTGACTAAACTTCCTAACTTTGAGCAAGGTGGAGGTATTGAAAGAATAACCAGTTATGCTATTTTTTTTTCTGATTTCAGCTAGAAGTAGATACAAGAAGAGCATATGAAAATGGAAATTGGTTAACAAAAATATTTCCACAGCAAAATATCTATTTTAACTTGGTTTTCTTTTATCTTTTTCAGATATTTGATTAATGTGCTTTCAAGGTATGCAAATTTTTCATTTTACATGAACTGCTGTCAGTTTACAGACACCTCTGAAATTGCAAAAAGCACTCTCCAAAATCCATTGACCTTTTTGCTAAGGGGATGTTCAGATAATTTTTCTAGCTCACAAAAAAAGCAGACGAAAGTTCAAGTTTTCCACTTCTCTGTAAAGTCATGGAATCCCATGGGTTTGCTTGGGGCAGGATCCAGTCCTGAGCCTAGCGGTACAGTACGAGTTGTGTGGTACTTGGGCATCACTGCACACCAGATCAGTGAGGGAGGGCAACTGAGGATTTTGGATGCTGTCCAATACCTCTGTGTTGGTGCCCTCCATGCTATTTTCGAGGAAATACTCCTGTGGCATATTGGAGGGTAGTGGAACAAACCTATGTTTTCCTTAGCTGTAGAGGGGTAGCTATTTCCCAGAATGAGACGTGTTTGCCTTTGAGCAAATGCACCCTGTTCATTCCTGGGAGTGCCATTTTATTTGGCTTGCGTGTTTTGTGCTGGTAGCCAGTGTCTCATGCTACTGGAACAGGATGGTGTTTGGAAGATCATGTTTTCTGCTCGTAAAGATGGCATAATGATTTTTCAATGAATGGCTCTGAAACTTCTAACACCTGTTTTTGGAATCCTATAGAGAAAATGATGAATGTGTTTTATTGTTCATGCTTCAGGGGAAGGGAGATGGGTACTCTCACACCAGTGGGGGAAAAGCTTACCAAGAGATGAGAAAATGATTCCATTATCTGTGAAACAATGAAAATGTGTCTTGTAACAATGCAAGGTTTTCCAGGAAAACCAACAGTTACAAAACAACATGTTTTCACTTTTCTGCTTCTTCTGGACAGATACCTTACGTTTTGAATGTCCTTCATTAAAACTGATGGAAAAGTGATAATGAATTTTTTTTTTTTTTTTAAATCTAGAGGCAGTTTTCTAAATTTTTTGTTTTCTAGATGATTTTTACATTACTCAGCCATGGGAAATATTTCGATGGGGAGGATGGAGAGAAGGAAAGGAGGCAGGTCCTCATTTTTATTTTTTGTGACTTTTGTTTTTGTTCTTGTTGTTGCAGTGGGTCACATGAGCAGGCCACCCATTTGTCTCCCTTGAAAGAACTTACCAAACTTTTGACATTTGCTGAATTCACAGTACCCTCTGCTCCACCGGTAGTTGCCTCTGTAGCAATGGAAGATGATACAACAAATCATTTATTACTTCAAATGAATCATAGAATCATAGGCTTCTGTTGAAAGGGACCTTAAAGATCGTCTAGTTCCAACTCCCAGCTGAATGAAGGAAGGAAGGAAATAAGCAGCTAGAATTGGCTTTGTTTCTTCATTATTTATTATTTTCCACTCATCCAGAAAACCATTAAGGGGAACATGACCCGGGTATTAGACAGAGGACAGAATCAGCAACGTGTACCAGAGATGAACCGATAACCAAGTTCTTCGCAGTCTGCTCAGATGTGATTCCTTCTTCAACACCATTTTTCTTCCCTTTCCTAGTTCGACCATGCTCCCTGATCAAGACAGAGCTTGGAAAAAAAAACAAAAAAAGAAATCCTGAGATTGGTTTAGAAATCCATAAGCCATAAGGGAAACATTCACTAAAGTATGGTGCCAGCAGCCTTGTCCCCCCTCGCGGTGCTGAGACGGTTGCGGGGCCGGGATCGTGGCCCTCAGCTTTGTCTTGTAATCCTTGCGATCCCGTCATGTGTCAGTGCTCTCATGATGTGAGTGAAGATAATTAAAAGTGACTGGGTGAGAAAAGTTCCATCTTTGTGGAAAAACTGCAGCACTCAAAATTTGGTTTTCTTTGTTCCCCACTGGAACAAAAGAGACACTTAAAACTGCTCCTAGGGGAAAACCCTGAATTAGCCTAATCTGGGTTTGAAAACCCTTAATGAGTTTAAGCCAGGCCTTGAATCTGGGTTTTCTTCACTAAAGAAGGTCCTGATACTCTGTTGGTTTGGTAGCAGAGGGTGGTCTTGCTCCATCTTAAAGAATGATGATTTCTGGATTTTGTCACTGTGAATATGCTCCTTTATACAGAAAGAATTTTTAAAATTTTTTTTTAATCAAGAGATATTTGACCTCTCTCAAGTCATTACTTGAGACAGTTTAAATTAATAAAGAACAAAATGCATGCCAAACTTGCTCAATGGTTTCTTTGTGCTGGAAGTAACTGTCAAATGTCTAATAATTGACCAAACCTATGTGAAGCACTATGTAACAAGGTCAGGGTAATGGATGTACATGAACTCGGGAGATGTTTTTTCCATCTGCCTTCCCCTTTGATCACAGGTGTGTTCTGTCATTCCACTCCAGTAACCAAACAGATTAGCTCCTAAAATGAAAAATGGCTTGAAATTTGATATGTGACCCAGTGTCCAGGCCAAAATGAAAGGAGGAGGGAGAGAAGGAGTTATAAATTATGCTGTCTTCATATTGTGACACTGGCGGCATAATTTTCTACAAAGGAGATAATCTTTCCTCATTATTCAGCTGGCCAATGAGGTGCACAATTTTTGCCAGAAGCAGGAAAAGTCCCTATAAAGAATGTGTCAAGTTATAGTTTGCCAAATGAAAGAGCAGCAGAAAGAAAAATGTCTGCTATCTTGATATCTGCAATATGGTGGCAGCTGGGTCACCTCTGTAGGCAAAGAATCTGTATTTGCGAATATTGAAGGTGGTAAATGGGTTGGCTAAATGACTTTGAGAAGATGTGTTGTCCTGAGTTATCTGCTATAATGTTGTAGCCGATTATAGGTTTGTGTTTTATCACACGCATGGAAATAAATATTACAGTATTCTTATCAAATGTGCAGGAGCGATGGGTACGGAGAATACTGACTGCAATTAATAACATGAGTTCTGCTACTCTCCACTGGTTGGTTTGGTTTGGTTTGGTTTGGTTGTTGTTGTGGTTTTTGGTTTTTTTTCCCTGAAGTAGAGGTGCCTATGATTGGCCTGCATCTTTTGCTTTCAGAAAAGAAAGGCTCTGAAGTTCATGCTTGCTGCTGCGGCTCTTTCAATTGTGAATGTATGCAGTGGCTCATATTAAAGTAGGCAAGCATTGCTGGAAATCTAAAGGAAGCTTCTTAAAGCCCAATAATTGTTTCAAGAAAATATCCTGGTTGAGATTGTTGTCAAATTAATTCTGAAAAAATTTCTAGATGTCGTTGGTAATGCTTTTCAAAGTGGAATTTGTTAGGTAGAGTGATTTTGAGATAATGGATAAATGAAAGAAGATCCAGTGTACGAAAAGATGACAAAACACTTTCCTATTTGGCTGTATTTTGTGGGTTGGCATTGGGGGCTAAATTATAGCATGCGCTGTAAATCTCAAGGCAAACACTGGGATCAGTGTGATTTACTTAGCTGCAAACTGTCAAACTCTCCCACCTTTATATACAGTACAGGCTTTGCATATTCAGAGAGACCAGCGAGCTGCAATTCACTGTTTGCAGAAAGCAGTGGTAAATCAACTTTTCAGCAAGACTAGTACATAAATCAGTGAACAGTATATTCCTTTGAGACTCTCAAAACTGCACAGGAAAGCCACTCTAAATCCAGATTAACGGGGATCCTGATTTATGGTTCAATCAAACAGCCAAAGCCTATTTTCAGTGATCTGAAACATTAGATTTATGCAACTTATCTAGGTGACAATCTTACGGCTTTCCACTGGTGCTGTTTATTCATTTTTCTGCAGATATATAGGAGCTCAAAGTACGCATTGCTCTGTGTATGCATGTGTCTGCTCTACGTTTGTAGAGGGTTACTGACATTTGACTGAAATATGCAGTAACCTACCTGCTACCGTGGAGATGCTTCATGGGTGCTCTTTTCCTTCCCTTCATCCTTTTGCTGTGTTTTTTGTCTGCTGTTTACTGTAGTCCACGCTTGAACACTGAAGCTGGAGCCCTTACAAAGGAGCAGGTGACCTGGGCCTTTCAACTGGGCTAATGAAACAGCATCATTGCAGTCAGCAAACGTTGTTTCGCCTCATTGGTGTGGCTTTCAATACCGAGTGTATTGTTATTGCTACGTGCCCTGCCTGGCTGGCTGTCATGACTGACTGGTTCATCATCCTGGGCTTCCTGCTGATCCCTCAGTGGAGAGCTGCATTGGGGCTGCATCAGGACTGAAAACAATGTAAACTGGGTGGAGGCAGATTAAAAAGAAAAATACTTCCTGAACATCTCTCATGAGTGAAAATACACAGGTGATGAACAGCTGGTTGTAGTCATAGACCTGGAGGTGGTTGTAGAGTTTCAGCTGGAGTAAAAATATTTTTACATCAATAATATGAATCTGAGTGAGATTTTAAAGAGAGGAGAAAAAAGAAGTTATTCTGCCTTTAGCTGGACAGTAGTAGTGAACTCCCTTACTTTCCAGGGATCAAACCACTGAAAACATAACTTTGGAACACCACATGCTAGATATTCCTAAGCACTATGTTAAATACTTTTATTCATGGTTCTTCAGCACTCAGCTTCTCTGAGCTGCAGAAGCGGGGGATGAGCACAGCCATGTGACTTTCTGTCAGCCAGGAGGTGAGCAGGCATCTGTCTGTGCCCTTGGTTGGAAGCAGTGTGCAGTGGAAATGCACTGCACAGCCTGGCCCAAGGCACCTCCTCTGCAGGTAATTGAGAGAGCAGTGGCCTTACTGTTGATGTTCTTCAGGACAGGAGTATTGAGATGTGATGCTTATCATGCACTGCCTGACAGGAACTGACTGTGTACAGACAAAAGCATCTCTGTTAAAGAAAAAGCTTTAAAAATCTGAACGTCAAAAGCAAACTTTTGCTCATGGTATACAAAGTTGTCAATAACTATATACACATGCTGAGGACAAAGGACAGTATAATGGTTTGTCCTTGATACTAGAAATTCAGCTGTTTGGATCGTGCATAAAATGAACCAGCAAACCAAGCAATTATTAGAAGCAGTGTATCTCCAAACTTCAGATAGATACCTTTTGCCAAGATTGCAAAGGTAAGATTAGCCATAAATTTCAGTGCAAGCAGATTGTAACATATTATATATGAGAAAGTTATTAACTTTTAACTGAAAAGGCTTTTTTCCTTTCACAGAAGACTAATCAAAAGACTGCAAAACTTTTGTGAGCAGAAGAAAAATGTGGTTTTTCTACATACGTCTAGCCAGACTTGTTGCTAGTTGGTCTTTTAATTTATTCCAGAACATTTTTGTTAATATTTAGCAAAAATACATGTTTATGTTTGACCCGAAACTGGTATGTGGCTCTGCTTTATTAACTAGAAATTCTGATTTGGGACTTTGCCACCTTAATATCTGCTTAAGTAGACTTGGGCTGCAGATTGAATTCCCTTGTCTAAACCCACAGCCTCCATCTCCCAGGGCTGGTTTTTTTTGGAGGTAACCTCTGTACCTGGCACGTCTATTCCTTTCTTGATCTTCAGAAACCTAAATATATCTCATCTCTCTGTTCTTTTGTAATTTCTCATTTCCCCAGGTTTTGATTTATTTTTAGCTGCCAAGGTTTTGCTTTTCCTCAGGAAGGGAAGAGAGAAGCTTTCTGAGCCTGCTTTTAAATAGATATAATCACTGTTTTTTTCTGAGAAGAAGGGTGCAAGATGGTAAATCCAATTTACTAAGGGATATCACTACAAAGCCTACGGTGCAGGCTGACTTCTTTCATCAGGGCCAGACCTTGCTCTATAGGTTGTTGGTGGGAAGAAAGAGCTGCTGCTCCTGGGCGAGGCACCTGGAAAACAGCAGGCTGAGGTTTTGGTTGGTATTTTCAATTTCAGTGTTTTCCACATTAGAGCTGCCTAACTCTAGGTGAGGCGTTCACAAGGCAGTTTGAGTGTAAGGTCCTTTGCTATCACACCTCAGTTTTGAGGGGATGATTTCTGTCCTGCTGATGTGATGCTGGACACAGGGTTTAATCTCTTTTCATTTTCTCATAAAATGTCTCCTTGCATTCACTTGGACTGTGCTTTAAATTCTGGTCTGTGGGGCTGGAGTAAAGAGCCAGAAACATTTGACTCTTCCCCTTCCTTTCCTAACATCCTTTTATTTCCTTGCCCTGTTAGAAATTGTCCCTCATTCCTGGATGAAGGCAGGTGGGAAGAAAGTGATGGGAGAAGCCTGGAACTAGGCAGAGATTAAAAAAAAAATTAGATACCCCTTCCCAGGAGTGAATGAGACTTCAGAGAATATAAATAGCTCGTGTTTTGAAGATCTCTTCTACTCAAATCTGCTCAGTTGTCACCTGCACAATTTATTAGAGATACCATTCCTCATGTTCAAATAAATGTTTGAAATTGCTGTCCTGTGTACTTTTTCTCCCTCTGCCATATTCTCTATGACTTGCCACCTTGACAATTTGTTTGTTTGTTTGTTTGTTTGTTTTATTTGGAGCCCATCCCTCTGTGAGATATCTTTGTTGTGAAGCCAAAATGTAAAAGTCTGGCTACTACTTCGATTTCTTGGCTTCGAGTGCTGGACCAGGGTAAGAGAGTATATATATGCCACATTTATTTTGAACCATCTAAAGAAGTTTTAAAGTATGGATCACAGATACAAGCCTGACATATATGGAGAAATGTGAGTAGAGAGGGTAGGAATTAAGCTCTTCATTTTCTTCTTGGTCTACAACTATATCCAGTACTTGCCTAGAATCTAAAATTACACTTTCCTGCTGCCTTGTTCTAACACATGTAAAATCTTACACCATGAATGCAGAATTCTTGTTTTATGTGCATTGGGTGTTGAACTGGCTGCGACACAAATGCCCCATCAGTGCCATACATGAACGAACACCAGCACCGTATGCACGTGTCAGAGTCGCTGTTTGCTCAGACGTGTTGTGGGAGAAATAAGCATGATTAGGCAAACTCGTGCTTTTCAAACTGTTGAGTTGGAAGGCATCTAACAGGATTAGAAAGCTCATTGAGAGCTTGGTACAGCCTTTGAAAATCCAAGCCAGCCTTGGAAGCTGGCAAGTGTGCCTAGATTATTTACAGTACTGGGTGTTTAACTTTGTCTGACAGAACAAAGAGGGAGGCAGTCTGAATAAATGTGATGCTCCCTTACTACTGTAACTTGGAAAATAATTTAGGGCTTGCTGTAAAACCTTTCGTAGTCCCCTGCTATTGAATGCCAAAATCTTCAAAGGATTGTCTAGTAGGATCATACGAGTTTTTTAAAGGAGCTTAATTATACGATATCCAGTTAAACATCTAGCAGGACTTCCAGGAAGCTTAGGTATCAAATTTCCATTGGAATACACTACAATAAGAGAGATCTGGATTAGTTTTGGAAGAATTTATTCTTCACTTATTTGATTCTGTGGTATTAGTAAGTGGAGAGTTTGGTAGCCTCATGGTGCTGGACTCTGCACAAATGCAAGAGAAAGTCGTCTTTCTTTGCCAATGCAGTAATCAGAAGAGGCAGGGAATGGGTGAAGGAGGGCACAAAATAGAAAGCAGACTTCCCAGGTAGTGTCTGATGCTCCAGTGGAGTCTGGTTCACTTCTCCAACACCATGGCCTTGGCTAGTGGTGAGTCTCCAATCTCTGCAGGCCCTCTGAAATCTCAGTCCATCTGTGAGGCAGTTACGCCTTTTGAATTTGTCTGCCATGGCTATTTAAGGGAAAAACTTGGGTTGTAAATTGGTTTTTCTTCTTCAGTGCTTCAGCTGCTCTTCTTCAGTCAGGCAGATTAAAAAAAGCCATTTTCCTTGGTCTGCCCCAGGTGAGCGGACGCTGTGGTGAACTGCAGCCACCATGCTTGTTTTCCTGCTCTCCGTGACCATCACCCACAGGAGGAGCTGCCTGTTGTAGGAGCTGTAATCACAGCAAGCCTTGACCACCCTCTCCGAGCACTGAGGAGCTGCATTTGGTACATTGTCTAGGGCACAACGTGCTCATGCCACACAAATGACTACAGCTGCTGGGTGTCGGCTTCCAATTTCAAAGCCTCCAGCCCTCCTGGGGAAGGGCAGGCACTCTCTTGCTTTGGGAGGTTAACAAACTCTACCATTCCCCAGGAGCTCTGGAGGTCAGGCTTTCATCTGGATGCCTTGATGGATCAGGCTGCCTCCCCCACCTTTCTCTTCTGTCCCTCTTTTCCTGGGGATTGTAGAAGACCATAAAATGCTTTGATAATTAAGCAGGGAAAATTTCCACAACCCATAAAACATAAAAGGTAATGCTAAGCCCAATTTAGCTCTCAAATACCTTTCAAATAACTTGTATTTAATGCATGGTAAAGGCTCTTGGTCAGTGCTCTTGAACAAACAAATCTCAGAGCCTGGTTTATAGCGTTGTATGTCCAGGCCGACTGTAGCCATTCGGAGAGCATTCCTTGGTTCAGGTTTCCATCGTAAACTGCAATGTGGGAAGCAGCAGAGGTAAAATAAAGAGCTGACCTAAAACTTTGCCCAAACCACAGACTGGACATAAATTGTTCTTTTGAAATTTGAAATAACTCTTGCTTGTTTATATAATCGTTCTCGGTCAAGACTGCAAGAAATTTGGTAAAGGCTGGCACTTGCAGCAGACATAGAGAGAAATTTGCAAGTCTGGAAAAATTGGAGAATAGCCTGAACAGCATTTGGAAATGACAGATGGCGTTTGGTAGTAACTATGTCAGATGAGTTTGGTTGGAAATTACAAGAAAGCAGTCACAAAAGTCAGTGGCACCTGCTGGGCTCCTCAAAACTTTGAATGCCAGACAAATTCACAGACACTGAGCATGGACTTCTTCAAATTCAAACTGTCGTGTTTCACATACCTCTGCCCTGGGTGGAAGTGGCCATCCTGAGATCCTGTTTTATGGCTGGCCTATAAATGAATTGCAAACCGCTCTTAATATTTTGGGACCGTTATGTGTTATGGGTCAGGTAATGTGTTTGGCCTGTTCAGCTTCACACTGGCCCATGCTTGGAATGTAGTCACAGCAAGGAGCTACCACTAGCATCTGAGCCAATGTACAAAGGGGCCCAGAAGAAGCCATGGAAGCCCTTGAGAGGTAGAAGCAGCCTCAGGCATTTGGCCATCTCCTTTCATGTTCGAAGTGGCAGAAAAACCACCAGGGTGCCTAGAACTTTCTTTTTGCAGCTCCAGCAGACAGTCTTTGCAGTCAGGAGGAAATTTGCTTTGCAATGGAAATACCACTGATGGGCTGGGATATTTCTGGGCACAGGAGATTTCAACTATTTTTTTTTTTTTTTAAGAGCAAGGTTCCATATTTCTATGAACTAGCAATTACCAGCCTTGGGTTGGTAAGAAGATGAGAACATAACAATGATGAGGAACAGAGGTCTGAAGTGGGGGGATCCACATCAGATGGATTAAGGAAATAGGGGATATGGGGCCAGGAATTCTGGCTATTGAGATGTTGGAATTTTTTTTCTCCTCACTCTTAATGAGAGATTTCTAAGAGCAGCCCATGTGATAACTTGTTTCTGTGCTGTCTAGTTAGATGATTGCAAGGCCAAATTAAGCTGCGAGTGTTAAACTCTTAAGGTTTATGTTGTTTGAAATCTGTTATTGTTGGAGTCTTTTTACAGTGCTTCCAATGATAACTTGCTTCAGATTGCCTTGTTGCAGAGCTGGCAGCAGGCGTTCTCAGTGGAGACCAATGTTGTTTGCAAGGTAGAGGTTCACTCCCTTAGCTTTAGGCTGACAAATCTGCCTAAAATAATCATCTGTGTTATAACATCCTGGCCTGATAATTCAAAGGCAAAATACAATTCCCTCTGCCTTTAAAATTAATTTTGTTATTTTAGGAAAGGTTATAGCAGTGTCAGGACCGGCTCTTGCAAGTTTACTGAGTTAGCATTGTGTAAATTCCAGAAAGAGTGCACTTAATGGAAACCCTAATTTACTCAGCTTTTAGTTAGACTGTAATGACTGGACAAGATTAATATGTGAGTTGGCCTTTATTTCCTGAAGCATCCATTTGTTTCTGTGTTTTAAGAGGCAGGTACCATATTTCTATGAACCAGCAGCTGCCGACCAAATCTCTGGCTGTGCTTCAGTAAACTGCCAGACATTTTTAGCAGTGAATTTCAAGTGAGATGAAGCTCTGTAAAGGCTTCGTACTAGGGAGTGTGTGAGTGAGACTGATAACATTTTCTTTTTAAAATGAAACATTAACAGAGATAAATATTGTGCTCCAGGTGCATGTTCAATGACTGTAACCCGGGGGTTGCAGTCAGAAACCCAATGCCCCAAACAACCATCAAAGCCAGCCAACTGAGTTGGGTGATGCTTCTTACATATATGCTCAAGCACAGCCTTTTAGCCAGGGAGACTGTTGTTTTAAAGACTATTAAGTGAATTTGGGGGGAAAAATGCATTGCAGATGTCTTTTTTTAATTAAAAAAACCCAGGAGCTTTTGCTGCAGTATGTTGAAGGACTGGAGGTTAAGACCTTTTACATCCTCTAATATAAGTTATTGCTTCATCTTAAAATGAACTTCATATGCTTCGAATGATCCTAGGTCATTTCCTCTAGACAGAAATCAGCATGGTGTCTAATATTCTAAGTGAGGATAATTAAAAGTAGGGCCAGGCATAACACAGTGAAAATTCAGTCCTAGTTAATTTTAAGGAGCAAGATGGTAAAGAATTTAATTGAACATAACATATTTCTAAAGGTTTGGAAATGAGTGTTGGATAAAAAGGAAATTGCAGTAAAATTACATACATTTTCTTTAAAGTTTTGTTAATAAAGCCCTACGAGTATAGTGGCTTAAATATACCTGTGCCCCTGTACTTTTTACTTTTCAGATCTCCAACTAATCAAAGTTTTATTGTCACTGTCTGATATATGTACCTTTCTCCTTGCGTTGAAGACACTGCCAAGATTTCCGTGGGGTGGTTTGATATTAAAATCAGACACTCTTCTCTTATGTAGTTGGAAAATGTCGAAGAATTTTAGCACTAAGCTTAATAGAAATGTTGGTCCCAGACTCAGGTCTGGGACCTGATGGGTCCTTACAGAAGACAGAGCTTCAGCCCAGGAAGGGTAATTATGGTTTCTTCTGCCCTTGGTGGGAAATGAGATTGTCCAAGAAGTTGATAATGTCTAAAATAAGCCCATGCTGTTGATCTAACTATCTGGAGAAGGATCTCTCTATTAGGCTTAATGGAAATTAAGCCTAATTTCCATTTCCCCCCACCTCAGCCCTCAATGCTGATCTCTGTCCTGAAGCAACGTAGGAAGCACAAATGAAGCTTCCCAAACAAATTAGCAATAACTTGGCAAAGGCAGGTATAATATTCAGTAAATAGGTTTTTTAATGTTATGAATTTTCATCAAGTGTCAAAAATGTGTTTGCTTTGTTCATTGGTTAGAAACATTATATATTCACTGATAAGTGGACAAAAAATACATGGCTCAGATGTCACTTTACACTTTTCATCTGATTGTTTTCATCTGCTGAAAGCATAAACAGAGAGGGTCATTCAACAGAATTTCAGTATCACTCAGCTTTGATTAAAATCTTTGCTTACATTCTTTTTTTAAACAGTCCTTTTTATCTATGGAAAATCTTATGGAACTTTACAAATGATGTACAAAAGTACTGTATTACAAGGTACATTAAAATGTCACTATCTGTCTAATTACCATGAAATCAGGCATCTTACCCTAAAAGAATAATAAAAATGAAGATATTTAACACGATTTTTAAATTGGAGGGGTGATTTGGAAAAAAGACACTGTTAATTAAACTTCCTTGCAATACAAGTGTATTTAAAAGAGCCATCATTAATATCTGTGCTGGAACAAATTTTCATTTAATAAGCTCTTGAATTAGAGATTTACCAGAGTAAAAATGTTGAGTAGTTGGAAATTGGAGCACATGGAATTGGCTGCTGCTGCAGCTCTGATCTTGGCTTGTCTCTGCTCCATGGTTTGAGAGAGATTCCAGGTTTATGACATGCTCGAGACGTGGTAACATTACGAGCTGTGCTCTGCGCAAGTGAAACGCTGGGATATCCTTCTTGTGCCTGGGAATAAAACATGCTTGATTTGTCAAGGAAACCAAAGTAAAGATGCATGTGATAATGGAGATGAATTGACAAGTGGTATTCCAATAAGGATAAACACTTACAGGTCTGAAGCTGCGCTGCTGTTGCTCCAAGAACACTCTAAAGCTGAGATTACTGCCTTGCAGGAGCATATTACTGCAACTGTGTAGAAAGAAAACATCTCATTTTCAGTTCAAATAAATCCTCTGGGTAAAGGAATAATTTCAGGCGTTTTTCAAGTGATGTTATCTCCCAGACTCTCCCATCTCATCTAGGAAAATGAGCTGAAGTGTTGAGATATGTAGCCTGGGAGCTGCGTATCTCAGACCACAGAATTGAAAGGTTGACAGCTGTGCTGTCCATCCACTCAGAGCAGAGAGGCTGCTTGGTGGGCTGAATTTGCAGGTCCCACTTTGTCCCTGTTTGAACAAAGCTCTGTTATAAGACAGCATGTTCTGGACAAGGAAGAGCAGCATGAATTTTGGGGTTTGGTTCAGTGACACACAAGTGCTTTGAGAGACTTCAAGAAAAGACGATAAAGAGTCACTGAAAGCTTAGACAGAATCTATGGAGAGCGAAGAGATTCAGGATTTGGAGACATTTAGAGAACAAATTTAAATTTGGAATTGGGTTTTGAAAACCTAAGGATATTAGGGAGCCATCAGAGTTGTTTGTTTGTTTGTTTGTTTGTTTTGTTTGTTTTGGGGTGGTTTTTTTTTGTTTCTTCTTGTAATTTGAAACATCTCAGCTTTGGTGGTGAACAGCAGAAAATAATACAGGAGATGATGGCAATATAGTAACATGCTCATAACAAACCCACAAACTACTAAAACTGATTAATTTCCTTACATGAAGAGTTCCTTGAGATTCACGTCAGCAAGATATATTCTGTGTGGGTTTCTTGGTTTACTTTTGAATGGATAGAAATTATTATAAATGCCACAAACAGGTTAGGCAGCCTGAAACAGTTGGAACATCTCTCACAAGCAGATCTGGCCAGTCTACAATTGCAGGAGCAAATGCCCAACTCATCAGCTTAATTAAAATATGAACGGATCTTTATTTCATGTCTTGTTTTGTTGATTGAACTGATGAGACCTTGGAGTGCAGGTGCACACCTAACCCAAGTCCTTATTTTAACTCAGCCAAAATCTCGACCCTTATTGGGATCACCCAGATCACTCATTCCCAAACCTAATCCCTATTGGACAGAAAGTTGTCCATATATAAGTCTGGGAACTAAACCTGTTTTGTTAAAGTGGTGCTGTGGAAACGACTGGCGGTATGTTGTCTATTTTCACTTGCTTCTGTGCATGAGAAAGCCCTTCCACATTGGGACTTCTCCATGTTTTCACATAGCTTGTTCTTTGATGCCAATGGGAAACTATGATTAGCATCCTTCACCAGCTGTTTTCACCTGTTTTGATGTCCCTGCACTGTGGATTACTAGTGATGCTGAGGCATCTTTCTTCCTGAAAGAAAACTTACACAAAAAGTGCAGTCAACAGTATGTCATTAATCCATTTTATGTAGGCAGAACTTCCAAGTTTGTAAGAACAAGTAGGGGTTCACACCCCAAAAAGCTGAGTGTCGGGCTGAAATGTTCTGTCTAACATTTTGAATTTACTTTTTATGATTGCTTAGAAGTGTTATTTATTGTGTTTATTGTGATTCTTTGATTTCAGAAAATCGTCTTCATGAATTTCACTTCATATAGTGTCATGCAACATCTACTGTAAAACAGTAATTGCTACTTATTTTTGTCAAGTGTTGCTATATTTCTCTCAATTCTCTTGCAAGTCTTTATGGCTCTGTTTGATGGAACTTTGTAAAAGTACAAAGCTTGTTATCTATGCCACACTTTTCGTTTCCTGCATGATCCTCCTTTTTGTTTCTGTTTCAGTAATCTCAGCCATTCTGATCTTTCTGTGACCAATTAGTTGCTCACTGACAGAGATCACAGAAATAGCAAAACAGATTTTAACCTTTCCTAATATTTTGGAAAAAACTGGATGTGGATTTTGATTCAGACCTGTAAGTGTTGAGAATGTACATGTGGTTATGGGATAACTGGGGTTCTCACCACCTCTGCGCTGAAAGTATTCCAAGTGACTGCAGGCTTCGTATAGATCCAGTTTCATCCCCAAAGAATGAGCTTTGAATTCTGAGGTCTGAGCTGAAAACATAATGGAAAGCTTATGAGAAGCTCAGTATGTAAACTAGAAATTCTTCATTGCTCATTTTTCTCTGCTGGAGGGTGGGGAAGAGGAAGAAGAAACAAAAGCCTGCGAAATGATCATGCAAACACTTGAGAAGACAATTGAAGTCCTGGTTTCAATAAAATCCTTCAAAAGAATCACTTGGGCTACAGGGAATCTCTTCCCGTATTTTGTTAGGAAGCTGGGAACATAATGTAGCCTTTAATTGATCCTGGTAACATTCCCCCCAAGAAGCCTGGATAATGCTACACAATTGGTTTGGATTTCAGGTATTAGGCTGCAATAGTTGTCTTCAAAGAGAGTTGAACAGTGCTGAATTGGCAGCCTCACTTGGCCAAATCTCCTTCATTAACAAAACAGCCCTGAAGGTAGCCTGGTGGAAGTTTTTGCGAGTCAGTAAAACTAATGATAGGAACTGTCTGCAGTTAACGCTAAGGTCTAATGATGATTTAGGTTGGTCTCAAATCCAGCCTCCTGCTTGAAGCCGGGTCAGCTCTGAGATAAGTCGAGGCTACTCTCAGGAAAAAGGTCTTGAAAACTCCAAGGGGTTGAGATTGTTACAACCCTACGTGCTACAGTGGAGTTTATTTTGCACGGTAGTATTTTTACCTGTTGAGCAGGCATGTTGCCTTTGAGTGCACATGAAAGAATTGCTGAGTGTGATGCACAAACAACTGGAAACAGTCCAGGTTTCCTCTTTCTGAGGTGAAGGGAAGAGAGAGGGAGCCAACTGTAGCTTTTGGGTCTTGAAGGCTCCATAATTACGGTCTTGGAGCCATCCACCAGCTTGGGCCATTCTCTTGAGTGATACAACTCCTTTAAATCATGATTATGCTTTTTCTCTGGTCAGACCTGTGTTATGTGCAGTACACTTGAGGAGACACAGCATGGCAATGTCCTGTTCAAATGCTGTGGCAAGTGTGGGTCTGGAAGGGCACTGCTGAGCGCAGAAAACCCGAGCCACCAGCTGCTGCAGCCACAGGAGGGGTGCTGCAGGTCAGGGGCAGTACGAGAGGAGAGGGACCAGTCCCAAGGGCTGCAGCATCTCCTCCCCACACTTCTGGTTTCCCTTCAGTGTGGACTGAACACGTCTTTGTACCATTCCTCTGCTTGGAGCTCTTCGCTGTTTTGCCAAACACAAGGAACGTTAAAAGTGATTAGTCAGGGACGTATAATGAGCTGTTTGAAATCTTCTCGGTGACGCGTATGATTTCTTCTTTAATCGAAGCTGGATTCGTGTGTTGGTAATTGCTGCAAAGCCTGGATCTTATGATCACATCACCCTGGTTTTTGCTTGAAAATAAAAGTGTCTTTCTTGACAAACAAGATAACATATTCCTAGGGTGACTTAATCTATCCCTGCTTTATTCAGGACTAAAATTTAATGCTTTCAGATCCAAATGCCAACATGAATGCTTTGTCTCTTTCACTAAACCACAATTTTCTTCCAATTTTTTCTTTAAAATATATTAACTGAAGTTACTTCTAACTGTCCAGTCTACTGTTTATGCAGCTCGGGGTGTCTGTGATCAATGGAGCTGAGCAAATGCAAAGGTGGCAGCTGACTTTTTTAGGCTGTTATTTAAACTGGGCAATGAATAATCTGAAAAGGGAGATAAATTTCTTAGACATTCTACTTTTGGTGTAATTTGAATTTCTGTGGTCTCTTGTTGCCAGCCTGAACTGACTCATTTGAGATTTGCCTGACATTTTTCTGGCAGCTATGCATCCGAAAATTTTTCGGGGTTTTGATTTTCCTCTTGGCATTTTGCTGCTAGTCAGAATTGAACTTTTCCAGAGGAGGAATTTTGCTCCACAACAAGGTAGGGTACCACTTAGTCAGCTAAGTGAGAGCAGTTACTGCTCTCGGGTTATACCTACAACATCTGTAGGGAACATACTCCACCGTGTACAGTTTTGGTAATGACCTCAAAGGCAGTAAACTCCAGGTCTAAGTGCTGCTGCTTTACACAAAATGCTCTACAGGAAAGCTGAGGATAGCCCAGCTGGTGTTCTCAACTATGTGTGGAGCTGCCAAAGAGGCTATTAGCAGCATATTGGCTCTCTAGATGTCCTCCAGCACGTGGTCCCTTCACAGTTCCGGAAAAAACTTTCTGATCAAGCATTTCGTTTTGCTCCCAGATTTGTTGCCTGCATGGAAAGTGTGCCTGTGGCCAGGAATTGCAGAATACTCAAAGCTGCCTGCCCAAAACCCAGTGTCTAGATGGTTACTGAAAAAGTTTTAGGGAATTCATTCATACATGGAATAAATGCCTCAGCAGCATTGTAGCTTCTGCCCAATAACAGACACGGCCATGGCTTTCATTCAGCAGTTTCTGGCAGATGCTGGAGTACACAATAAATTGTTATTCAATAGAGAAGAATTTGGCATGTGAATTAAGGTGGGCAGTTTTATAGCGTTATCCAGAATAGATTTCCTACTGCATGATGTACTCCCTTAGGAATGTTTCCAAAAAGGCGGCTGCAAATTTTCCCTTAGTAAAATTTATCTATGGTGGGGCCTGTTCATTTTCAGAGATTTTAATCTTCACAAGCAACTTCAAACCCCTATGAAAAATTCAGTTGTTTACATAGATAAGACTCTGGAACAGACCAACTTGTACTATCAGAATGATTTGCATTTAGATTGTGCCTTTCCAATGGCTCTGAAAGATATTACAAATATAAATTAGGTATCACACTAGGACTGTAGAAACCACTCTTGCAGTCTTTTGGGCCTGGCAGAATTAGAGGTGCTTTGACCTGCTAGCCCTTAATTCCAAGTCAAGATGCCCGGCAACTCAACCAGCAGAAATTGTACCTCTTCTAAAACAAGTCATTGTTGCTGGTTAAAATGAATTGGGTTTGTTTTTTTCAGTGTGTTGCTCTGGTGGGCATGTTGTTGAAAAGTTGATATCATTTGTGGTGTCAGCAAAGACAAATCTGCTGTAACTGACTGTGAGCCTTTCCTGTGTTCATAATTTAGCTTGAAGAGGTGACGGTCAAATGATAACTTACGGCTTGTATTTGCCACGTTGGTATTCACTTTACCACTAAACCAGTGTCAAGGCACTGTCTGTAGCGTTTCTTCAACCTTCTTTGTAGCTCTTCTTTTTTAATCTAGTGTGTGCAATGCAGTACATTCCAATGAGAAACCATTAGCAGTGTGGTCTAGTTTTGGAAGCTCCCTTTGTTCAGCTGTAAAAAGGAGATGCAGAAAAAGTTATCTGGAAATTAACAGAGCAGCTGTTTGAGGGGAGGAGGGGGGGAGGTTGATTGTTTGTTTTTAAATCATACTCCTGCCTTACCTGAAAGTGGAACTATGTAATATTTGGAGAATTAGCATCTACACGATTCATAAGAGCATCTGTAATTTTATATAGCAAGCCTAGCTGAGTCTTGCTTTTCCCCCAGTGCCTGCTTAATATGGCCTAAGTAATTTGAAATGTTGTCAGTCAAATGTGAGAATTGGAAATAGAGTGGACAAAAAATGTGTTTGGAAGTGCATGGGTCCTGTTTGATTTCTTCTCAGTCTTTCTCATCCCTCTGCTTCAGTAGCTTCTTTAGGGACACTCTGTGAAATTCTGTTTATGTGATAGTTTGCAAAAGCACTTTTGCTTGTATCTGACCAGAATCATAAGGCACAGAGGTAAAAATGTGCCATATTCCTTCACTGACCAACTATGTGACCAGTCTGGGTCCTCTGCAGGAACTACATCAGTGTGATAAAAGCCCTGCCACACAATTATTAATGAAAACCAGTTCTTCAGCATAAACACTGTTGCTCTGGGTCAGTGGAAAGATTTAATCACACGAGTGTCCTCTCCCTGATGATGGCCAGGACCAGGAGCTCAGGGAAGGATATACTGCTAAGGGAGTTGACCAGCAGCATTTTCCTGTATTTTACTTCCATAGCTTCTGGCAATCTGTCTGAAATTTTTCTTGGGCTGAAGGCTCCTTTCTTGTTGCATTTAGGCATCTTTTATGGACTTCTCTGCGTGTTGGTCTGATTGTTCTTGGGACCCTTTTGCTTTTAGTCCCCATAGTACTGCATGTCAAAGAGTCACACAATTTTGTCATCTGCTGTGTTAAAAAGGACTTCAGCAGCTTGTGTTAACTCTGTTGCTCGATGGCATCATGTAAAGTTTAACATTTCTCTGTTCACATTCTCTGTCCTCTTCAGAAATTGCAGATTTTTCATATCTGTCACTTACTGTCTCTTTTCCAGGATTATTTTTCCCTTGTGGAGAAATTATTCTGCACTTCCTTCTATCCTAATGGAGTTTTTTGTACCTTTTCTATTTTAATATATCTCCTTTCAGTGACAAGCTCTGTCCTCATCAATCAAGCCACGGGCCCATCACAAGTTTATACCACTATAAAGACATTGACAGAGATGTCTTGTATTTCTAATTTCTCTATTCTTTTCCTGTAAGTTTGGTAGCCTCTAATAAGTTAATATTCTTAAAATCATACTTTTGTTACATATTCCAAGTTTCTTTCCTAGATCCTTCTTGAATGATAATTAGCCCATCATTCTGCTTGTGTAGCTAAAGTTAAAATTACTGAGACATGTTTCTTTATCTTTACTGGTGTGTACAACTCTCTGACATCTTATTGATCAGTCATGCAGGAATCTTTCTGTAACTTGCCGCAGTGCATTTTAATTTATATGACGGTAAGAAATTTTGTGTTATGGATAACCTTTACTAACTCTTTGGCCTCTGCTATAGATCTGTTTTGGATAGGTTGAGAAGCAGAGTTCACAGAGCAAATCCTTCTCCTTGAGAGTGGCTGTTTATTTCAGCTTTTCTTTCTATAAAAAAAAAGTTTACTAATTAGATTCTCTCCGAATTTAATATATTTCTCCTTTTCCATGACAACTTAGCTTCCTTACATTTCTTTCAATGATACCTTAGGTTTTAACTTCTATATTTTCCAAATCCTGTACTGTCTGGTGTGTAGCTTTGAAGTTTCTTGTGCCCTGTTGGCTGCTGTTCTCTCCTGCTGGTCAGACATAACAAACCTCTGCAGGCTTCCACTCCAAGGACAGCAAGCCTCTTAAGGCATCATCAAGATGTTAAAGGCTTCTTGGGAATAAAAATATGATAAATTAAATGAATCCTTTTATTCACATATAATTGTCTTCAAAGAACTGCAATGCATCTAGGAAGTATGACAGCCCTCTATAAAAACCACTTTCTTCTTCTCTGTTGTGAGGTATTTATGGGTATATCTACTATTAAAGTTCCAACCAATCTGCCTGACATAGAAACCTAACTAATGGTCTGTAGTATCCTGTATTTCCTTGCTCCTGAGACCTGTTTATAAGTTTTGTCATCTGTGCAGCCTTCCTTTTATTCTGGGCTGGGAGCCCTTTGAAGCCATTGAAGTGATAAATCACATACTTAGGATTTTGTGTATTAGTTCCTCTAGGGCTGCTGGGTGAATGCCATCTGGTCTTAGAGATTTGCTACTGTTTTATTGACCTGCTCTAATCCCCTGCCACTGACACTTCACTTAGAGATTTCAGATTTGCTTCACACATAAAACCTGTCTGAGCTTTTCCCTTATAAACACCAACTCAGATAATTCAATTAGCTTTTCTGATACAGCCTTGAACTTTTCTTTTACACCTCTGTTATTTATTAGTCACACAAACTCTGGCTGTGTTTGCAAGACTTTTGTGATTAATTGGGATGCCTGTAGCAAGTTGTACTTCAAAATGTTTTTGTGTTTCATTATGTTTCTCCATTTAATATATAAACTTTTGTACTATTTTTTTTTTCTTCACTTGGACGTGACCTCCACTTCTGAATAGTATTTTTTTACTTTAAAAAGCCTCCTCTAGTCTGACATTAACGATGCTAGGTTGTTATGGTCTTGTTCAAAATTTTTTTGAAGAGGTGGTACATGTTTGGACGGAAACCCTAGTAAAATATTTTTAGATAGTGTCCTAGCTGACTTCAGGTGCGTTACCCTTTTAACAACTTACTTTGTTTTCCTTTTACTCTCCCACTTTTATACAGTTTCTTAGTGACAATGGAGTAGGATCCTCCTCCTCCCTCCCTTGTTCCTACAAGGATCTCGAATTTGAATATGTTATGATGAGTAGCAATCATGGAGATCCTTTGCAACAGGTTTTGAACTGAGTCCTGTGGATTGCTTGGAACTAGGTAAGAAAATGCTCCTCATTCCGCAAGCTTGCTGATTGGTTGCTCCGTGAGGCAGTCATTTATACCATGTGGAAAATTAACAAATCAATTAGCTTTTTGCCTCACAACCCACTGTGTCAGTTTTCCAGTTCGCGTGGGAGTAACCAAAGCCTCCCATGATTATTAGAATATCCTGGACATCTTTTAATACAGGCCAGGATCTTGTGGCCGAGGCATCTGACTTTTCATTTGCCTATTGACTGATTCCAGATTTGCTGTAGTTCGCTCTTCCATCAGTACAACTTCATTGGTCACATCTGGGTGATTTGTATTCTGATCTCACTGATTTTTCTTTCTTCTGTCAAAATTTGGAGGTGATTTGGAAGTGATTTTAGTCCAGGTCTGGTTGTCTAATTTCATACATGAGGCTTAAGAGTCTTTATTTACTCAGACCACTCTTCATGGTTTCCTCCATGGATGTCTTTGCCTTTATCCTGTACCTTCTTGTGGTGTGCTTTGGCAAAGGATGCTACAGGAGGTCCTGAACTACTGTGGGAATTGCATACCTTAGGGAGACCTAGTTAACCAGCTGAGGACCTGTGGGAATTGCATACCTTAGGGAGACCTAGTTAACCAGCTGAGGACCTGCAGCTGCCTTGAGAAGGAAAGGAAAGAGGTATTGGTTAGAAGGAAAGGGGAAAAGTTTTGCAGTTCTCCTCCCACGTTTTCTAGTCATCCATCGAGGAGGAGGTGAATTCCCAGGACTCGGAGAACAGAAGAGGTCTGTAAAAGTTACGAGAAAAGAAGAGACTGGGAATGGTCTGTCTTGAAAAGAATTGCTTGCTTAATGGTTTGATGTGGTTTTAATCCCATACCCTAAAAGGATAAGGGGCTCGAGGGACTGGTTTGTCTACATGTTTAGGCAGTGAGAAAATCTCGTTGCCTCGGTTGGGGGATTGCAGCCATCAGAGGGCACAGCAACCCGAGAAAACCACTAATAACAACCTATTCCTAAAAACACGTTCATTTGTTTGCTTTTTCTTCTAGGATCAAATGGGGCAATTGTTTCTGACTCAATAAAACGTCTTAGATTTCTTTTTTTTTTTTTTTTGACTGCTCATCCTTGTGAAGTATTTATTCACTGAAATGAGCATGATCCAACAGTATCACATTCTGATGGGCTTTTGAGTTCCTTCTTGACAACCTGACCTTCTGGCTTCCTGACCAGCTACCTGACTGATGATAGGAACCCAAGGTCTAGAGAAGCCAGAGCTTCCGTTGCCAGGGGTGAGCACCTTCACTGTTTTAATGATGAATTTCCTCCCATATACCTGCTTTTCCCTGGCCTGCTGTGGATGATCTTAAGCTTCCCAAGGTGCATGGCTCCTTAACCTACCTCTGGCAGCTTCAAAAAACTGGCAGGGGACTCCCCTTCACTGCAGGGCTTCAACGTTTCATTTTCCTGTTCCATTGTCAAGCCAAGATGCCAGGAGTATTTTTTAATGTTCCATTGAAGAGAAGTGTTGGGGTCTGGCACCCCTCATAGGCAGTTCCACTGAGGATACAAGAGTGAAACATACGGACTGACTGGCACATTTGAGGTTTGGAAGGCTTCTAGGACGTATGGAGAAATGAAGTCAGTAGAGTGGGGGCCCACAAACTGCACGTGTGGGGCTACTGCTGCTAATGATCCTTGTGACAGGACATTTACACAGCTGAAACTGGGACAGGTTGAAGGCTGCACTAATACTGCTTGTTTCCCACTTTTCATCTGCACTGATAAACTGGAGATAAAGATCTGCCCATCACAGGGGAATATGCTATACCTCCCTAAAAAGAAAAAGGGAAAGAGAGAAAGCGAGGGCGTTTTTTTTCAATTATTTTGCAATCTGCATGAGAAAGTATAGCCATCTGCCTGGAGCATCCTCCCTGCTGCCCCAGCACGTACACAGGCTGCAGAATCAGAGAGTTCACAATGAGAATGTTTTATTCTGTGGTCCCACAGGGCCATTCCATGGTTACCAAGCAAATTAATTGGGTTTGAAAAATTGTTATAAGCGGGATTTGTAAAGGCGTGGGGGTTTCATTAAGTTGCCAGAGCAGCTTATAGTGTCATTAGAAGACAGTGCTAATATCTGTTCACCACTGTGGATGCAGTAATAATCTTTCCTCTATTGGCTACCTCTTAGCTAAAAGTGCTGATATGGGAAAAACATTAATACAAAGAAGCAAAAGCTTTCTTGAGCATGAAAAAATTAATTCTGTTTTATGCATGTATTCTCTTTATCCTTTTCTTTGGTAGTCAGGTAAATGTGGCGTGGGATTGCATATGGAAAAACACCTGTCCTAAACAGGCACAATCAGTTTGGATCAATGTTTTGGCCAGTGAATGCACAGCAATTTGCCTGTTTGAAATAACCCCTAAACTTATGAGTGGAAAGTTAGGGGAAGAAACTGATATTTGTTCTTTTAGGCAGTTTACAACATTTCTTTGACAACACTTTGTAGTTGCTCTTACTTCAGTTAAATCAGATGCTTTCTCCATCTGTTGTGAATGTGGGCTTTCCATACACCAAAAAAAAGAAATGAGAAACTATATATGTGAGTGTGTATGTGTGTGTGTGTATATATATATATATATCTCTAGTGTAAAAAACCCCAAACATTCCTGCCAACTTCTGTAGTTTTAGGAGTGGGCAGAATTCTTGAGACCACGCTTCAGCTATGATTTCTAACTGAGCTTAATTGAACACATCTTGATTTTGTGTTTTATCTCCAAAATCTGTCACTCTGACAGGAAGTGTGAAAGGACTGAGAAAAATGGTGTTTGCAAAAAGGACATTTAATGCTTGCAGGTTTTTTTTGTCCTTTGATTTTTCCCTCTTATCTTTCTCTAACCATGCAAGTCCATAATTTCCAATGATAATTGTAAGGTCATAGAAGTGGTCACACTGCGGGTAGAACACCACCTCCTACTATTTTGGAATTCGAGCTATTTCTGTGGGAAATATTAATATATTAAAATCAAGAGGTGTGTGATGGTTTTGCACTGTCTTGTATCTATTTTCCCTTTGATATTAACTGAGCTTTGAGTGGTGTAAGAGAAACTTGATATTTATGTGTATTTTAATGGTGCAGTTTGTTCTCGTGGGGGTTTTTTGGGGTGTCCGTCAAATGCTTTCGGTACTTTTAAAATAAAGCACATTCATTTTGAGCAGTGGAGAGTTCATTTGGAAGAGCTTAAAGCTGATTGTCAGGCAGGAACAACTGCAGGTGTTAAAGGTAGTTTTAAAATTATAACCATAAGATCAGTGATTTTCTATTTTAAAAAAAAGCCATTTATTGAAATAGGCTTTTAAAGGAATGCGTGAGACTGGGCCTCTGATCTCCCTTCATAAAGGACTATATTTTCTGTTTCAGCACCACGCAAGAAGTAAGTTTTACATTTTCATGACGTGCCACGTCTGAACATTGGTCTGATATAATCTTTCCTCCTTAATTCTCTTTGTGATAAATTTGTCCTTTGATATAAACTCTTCAACTCCCAAAACTATTAAGTGACATTGCTTCTGCAGGTCATGCACAGCCAGGCCCCTGGAGTCAGTAGCTACAAGCACTAATAGGGTGCTTACAAACTGGAGATCTTCTAGTGGTCAGTAATGTGTGTGTGTATGTATATATATATATTTTTTTTTTAAAGCTTATTAGGAAGGTTAATATAGGTGAACAGTAAGCAGAAATTATTTTTCTTAGTGTGTCCTTCCCCTTCTGCTCCCCAAATTTTTTTCCACTTTAAATGTTTTTCCTAGTATAAGTTAATAAGAAAAAATGTAAAGGAATACTTCTTAGACAGATATGTAAAATGTGAAAACCAAGACATTTTTATTCTGCTATGAATTAAAAGTGCACTTTCCTTCTGTGATTACCCTTATTTCACTCATGAAATCAACTACTGGTATGAACAATTGCTATTAAAACCCTGAGTTTAATTTTCTGGGTGCACTCCATTTTCCTGTTGTTTCACTCAAAGTACATGTTCCAAATGAGCTGAAGAAATACTGAAATGCCACTGAGGAGGAAAAAAAATCTCATTAATATTTGAATCTGTTATTGAAAATGTTAAGTTACTTCAAGTGGTGAGTGTTAGTGTGCGGGGTAACATGACTATTGATATTTTTCCCTGGTAACACTCCCTTCCTGCCCTCCATTTATTTTCTGGTTGAGAATGAGTGTCAGAGGGGAAATCAATCTGCCTGGGCCTGAGACACTACCGCAAGGCCAAGAAGAGTGGCAGTGCCAGTCTGGACCGAAAGTCCACCTCGCCCAATGGTGTCTCTGGCAGTGATGATGAGCAGGGACATTAGGGCGAGTAGGCACTGGACAAATACCTGTAATATTACCTAGCCCCTCCCTTTTAAAGCCTTTCCACACCTCTTGTAGCCTTTTGTGCCTTCAATGCTGTTCCTCTCTCTCCAAAAGAACTGCGTGCAATTTGAAGGGTGTGAACCAAGGGTTGGTACAACAGCAGTGATTCTGCTTTGTTCTCTCTTCCTTTTCTGATTGTTCCTGACATTTTCACTTTGCTTTTATGGAACCATCTATCATAATACTGAGGTCTTGCTCCAGAATGCTAAATGTTAATTCAGAAACTACCGCTGTCTATGCAGATCCAGGACTGTCTTTCCCCACATGCATCACTTCACAGTTACACACAATTGACTTTCAGCTGCTGCCCTATTGCTCAGCCATTCAGTCTTGTCGGACTCTTTTGTAATTCTCCGCAGTCTGCTCACGTTCCTGTTCTTCTGCATAACTCAGCGTCATCAACAGTCTTTACCTCAGGCCTTGTCCCTTTTTCTGACGATGTGTGTGCATATTAAATGGCTCATTTCTCAGCACCAGTGCCAGTAAAACTGAACTGGTGACCTCCCTCTGTTGTGAGAAGCGGCCACTTACTTGTACTCCATTTCCCATCTTTTAATGGATTTATTCTCACAAGGACTCTCCTTATCCTACAGTCACTTGGCTTCCCCTGTCATGCCTGCCTAGAAGACTGCAGAAACCATCTTGGTCTGTAGCTTCCTTTCATGAACCTACATGTTACCTCCAGAGTGTCTGTCTGTCATCAATATTGCTGATGCCCAGGCAAATCACCACTGCACGCACTTTCCCCAGGCTTCCTCAGACCCTGCCCAGGTTTCCGCTGAAATCCACCACCTTTCTTCTTCTAAGACAAGCTCCCCCGTGGTCTCGTCCAAGGTCACGCACCCTGCTGTTAATTTGCCGGATGATTGAATCTTCCACTGCTACAACCTGCTTCTTCCTATCTGGTCTTTGATCTTCCCCTTACTTTAACTTCCTTTGAAAAAATCTGTCCTTGGATTTATGAATGTAGTTTCCAGGAATTTTCTGTTTGGTGAAGCTTTGTTTTGAATCGGGAGAGGAAGGCCTCTTCTGTCGCTTCCTCTGGAGACCCTTCCCAAGAGCCAGGTGCTGCTCCTGAGCACGCATCAAGCTCTCCCTGTGAGGGCTGGCAGCATGCAAACTGAGATATGCTGTTTTGCAGGCACATGTCAGTGAGAGGGATTAAGACCTGTGTGGAATATTTTTATAAAACCACAAGATGAAAGGATAAACTGAGCTCCAGACTTGGGTATTTCATGCTTCTGCATAGTTCTTTTGGACTCATTTTCATCCTCTGGAAGGAAAATCTTCCCATATTTTGTATAGGAGACCCTTACAGGTTGTGGTATTCCATTTGTACCACAGCTTGTCAGATTTCCCCTTGCCTTAGCAGTGCTTCCTGGCTGTATATGCCAATATGCAAGGCCTTTGAAACACAACGGACTGTGATATAGCCTGTCATTTCAGAAGAAACCCATTAGCTTCCAGGTATAAAAAGAATGAACTAGAGAACTGAATCTTCGCTCAGAACGAGCTGAGAACTCCAGCTAGAGAATTGGATCTTTGCTTTTCTTCTCTTTTTGCACTAAATTTCTAAAGAGAACCCAATGACATTGCTTCATGGGGGCTGGCAGAAATACATGGTGCAAACAGCTGTTGATGGGCCTCAGACAACTTATATAGGCCTTTTTAGAGCAGTGAAAAGCAACTGAATTATTAAAAATAGTACCTAGAAAAGTTTATTTTTTTTTTTCTAGAGGAAACTCATCACTTCTATGTTTGTGTGTCAGACAGCTACATATTTCTGAGCAAACACATGAAAGCCTAGACAATGCCAGCAAACAGCTGGTACCTCTGCACTACCTGGTCTGATATGCAGCAGTGGTGATTTACAGCTTAGTTTAGGTCTCTGGTGACATCTTCCTATGAAATGAATACTACAAGTCAAGTAAGAAAATTTAGGAAATAGGATGATATGAAGATTTAATTATTCAGTAGGTGAGTGTTCAATCTGCCGCACAATATCTTTGAAATGTTAAATCTATGAGTGCTCTAGGATGCCCTTTGGGGGAGCTGGGGAAAAAGGAGGGCAGTCAGGCAGTTTGAAATGAAGCACTCGTGCATACTTCATTGCCAGCAATGATGCTGGGAGAGTTAAATATCTGAGATGGAGTTCAACCATTGTTGGTAACAGGAAGCAACTGTACTTCTTACGAAGGCTGAAATCAAATCTAAACCATACCCAGATGCAGTTGTGAGCACTGAGAGGACGGCCTCCAAGAACTTTTCCCTAGTGTGCTGATGAGTGGCTGTGACTTTCAATGCCCTTCGTGGCTTGGGGAGTGACTATCATTAGCTGCCTATTCTTTTTAGAGTAAGCTTTTGGAGACTTAGGGTCCTGCTGCGTGTCTAATTTAGGTGTTTCTGTGGTTTTCTTTTTTTCTTTTTTTCTTTTTTCTTTTCCTTTTATTTTTTACTGTTGTTTCTTTTGGGGCTGGTTTTGAAAGACAACCTCTGTGTGCAGAGTCTGGTTGAAGACCCGAACCTACTCAGCTGTGCTGTAGATCGTACAGGTGGGAAGAAGCAGGGAAGGGAGATAGAGATACTTCCCTTCTAAGAAAAGAAGAAAAACAAAACAAAGAGTAAAGGGAAGAAGCTGCTGGCCGGGTGCCACCCTGAATGGCCTCGTTGTTCTCCAGCTCTCTGGACCTAATTAAGTGACTCCATTTCTACAGGCGATGGCGAAGTCTAATGGCAGCAAACAGAAGATCACTAACACATGGAGCAGGCCTGTGATGTGGCTTTCTGGAATGAGAGATTGCAGTTGCTGGAGGAGGACAGAAAGGATGAGGAGTACAGGGAGCGGAGGCAAGGAGGTCCCTCTGCAGAGACAAAAGTGGCAGACACAGGGAGGAGTTTTGTTTCTTCTCAGGAATGCTGGGAAGAATCAGGGAGAGTTTAATTTCAAAGTCTAACAATGCAGCTATGGCATTTGTTTCCAATTCAACAGGAATGAGCGTATGGTTTGAACAATTCTTTCGAGGTTCCTGGCAGGGGGAATATAACTCATCTCAGCTGGCTGTTTTAGGAGATCAAATGACACAAAGATTTTCACTCAAAGCCTAGGGTATCCTTCTGGCAGCCAGAGACCATGCACATCTTCACAGATTCACCATTCGCTCTAATGGGGACCAAGAGCTGCGTGCTGTGTAGAAAACTGCTTGCTTACAAAACAATCTTATTACTGCCAGATGTTGGCTCCCTGCCCGCTTTTACATAATTCAGGCTTTTCTTTGCTCAAGATGTTACAATTTAAAGGTGCTTTAGAAGTTTTCTTTTAAAAGGCTTGATAATACTATTTTCCTTATTCCTTTTTCCCCTTGCTCAGAGTGGCTCTTCTGCCAGCACACACTGCAATCTGGTGTATGTGGTACACATTAACATGTGCAACCAGGAATAGCAAAACTCCTTCTTAGCTCTACCTCTGGGTTGATTCAAACAAGAACAAAAATATCTGTAAGGCCATGCTGTCTGCATCCTGGTGACTCACACATACCAAATACAATGTGTATCTTTGTTTCAGATGCTATCTCCCATAACAAGTATAGTGCTTTTTATTTGTTTGTGGGGTTTTTTTACTTTTTTTTTTTTAAATAAAGATGAAACCTTAGGTAGTGGATTATTCTAAATGTCCAAATACTGATAACAGAGTCTTAAGCAAGTGATATACCTGTCTAAGCAAACTTCTCCATGTGGACAGCGGGGCTTTGACTTCATCCTTCATCTGCAAATCAAATAACTGTCAAAGAAGTGTCATAATAAGCCTGTGACATAATCCATATTGAATCTGCAGTGGGTTACCCAAAGTAGCAATGAGGAAAAAATTATTTTTAGAAGGTCATCCTAGTAGGTTGCCAGCAGAATTGGAAACGGAGTGCTTCAGTTCTACCTCTGAGCTTTTTGCTTTACTTGCTTCAAAGACAGAAGTTGCATGGCTTGCCTAATTTCAGCCTGACCGCCTAAAACGTGTAGATGTGTGGATCTAGGTGAGGCTGGTTATCAAGGCTCCCTTTATTGCCAGGGAAGAGAGGACAACTTTGAAAGCCGGTTCATTCCAGTGGAAGGAGGCAGCCCAAAAGGGAAAACCTTCTCCAGAGGTCTCAGTACAGCTGCTTGTGCCAAGCTAACGACTTCAACTGTCCATTTACCTGGAGAACAGACCAGGGTCCATCGTTTCTTTTATTATACAGTGTTCTTGTATTTCCTAGTCTATAGCCAGGAAATTCAACAGTGCTGAGGAAAAACGCTTAAAGGAAATCATGCAAAACACAACACTGTGCTTCTGAGATTCTCCTCTAGTTCTATACTAACATCAGGATAACACAAGTTTGGAAAGGGCGACTGTAACCCCTTTATTTCACTCTGTCTTTGGAGAAACAGTATAGCAAATCACAGGATAATCTGATTTATCAGAAGTGCAGTCATGTGAGCTGGTGAAATAGTCTCCCCCCACTACCATTCATATTTACAATTTTAAATGAACCATTCTCACTGGGAAATCAGTTCCAGTATGTTTTACCATGCAAGATCACAATTTTCTAGTGACATCTAAACCACTTAAAACCACCCCCAACCTAAAAATACCCCTCCTCATGCTTAGAATGAACACAGTTGTTAGCAAGAGAATAAAGAAATGATGGCCATAGTTGTAGGGAAATGTAAGTAATAATAATTCATTGCCATTCAGGTTTTGAGAGCTATTTTATATTTTACCTCTTTAGAGTGTTTTATTTTCCTTTGATTTTACTCAATGCAAAGGACTTATTTCACAAAACACTGGCTTGAAAACATCATAGTAATTAGAACATTATAAATGATATGAGTGTCTTGAACAAGTAGAATAAACCTTTCTCCCTTTCGGTGGACAAGACGTTGAGACAGATAGAAAAATCTGCCTTTTTTTTTGGTTGGCTTTTTTTTTTGGATGGCTGTGAGTTAAGAGAATCTGTTTACCCCAAATGGGATGTTTTTTCTTTGCTATTGCCGTGCCCATTATGAGAGTCTCTGAAGGCCAGTTTGTGGTTAACAGTGAGGACTGCACGCTTAATTCTCTTTCCCGTATATGAAAGCATAATTTTTATCTCTGTTGGAATCGCATCTGTAACACGAGGCTTTAAAATGTTTCTCCTGCTTCTGAGTCTAGATTCCTTGGCCAATATTAATGATGTGCTGTGCTGAGACTTGTATGATCAGATGTTGCCCATTTTCTGCCTGCTGGGGTAAAGACTCACTGTGTTGTGCTTCCTGGAGGAGCTAGCTGGTAACAAGGTCTGGTTGAAATTAGTCATTTTTATCTTCTTAGATACATCAGTATTTGGAAATCCATTTTGGTTTGACTTAAAATGAAAACATATTGCTTTATGATTTCATGTAAAACAAATTGCTTCAAAAAATTAGGATGTATAAGTAAGCAATCATTTGTTTTGAAGTGCAGGCATTTCAATACAGATTAAACAGTGTGTTTTGAGAGTTTCTTTTGATAATTTTCCCCATTATAAAAGGAATATTTTTCTGAGATATCATGACATAGCATACAAATAACATAAAAAAAATCCTTCCAAAAAAAAATACCCTTAAAATCAGAAAATTTTCTGAAATAAAGTAGTCATAATGTTTCTCTTTTAGAAGTGCTCTTACTGGAATCAACGCATTTTTCAAAATGTCTTACAAAAGCAAACATTGTGGAAACCTTTGGGTGAGTGCAGCTGGCAAGAGTTTGTTTTCAGGGACGGACACTGCTCAGAAATACAAGAAGAAACAGTGTTGTCAACCAACTACTTCTGCTACTGAAGAGCTATTGAATGAAATGTTTTCTTGTTTTTTTTTTCTTTCCATAAACCTTGTTGGTTTTCAACAGAGGAGGAAAGACATGTTGCAGCAGGCACACGTTTGGCTGTTGCACTGAAAACATGAAAACAGCAGGATGAAGCCTGCCAGTCTTTTTTTTTTTCCCTCTGAGATCTCTGTTCCCCAAATCGAACTGCACATATTGTTTGTGTGGGGTGTGCATGTGCCCACACGCACATGGAGGGAATGGCAACTCCATCACGTTATCTGGAGCGTGCATTTCCCACCAGGTAGTGCTGACAGAAGAATCTCAGCTGCGCTGGTAAATCCATATGTACACATGTAATGGAGGAAAGGGAATCAGAACATCTTTTGAGATGGCCTGGGGAATATCTAGCTTGGAGCTTTAAGCATGTCACTTTTAGCCCATGATATTAAGATTCAGTGCACGCATTGCTACAGGAGGACATATGCACAATGTTCACACATAAATGATGGGCATTGTTTTTTCTCTGATGGAGAAGCTCTGCAGAAAAAAACAGCCATTATTTTAATAATATTTTGTGGGTTTTTTTTTCCCCATTCACTTTCAAGACTGTTTAATAGGTCATGAATGTCATTGCATGACCGTGTCAAGCAATGGCTTTCTGGAAGGAGAGCAGTGTATTGAAGAAATAGAGAAGGGAAAATAATTCTCTGTTTTAATATTGAGCATCCATCCGATCCTTTAGTTTTAGCACACTGCCAGTCACAACATGGATGTAAATAATGGTTAGTAAGTTCTAGTGTACTTGTAAGGTTGTGCTAAAACTGTGGGGATAATTTGGTAAAATGATCTTTAGAAACGCGCTGCCATCATACCGAAAAACAATCAGTTAAAATTGCGTAAGCTTGCTTTATTTTATCCTCAGAATAAAACAGTACACTGAAACGTAAGCCTCTATTCAAAGGATCATTTTAGGTAGCAGTTCTGAAAAAGCCTTTAAGATTTCCAAATCTTTAGTTTTCCAAAATGATCTGCGCTTTCCTGTTACTGGAGCCTAGGGTGGATGTCTTGTGAGTCGGGCAAATGTTGAGTCATTTTTCAACATCCCATACTAAATACCAACCTGATCTCATCCCAAATCACAACTGAGCTGAAAAAAAAATTAAAAAAGGAAAAAAAACCCCACACAATTTGTTGAGGAGAAAGTCTTCACTAGGTTTTACGTGCTGAAATCTACTAATTAGAGGGGTTTCCTGAAGATGAGAAGATGTGAATGATGTCACTGTGGGCTATTTTTAGTGTATTTTTGCCCTATTATACAGGGCAAAAGCTTTTCAATCTCTGTCAGCAGCATCTTTTTACAAGAAAGAAGTGGAATTTTTTCCTTTGGGGCCCCTGAGTAGCAAACTGCCTGCGTGACATGCAAGTAGTGAGATGGATTGGAAATCAGAGCGTGTAATTACAAGGCGTGGCTGGGCCAACTCCTTTCAAATTGGGAAGTTGGCTGGGCACTGGATCATTGGAGAACACAGGTGCTCTCAGAGCACTCTTCATAGATACCTGTTTCTTTACTCTTTGTAGGTTAGCAAAGGAGCAAAAGCCCCTCAGCTGATGGGTAAAATGAACAGTAGTGAATCTTAGTAGTACTAAATCTCCCATGCCTTATCTTTTTCTATGGTGTTTCAAGATGGCAACATCTTTTTACAGTTTTCTCCTGAAGCAGGGAGATCTCCTGTGACTCTTGGAAGAAATGATGTGGGCCTTGGTGCAGGATATAAAGAGGTATCACAGCTTCAGGGATTACAAATGAGAAACAGGTGATGGAATTGGTCTGCCCAAAAGCAGGCATTTACCTTTTGGGCACCTACAGCAGAAACTAGTCATGCAGGCACCAGTCATCCATGGAAACACCCACCTTCTAGAGCACAGCCCACGTTTTTCTGGATGGCCCCTTTAGGTTGAGATGACTCACGAGCCAGCTGCCTACACGGGGACTGACGAATCCCACCCTTTCCACTCCTGACTCCAACATATGTTCCAAACATACAGATAGAAGTCAGGCACGCTGACTCTCTCTTGGCAGTGTGCAAGCTCTCCCTTGCAGAGATGCTTGCAGACAGGATTTGGGGTCAGTGCAACCTCTCGCTTTTTCTCCAGCCTCTTGGTGTTGGATGTCCCTCTCGCTCTTCCATACTCTAAAACCTTGGGAATTTCCAGACCATCCAAAAACCAGGCAGAATGGGGAGAAAACATATCAGTCAATGAAGGTAGTTGAATGTAAGAGGAAGGAAAGGTTGATTGACTGAGACTGACATACTTTGCCCTCCAAAATACGCCTTAGCTGCTGGTGCTGTTCAGAGCTGATCCACTTCGGTGCAGATCTGGGGCACCCTGACAGGACTGTTTGCTCCATTCATGATCCAACATAATCGGGACTTCTGAAGGCTTTGTCTACCCTGTTGGAAAGCATAAGTGTATAACCAGAAGCTATCAGCACCTATGTGGGGGGTCCCAAAGTAATAAAGGATCACTCTAGTCCAGATTGTGTAACCCTGAATCTGGTAACTGCAGTGGGAATATATTCAGCTTCTTGGAATAAGATTGAACCATTTTTCCTATTAAAAGTAACGACACAGCTGCTCATTCCTTCTGTTTTCATATTAAGCAGTAAATTTTGAGTGAACAGATATATGTATGTGAGAGGTGTTATTCTTGTTCAACATTTAAGAGGAGATGTCAGGCAGATATACAGACAACCTCCTCAATTTGCTGTCTTTGCTATCAGAACCAGGCTCTGGTGTTGGTAGTTGATGTAGCAAACAGACTGAAGCTGAGACAGAAGAGGACAACAAAAAAAAAAATCTCAACTCCGGGGTCTTTGAATAACACCTGCACTGGTGGCTTGGGCTCTCTTACTCTCAGTAGGCTTTGGCTTTTAAAGAGGTATTCCACTGAACTGAAATGAGGAGAAGTTCTCAAATTCGAGATCTGGAGGAACTTTCTCAATCATATAGCAAGGTGTTCTCCCTCAGAAGAAGTAAAAGGTTGCATCAAGACCAATAATTTTGGTCTGACCTTTCCTTCACTTTCCCAGGATACTTTCAGACTTCTGTGACTTTTTGGGTGATGTGCCCAGACCTCATCCAGACAAGGAGTTAGGATGCAGCAAGGGTTCACACTAGGATCTGAGACTGTGAAGTACCCTTGGATCCCACAGTCTAGACGTAGCTCCAGGGAAGATTTCTTTTCCCCTTGTTTTTGGGTTGGTTTGTTTGATTTTTTTGTTTGCTCCCCCTTCTCCTTTTTTTGCATCTTTTGAACTCTGAATTGAATTACTGCAAGTTATGTGGGCACTGCTGCTTGACTTAAGTGACCAGTTTGGGACAGTGTGGTGTCTTGATCTCACAGTGATCGATGAAGGAGAACACACTTCAAAACAACCCTCATTGCACGCTAATTGTAGGCGAGTGTAATTTTGCCCTTAGATTCAGGTCAAACCATGGGGTCTGGAGGTGTTTCATAGGTATGTCATGTGGGAGTTCGCATGCATTCAGGGATCCATTCTTTTTGAAACCAACACCTTCTCATTCATCTCATTGCACTGCTATTATAATAGGAGCTCCTGTGATTTGCTAATGCCTGAGTTGCTAAAACACTGGCAGCTCTTTTTCCCAGTGCGTGTTTAGTGTGGGCAGATAAAGCCAAGCCATGGCAAGCAGCAAAACTGAGGAGGATTCTTCATTACCATTTTATTTCCTTACTACTGGCTGAAGAATAGTGTAGAACACGCTGCTTTTGCATGATGAAGAGAAAACTGTGTGAGAACCTGACAGCTGTAATTTAGAAACAGCCCTTTAAAAACAAAACAAGAGCAACCCAAGCATGATTTTTGGTAGGTGCTATACACAACCCTCTGATCAACTTTATACATTGTGAGTTATGCATCATACATGGTAAAAATATCTAGATGTGCTTTCCTCATTTGTGTTCCCAGACAGCTAGAGGCTGGATAATATTATGGCTTTAAATACAATAGCAACTCCCAGCAGTGCCAGCATTAATTTTTCTTCCTTATAGCACATGGCTTTGAGTGCTTAAATGTTTAAAAACATTTATCTTTTGGATGGAATAAAAAATGATCCCTTTTAAGTAGCATTGACTGTCGTGTTCTCCAAACAGAATAAACAGCCAAGATCTTCTGGCACAGGAGGCTGAAAGTAAATTTGATCTTTAGTGTAATAAAATTAACAAGTGAAAGCTTATTCTGCTGGTATAGTGGCATCTTAATATATAGATGGCAAAGTGTGACTAAATAATTAAAACCCCCCATTGATACAGATGCATGGATAGAGCTGATGACAGAGCTCTTAGATCTAGGATAGAATTCCTTCTTAAAATCTAATCTTCCACCTTTTACTTTTTTTTTTTTAATCTTTCACATGTTGACACGGTGTGAGCAAGGGCAAATTTATCTGTTATATGTGCAATGACTGAGGAAAATCAGCCAGTGTCATTACAGAATGCTTTCCAAAGCATCTCACAGCTATGTCAAAGCATATTTAGCAGTCTAAACAATCAATAGCTTTAAAAAAACCACATTGGAAAACCTCCACCTCCCTCAAGGATTTTTATTCTATCAGAAAGGCAGTAAGGTTACATTATAAACTCTCAGACTTTTATTAATACCAGGAAAACTGATATGGATATCAAAACCGTGTTCTTTGAAGAGAAAAAGATGACTTTAGCATAACTATTTTTCACTTAGATTTCAAATCCTAGATAAAAGGAAAAGCTTTCAGAACTGCAGGGTGTCTTGACAACAGAAGGTATTTCTTATAATTAAGATTGCTCTATGCAAGGCAAATTTTCACAGTTTTCTCAGTTTGAAATGTGTAAAGCATAAGTCAACATCAGGGAAATAATAACTAAATACTAATTTTATGACAAAATTTTGGGCTTGGCTAACAGGTATTTCCTGTCTGGCTGCTGCAGAGAGGAGCCAGAAGTGGGAAAGCAACTGGAGGACTCCTTTGCACAAGGGTGTGCTTTCCCAGTCACTTGACTCATGCCCAGCTGGAGGGTTGAAGAGATCACGGACCAAAACAGTAAAAGAAAGAGGGATCTCCACAATGGTAACCATTATGGAACCGTTTGTGCTTCCTCAGAGATCAGTCTAGGGTACAGCAGCAGCACGTGGCCAGGTGGATGTAAGGTTTTCTTCCATACGTCCTGTCCTAATTTCCTTCCTAGGAAACTTGGGCATGGGTAGGAGCTGCTTTGTCCTGGCTGATTCCCAGGCAGGTTAGCTGGGGGACTAGTGCATAGAGTGCACCCTAAAAGAGAAATCACGGTTTGGTCCAAAGACCTACCAAAAGTGTCCAAAGACACTTGCCACTTCCAGCCTGGCTTTGTAGGGAGCAGCAGTGCGGACTTGGGATAGACACCAGGGGAAGTGCTATGATGGTGAAGGCTCAGTGCTAATGTTACTTTGATCACTTCCCAAATCCATGGTTATGCCATTGCTATGCAGGCTCCTTAAAAGGAAATGTGTCTTTGTGTTTCTTGAGAGGCACTTGGGGTTTTTATGGTATGAAGGGAATTACTCCTCTGGCTTTTCAGCCTTTGGAGCTACCAGTCAGTCTTGCACTTGTGTCTTGAGGTGGATGTGTATCCCTTATCGCTGCTCTATGCCCAGACATGATTCCTGTGTCTTTATGGGTCTTTAAAACTGGGTGTGAGAGAAAGAAAAAAAGCCAGATGAACTTTTCAAAACAGTTTTTGTGTTCAAGGACAGGGGATGAGATAGCTGCTGCTGCAGAGCAGAGGCAAGCACCTTCCTGCTTTCCCCGGCTCTGGGCTCCTTTTCTTGGAAGAGAGGGACAGAGAGTTAAACTCCTTTGTTTCTCTGGGACTTTGGTTTTTTCCTTCTTCTCTTCTGGGCTGTTCAGAGCACCAGAACATCAGAACCTCACTGGGAGGCCTCACACCTCGGCCTGGAGGGGCCCGAGCCAACCCAGCTCCGAAGAGGAGAGAGAGAGACCACACCCACGGAAAGGACTCTAAAATCTTCCCAGGTTTTCTCTCCACAGACAGAGGTTTTATTATTTAGCATTATTCTTTTCCTGTGTGTTTGTTAAATAAATAGGATTTTCCCCCTTCTTTCACTTTCTTTGGAGGAATTTTTTTTCCTGAACTTGTTGGGGGAGGGGTGGCTGTAACCTGCCTTCTATAGAGGAGACGTTCCTCCCAGAGCGTTCCTCCGAATTTTGTCTCAAACCAGGACAGTTTGGAAGCATGTGCTCTCTTGATGAGTGTGAAAAATATTCTTTGACCTAGAGAGACTTTCAATCCCTGTGCCCACGCTTTCATTACATCTTCAGCAGTTGGTACAAGAGTCTGAGCTACAGTACATGAGGTGCAAATGACAGGATTTGTGAGTGGGCATTAGAAATGCTGTGTGTGCTATTTATAAGTTAATGGCACTGTTTTCATAAATGATGTATGGATGACTGGTTGCTTAGCAGAAACATGGTCCAGAAGCCAGACCTATAAATAAGACAAAATTACAAAGAGTAGTTCTATTTCTGTGGATAAAGCAATGTGTTTTTCAGTGAACTCAGTTGCAAAGTACCTCTACATGGAGTATTTTTCCGTATTTTGTTGGAGATTAGAACTCCCTGGTGGTCTGTTTTTTTCTGTATAGAACAAACACACATATTGTGTGGTCCACACGTAAGCCCAAAATTACCTGAATATAAATCAAAAGCTACTTCTTTTTTTTTTCTTGGCTTTTGCATGCAACTAGTATTCTCCCATCAGTTACCTCAGTCAATATTTTTCAGTTTAATTTTGTATGTTAGAATTTTATATCATGCAGTGTAGTCTTTGTTTTCCAGAAGCCTGAGTCGAAAGTCTTAGTGAAGCAAAGGAATAGACAAGAAAAAGCTCAATGAAAACAAATTATTTCACTGTTTTATTCTTTCTGCTTTCATTTATGATTTCTTCAGGTAGGTTCACTGGCAGATTTCTAGAAATCTGCCTTAAAAGCTGTTCTATTCATGCCCTTGGAATGCTTTTCAGAAGCACTTCAAGATGAGTGAACCAACAAACATACAAATATTTTTCCTCTCTCTCTTTCAGGTAGTTTCTTAGAAGCAACTTTCAGACCAACCTATTTTTTAGAAAATGCATAAGATATGAATCTGAATCACTTGAGACAACTCTAAGATGCTCATAGGCAAACACTATAATATGTCTTTGTAGTATAAATTTTGATAACCGCCTCTCAACATACCCAGTAAGGTGACTTGTGGTTAGTGATCAACTGATTGTTGCCTTCTTGAATTTTGGTATACTGGTATTTCCACTAGTAGATGGATTTATCCAAATAGCATTATCAATGGATTGGGCATGAATAATGAAGATGTGCTATTATGGTCAGGATTTAGAAACTTGCAGCCATTACTTAGACAAGTCATCCAAAATTTGTGTAGGACTTTTGCTGTTTTCTTTCAAGCAGCAGGTTTAAATCTAGATATTATTTATTACCTGACAAGTTTTTTCCATGATGAAAGAAAATGTGGACAATAGCTGGTTCTAGGTATGCATGCAGAGAGAAAAATTTGTATATGAGAAAAGGATAGAGGTAAAAGGTCAACCATTCGGCTTTATATATAATAACAGATAAGATTTCACCCATACATTGCAAGGAATAAGACATACTTGGAGTCTGTGTCTGTATGTAAGACACTCTTTCCTCTCCCTCTATTCCTCCCTGGCTCCATTGACAAATTTTAAAACGGGTCAAAGTGATTGTCTTTCAATTGCATGGCTAAGGAGATCCTGCTGTGATCCTCTCTGAGGAAAGAGGCACCAGCACGACCTTATTCACCCCTTCCAGGTATAGCATTTCATAGAATCACAGAATGGTTTGGGTTGGAAGGGACCTTAAAGATCATCTTGTTCCAACTCCCCCTGCCATGGGCAGGGACACCTTCCACCAGACCCGGTTGCTCAAAGCCCCTTCCACCCTGGACTTGAACACTTTCAGGGATGAGGCATCCACAACTTCCCCGGGCAACCTCACCACCAGTTCCTCACCACCCTCACAGTAAAAAATTTCTTTGCAATATCCAATCTAGACCTACTGTCTTTCAGTTTGAAGCCATTCCCCTTTGTCCTGTCACTACATGCTCTTGCCAATAATCTCTCTCCATCTTTCTTGTAGGCGCCCTTCAAGTACTGGAAGGCTGCAGTTAGATCACTCCAAAACCTCTCTTCCAGGATGAAAAATCCCAATTCTCTCAGCCTTTCCTCCTAGGAGAGGTGCTCCATCCCTCTAATTATTGTAGGTTTGAGGAATATCTCCTCAAGAGAGAGATGGAAAGAACAGCTGAGTCAGAGGGCAAGCTTTGACCTTCTTTTGTATCTTTTTAAATGTCAGAAAAGCCACTTGACAATCCCAACCTAGGGGAAAGCCAGATTTTTTAATCTTTGTTCTAGAATTTCTGACATTGCTCATTACTGTGTTACTCAGCCTGTTGGACAATTTAAGAAAAAAGAAACCATGAGAAGATGGGATACACAGGGAAGCAGTTACACTTCAAGTAACATGTGGGACCCCTGGTCAGAGTAGGGAGGCTCATAGTTTCTTCCCTCTGTGACCATAGTCCTCTAAAGTGTCCATACACAAGGGAAAGGAGAGCTTCAATTCCTTGTATCAAGCAAATAATCCCAAATATACATATGATTTTTGTTGGAAGTGGTTGTTCTGTAAGGGAATGTAGTAATTGGTTTTTTACAGACTAAAAATCATTTTGAGGTAATAATTTCTCATCAGAAATGAAATCCCAAATCCCTGAGGACCATATCCCCAGCTGGGACCTGTTTTTCTTTGCAGTTAAATTCTTCAGTTCTTTCTGTCATTTTTTCCCATGGCCCCAAGTAGATAAATTGCACTTGCCAATGGTGCTGAACTGCAACACCCATTTACATATTCACTTTTTTTTAGGAACACACCTTCATTTGTCTGAAGTCTTTGTTTGACTAAGTGGAAGTAGCACATCAGACTTTTACTGCTCCTTTGCTGCCTTATTTCAACTGTGGCTGAGGATGGCTGAGGTGAGCTCACAGCAATAGCCTCCTCCAGTGGGAAGGTTTTGGAGACACAACATGGAGAATAAGCAAATACCAGCTTAAACTTTTCCAGCCGTTAACTGGTGACTAGAGGGGCTGAAAGACCCTAAATGCTTTTGGAGCCACATTGTAAGTAAAATAATGACTGTGCAATGAACATAAAGAAAATATTCCAATACTTGCACATTTCTGGCAGAATTTCGTTCAGATGCAGAAGAAAAACAATTCCACCTACCCTGAACTTCCTGAAGAAACCTCTGCTTCTTAGGTTCCTGTGAACTTTCATTGCAAGGAGTCCCAGCAAACTCAGCGTAGAAAGGTTTAAATATTCCCCCTGTCACGGCTGAGACACCACATCCAAGGGGAAAAATGCACCTCTTGACCATTTCTCCTACACTACTATGGCTTTGCTTCTCCTCTTTAGACCTCTGAGTGTGCCTTTAGAGTGAATACCTGTTAATGGATATGGAGCATCAGCACAACTTTTAATAAGGTATCAGACCATTGCAGGGCTAGAAAATCTGCCTTGGAGACCCATCTCTGGGACAACATATCTCTGGATTCTTCCAAGTGACTCCTCTAGGGGGAAAAGGCAAAGTGTTTTTGTTTTATTCTTTATGAAGAAAGCCCTTGGAAGATTGAGTCTATCGTTTTAGGACTAGCTCTGGCTTGTGAACACCTCTTACCATTTTTCCCCTGAATTCATATGAGCTAAGCCTAAGCCCATTTGTTCTAAGGCTCGAATTTTATTTTATAGTTTCTATTGAGAACATTACAGTGGATGTGACATATCTGACTGAATGAATAATTTCCAGATTTACAGAAGTCTGTTTCGAAAGACCAGGAAAGTAGCATGTCACTGCAAATAAAAGTCTGAGGGTAAAATTTGCAGGCAGGGAACAAAAGGATATGACAGATGAGGGTCTAATAAGAAAAGTCTCTGATGCTCTGATGTGATCCATCCATATGCTCAAACACCTCTGGGGTTTTGTGAGGGGATGGTTGATTGGCTTTTTTTTTGTTAAAAGATTCAGGAAATAATATTCCTCCATGCAGTTTTATGCATGAGCAGCTCCTCATTTGGTGTCTGATTTTCAAATTATGATGGGCAGATTTCCTAAACTCACAGGTTGCGTAGCATTTTTGCATAGTAGGAGGGGAGTAACTCACACAGATGAGTTTTTAAGTGGGAATGCTCATATCAGTAAGTGAAATATCCTTTTTCAAAAAAATATTGCTGACTCCAAAGTTGTCTTTTGGAATATTTTCCAAAAAGTTAAAAATATATGTCCAGAAAAGTAAATGAAACACTGTTTTTGGAAGGGTGTTTTCAGAAAAGATTTACAATAGTCTCTCTCTGCTGCTTGTGGTGGTCTAATGTTTCACCTTGATGGTGTTGCTTTTGGGAAGACAATAAAACCAAGGCTCTTCATAAGGTGCAGGTTTCCCTTGTAGATTAACCTGGTGCTTACTCATGGGCACAGAATTCAGTTCTGGTACTTCTCAGATTACTTAAGACAAAATTTACTGTAAATGACCCAGAAATCTCTTTCTCTGTGGTGTGACTACCCTGAACAGAGGATTATTCTGGACCCAGCATTATTGAGACTCTGAAGCATCCCCTGCACAACAATCCCAAAATATCAGCCCTCCATAAACATTTCAGGATAAACAGTCACATGCGTGGCATAATTTGTTTTGATATTAGAAATTAAAACCTACCCTTTACAACAAGAAAACAGCCACAAGCTCTGTGAACTACAGGAAGCTTCTTGATGTATGTTAGGGCTAATATTTTGGGCAGAAATCTCAAAATATTGAAGTTATGTCTGTAAAAAAGGGAAAAGATGAAAAAGTAAAGAATCATATATCCGAAGCATTGACATTTGTGCAATTTGGATGTGCTGTACTGAAGGGGTTGAAGAGAAGCATTGAGTTTAGCTGCTTGCTTTTATTATTTTGCATGAAAACAGTAAAGTAAAAAGATAATGGAAAACTCTGCCAACTGTGCATTTATAAAACGTTTGCAGTTAGTATTGTGCCTCCCATTCCTTGATTCTGCAAAATCCTTTTTCCAAATTTGTTTATACCTTAATACTTTAAAATAAGAAGTACTAGTCAATTCGAGTATCCGACAAATAGCACGGATTCCTATTGTTATTAAAAGTTACCCAGCTGGAATAACAATGCCCCACTGCTTGCCAAATCAACACCATCGCAGCTCAAAGAGATAAAATTGTAACTGAATACTCTCACATGCACAATGAAACTGTCCTGAAATGCTCCCAGCTCACAGCAAGTTGGGTAAAAGTTACTTCAGTCTTAGTAGTCGATGTTAAATTTTCTGCTTCCAAGGTCGTTTTTTCTCTCCTTACTTCTTCCCCTCGGAGGCTTCTCTAATGCATTTCTCTCTTTGGGTACATAATAAAAATTTTAAAAATTCCTTAATAAGGAATTACTTTCATGCTAACAAGTGATTGGACTTGCCATTAGGGCAACCAGTCCTCAAACACTAAGCCATGGCATTTTAATTTATGCATCCCACAGGCTGTAATCAACCTGTTGCACATGGTAGCCCTGGAATGCTACTTTTCAGAAGTAATAACTTCACCCATGGAAAGTCATTAGGTCTATGGCAGCTCAGAGGGGGAAACAGGGAGGACAAAGCTTACTGGAAAGGTACCTACAGAAAAGGTCTCCACTTTTTCTTTCCCTTGAAAATGCTTTTGAAAGCCCATAAAATTGTGTGGCGTATGCCAAATGACCTGTGAAATAACCATCCACAGCTGTGGCTGTAAGAAAAATTACGTACCACTGCTGGCACTCCTGTTGATCTGATAAAACCTTCTTACTGTGAAATCATCAAGCCTTTGAAAAGATGAACCCATGCATCAGGAAAGAGCATGACACAAATTTCGGAGGAACAAAGGACCACTGCCACCAACAGCAGCAGCTATTGAAAATCAGGAATATAAAATAGATTTCTGGGAATGCATCTGAAATTGCAGATGATCTGCTTTGGAGATTAGTCTGGCATAGCAACAGAAAGTCACGTGCACAATACAGAAACTCTCTTGCTGGAAGAAACTCTGTATAGCAAATCTGATCCAACTTATTCTGTAGAGGGGACAAAATTATCATTTAAATTGTGAGTTAGTGGATTCTAATGTATGTTTAGGACTCATTTATACCTCTTTTTATAGCAGAAGCTCAGATGTGAATTAAAGGTTTGTAGCAAGGCTGAATTGTGGAGGCTGTTTACTTACTGAACTGTATTGTGCCTCTTTTTGTTTGTTCATTATGTCAGAACTGTGAGTGGGAGATAGAATCCCTTGAGAGGAGAGATGATATTTTTGATGTTTTTTTCTCCTTTCCTCTTTCTCCGTGTTTTTCCATTGTCTTTTTGATCTCCTTTGTGCATCTTTCCCAATCAGCAGTAACATGTACCAGGCTCCATGGCTGTTACTTTGATGAAACCAATGCCATCATCTGACACCAATCAGCCACATCAGTGATAAAGGTGAATGTTTGACATCTTGTCGTCTCAGGTTCATGTTACCAGCTTGAGGGCATGAGCAGAAAAATGGAGGAATTTTAGCTGATCTGCTGGCCTCAGCTTATTTTTTGTTTGCCTCGGGAAAGTTACCTTCATGGACATCCTTTTTTTTAAACTCTTCTAAAGCATGGACTGTTAGATTCTGCATTGCATTAAACGTGCCTAGCACGTCACACACAAGCCCAGCACATGGTTCTACTTATTAACCTTATTAATAGAGGAGAGTGAAATACAAACCTTGTGTACAACATCCACGCAGATGGCCACCCTCAGACGAATCCCCTGCCAGGCTGTTACCAAGTACCTCTCGACTGTTTGTCCTAGCACTTCATGGCTGGGACTTGCTGCCAGTGATTGGAAAATGCCTTTTTGATTTCCAGGCTTAAAACTAGAAATGGGTAACTAATGTTTTCCTATATGTGTTATTTATCTGGGAGCTGCCTTTCTTCAGATGCCTTTTGTTTCTGCCAGCGCATTTACCAGCTGGCAGAATCTCTACTTGCTTGCTGTTTGAAAGATGGTAATAAATGGTTTATGAACTCCCCAAACTGGAATAAAGCTCATAATGGTGGGCTCCTTGTGTGGTGAGACAGAAGAGAATGCCAGAGATGCACAAACACCAACCTTTCTTCCTGTTGCCTGCCTGTGACTCACAGAATCCCAGTCATGAGCTGGGATTCAAACCAGTTTAGAGGTCACTAGGCTAGAAAGATTAGCAGGTCCAGTTTTGCCTTTCAGATCATGGGGTGACAACTTTTCAGGGGCTTGTCTAGGAAATAGGGCATCTTTCCTTTATTTGGATTTCAGGAAAGGGATGGCTGTGGAGCAGAGAGCACTCTCCTTTCTTATCTCTGTAAGACTGTAGTAAGTGATAGAGAGAGTAGCCCCATGCATCTGCCTGTCTCACAGAGAGGAAACTTCAGGTCTCCTCTATCACCTACTGTCTCCCAAAAAGTATGGCTGTCATCCTTGCTCTAGAGAGCAGACCTTGGAGGCCGGCCCCAGGAGCACATTGCTCTGTGTGGTGTTCTTGCTGCTTAAAAACAACTTCTCTGGGAACAAAATACAGCAGCGTAGCAGGTGTCCTTTTGTTGCAGTATCCATGGTAAACCCAGAAGTATTTTGAAGCAAACATACAGAAGGCCTTAGTGATCGCTACCACACAGTCACACAGAGGTTGTAATGCTTTCTCCATGCTTTGGGTTTGATGAGAGTAGAGTTTTGGATAGACCTCAATAATTTTCGGTCCTTGCAGGCCATCTACCAAAGCAAGTTTACAAATCAGCTCAGCTGGATTCAGTTGCCTCTGAAGCAGAAATCCTGCGTAGCCCTCATTAGTTACTGGAATAGAGTGGTTGCAAGCAAAATCAGGGCAACATTTTTCGAAAATATTTTTCTTTTGACTCAGTCTTACATTAATTTAAAGGCAAGTTATCTTGTTGGAAAGACATTGTTGGGTGCTCTCTCCTGGTACTTGTTTCTTGTTCCTTTTACTCTCACCTCTTAAATTGGTATAATTTCTAAGTGGCTAGTGGTGGGAAGTGCTGAAATACAGGAATAGTCTGTCCTAAACACATGTGAGTAAATAATGACCGCACAGTTCTCATATCCAAAGAAGAATTTAAACTCAGTTGGTTTGCACCTTACACAGTCCACCACTCATGGTTTCAGGTATCAACATGTTTCACTTCAGCTGCTGGCCTTCCCTGTGTTGGCCATGGTGGAACTCTTTGAAAATCATCAAGTTCACCTCAGACTGAGCCACTCTCCCTCGCAGAGAAATCTCCATTAGCAGCTTTGGGAGTATCTATATGCACGTGATACGCAGCGTAGCATCCCTATTGCTGTCAGTGGGGTCTTAACCGGGGCTGGGCAGGGCAGGATTGAGCCCTTGGTAGTGGGGGTGGCTTAGAAAATCACAAGCTCTCCGAACAACTCATTTCAGACCTGGAGTCTGGCCTTTCGTCTGGGAGCTTTGAGCCATGCTTGGATCTCTGTTGTATCACCTTGCCCAGTGCTGTGTGGATATGAAAAGCACCGGAGATTCTAGACCTAGTCAGGATGGGTTTTAAAGCCACGTTTGCTTGATATAACAGGAAGTAACTGCTGCCATCCTGATTTCTCAATGGTCTTGAGTTAAACTGCTGATGGTTTGTGTTCTCCCTCCCAAATCAACTCTCTATCACTTCATAAAGTCTGCAACAAAAGAGTAAGTGAAGGACACTTAACACAAATCACCCTATTTCTCATCAGGTGTATATATGCTCTGCATGGGCTCATTTTATTCAGAGAGTTTGTCATTTTATAATGCTGTTTAATAAGATACAGCCTGGGAGCTGGCATGTGTCTTCTCCTGCACTCTCTCACTGTGTTGAGGGCAGGGCTGCTTCCCTTCTCTAAGGATTCAGCAGGACCAAGAAGTGTAGACACTCCCTTGGGAGAAGAGTCCTGGTCCAGGTACTGCTTGTGCCTTCACCTACTGGCAGCTGAAAGCAAAATCACAGCTTACTTCTAATAGGAAAGTGCTTTGAGAGGCACTCAGAGTTGTATAGAAAATCCAACTGCTCATTGCCATCAAGCAGCACATCCAATTTTATTGAAAATTTGCTGGATTATTGCCAGAAAGACTGGCCAAATTGTCAAATTCCTGGTTCATGGGAAATTCTGACATTTGGTTTTGTTCTGATTTGGAACGAGCCCAGTTATTTCGAAATTACCCACAAAAGAGAAGTTTACAGGGAAAAAATAGGAATAGGAAACAATGACGCATGGTATTTCCAAAATAAAATACGCTCCCCAGGATGTGTTTCTTTCCAGCCCTGCTGCTGGTTCTTACGGAGCAGGACGATGAGCCAAGGCTGGGGATGGGAGCCTATACTTTGGGACTGCTGACTTCAGCCAGGTCTCCCAGCACTACCAGACTCCCCGTTTGGTAGCAGCAAGCCTACGATCTCTGTGTCCCGAGCAGACCACCAGGCTCACTGGCAGGAAGCCAGGCAGTTTTCCAGTGGAAAACTACGTGTGGTTGGATGTTGGTTAATTGAAATGCTTTATGTTTTAACATGAAATTTGCTGGCTCTGACGAATCACTGTTTTCCAGGGCAATGACGTGCTGTCAGAAATCTCATGATCAGTTCTAATTGCCACTTTGAAGGCCAAAATCTTCGTTGACCAGAGCCCCAGAACTTCCTGGCAATCGCTAAATACCTTGACATAAACACAAACAAAAAAGCATATTTCGTTTTGTGCTCAACAACTGTGAAATTTGCGAGACTGTTTCTGGGCAAGGGTATTATGAAGAAAATTCCTGCCTTCGGGGCAGCAATGTTGGGGACACACATGTCCCTGTTTCAACCTTATCACTGCTGCATCGGCTTAAAACCACTTGAGAAGCATCGTGTTCCTACCTCTGAGGAGAAGACAATGGCCTCATTGCCCAATGAGGCACGTTGTCCAAGTCTAATTAGAAACAGGAACTCGCTCACTAGAGCACTGTTTATTCTTATTCTTACAGCACAAGATTTCAAAAGTCTTTTTCATTGTTTTTATTATTATAATAGAGAAGGCTGTTTATTGATTTTTCTACTACATGAGTGTTTGTATACACAGACTTCCCGCTTCTAATGAAACAGAGCCTCCTAAAACAATAATAAAAAATAATAATAACCTCCATCAAGAGTGAAATAATTGTGGCCAGAACCATACTTCAGTGAAAATTTTTTCCCTTTCTGAATGTGCTGTCAGGGACTTTCTGTGGTCTGACAGGCCCCATAGTCTCCATGGCAGGGAGAGGACTTCTCTCCCCAGGGAGCCGAGTGTCAGGGCCCTGGCTGGGACTACTCCTGGGTGGATTCTCCCCTCTGAGAGCCAAATTTTTCCCTTGCTCTGCGATCACCTCCAGTTTTGGGTCACTGTGGGTAGGTGTGGTGGAGGCAGCCTGGTGTCAGGCATGGCTGGGTCCCCATGCTTGGACTCCTGTGGCTCTGAGGAGCTGCAGAAGGAACACCACATGGGAAGGAATACAGAGAGAATCATACGGGTACAAAACCAGATTTTGTTTCCAGAAGCATACATTTTTTCCTTCTGATTTGTATCAGGTGTCTAGAAATGTGAATTCCCAGAAATCTGGAAACAACTGATACCTTTTGTTTCATATTTATTTTGCTCTTCCAGTTTCCTTGCTTCCTTCCTTGATTTCCAGTTTCAAGACTGACTTTGCCCTCAAATCTGAAACAATCCATTCCCAGATCCACGTTTGTTGAGTGAAACCTATGTCTCAGTAGAATATATCAATCTTTTGTCAATACTTCAAATGCCAATTTTCTGTTCCAGAAAGGGTGGCATCTGCCAAGAATCCTATCTACATCTGTTCTAAAGAGCTGTAAATGCTCAGAGCTGAAGACCACTTGCTAGATACAGGTTAGCACTGGAAACAGCTTACAACCACATTATTTTCCACGGAGCTCATCAAGACAAGAACAAAAGAAGCAAAATTCCTCTTAGAGTTCCCAGCAGCAGCCTCAGCATTTTTGGCAAGGATACGTACAGACCACAGTAGCACAATGTAGCAGTGTGTGAGGGCAGATTTGTTACTGGAATTAGTCTAATCACAGCAATGAAAGTGGTCAAGTCATTCTGCTTTGCAGTCATTCTGCTTCCAGTACCCCAAAAGTCTCTCACACATCTATAAAACAGTTCAGTGTTGAGGCAGATGTTGCCTCCTCTAACCAACTTGTGTGTGTGGGGAGCAAAGTGGCCATGCAGCGCCATTGCTCCAATGTCTCCTCTGAATATCTGTTTCCCCTGTAGGGAGGCATTTGGCTTGTGCTTCTCTGTGACAGAGGAGATTCTTTGCTTACTTTCTCTGTTTCTGCAAGGACTAGAGCCAAACTAAATCTCACCAAAGCTGACTCTTGCTATTTTATCTTAGAGATATCTTTCCAGGAGCAAATTCATTATCTTGGCATGGGTATGTACAGCTCATGGGACCATAAAAAAAACTCTCAGTGTAAGGGCACAGAGCTTTCCCCTTCTGGGCATGGATGGAGCCAAGATACTGAGTGAACCATCCACCTCTTGCTGCATTGTCTTCCATGCTCTGTCAGCCTCTGCATCAGAAGAGCCAGAAGAAAATGTGGTAAGACCATTTTTCTCACATTGTTTCTTCAAGGGAGCATGGGGGAATGTAGAGAGGCATTTGTTGGTTGACCCATTGCAGAGGTATTCCCATGGGTGATAACCAGTGTGAGGGTGCAGTGTTACTGACCGGTTGCATTCTAGCCAGAAAATAATTTTTGTTCTATTTGTTTTTGATGCTTAGTTAGGATGAAGTGCTGTTGGTGAGAGACTTTACAGACGACAGTGAAGTTTCATTTCTATTTCGTTCTCTGCTTGCGTTGTGAGTGGCCTCTCAGCTGCGCAGTGGGTGTCGGCACAGACGTGGAGCATCTTACTTTCACTCGACTGAGAGAGTGGTAGGCGAGGCCGTATGGGGAGGGAGAGCTGATGAAGAGGAACATGCAACATAGGGTGGTTCTTCTGTTACACTGCTAGCTGCTGCGCAGCGCAGGAACCTTTCTCACACTCTGGGATATGATACTTGACAGGAGTTTTTTGGTCAGCCTCTTGTCCTTCCTGGGACAGACCATGCCACGACTCCTGTCTGAGAGACAAAGCCAGGCTTCCCTGGTGTGTGGCACTCGACTCCAACCTTGACATGAGCTCTGAGAGCTGCTGAGGACACTGATGTTTAACGGGCCTGTGGGCCCTCAGCAGCAGCTCTGATAGGGAGGCAAACCCCTCTTGTAAACACTATAAATCCAGGTCTAGAATTTGCAAGTCAAATCCCTGCCTGGCTAATGTGTGAAAAGGTGCTTTTCTAGTCCAAGACGGTGATTATCACATCCACAAAAGCCCTGCTAAACTCCCACTGAGTGGGAACCAGGTACCCGAAGACTCCTTTCAGACCTGGCCTTTACTGCGATGATTCAGTGACCAAAAAAAAAAAAAAATTCCTATGGAATCAGGTGCGAAGCAGTGGTTGTCAACCTGTGTTTAACTTAAAATGTTACTGCAAAACCTGATGAACCAGAAATAAACCTTAAGAAAGACTGGTTTGGTTTCATTTAGGATTACAGGATTTCATTTCATTTAGGATTCTTTTATTTAGGATTTGAGATTGTTTGGGATTATAGTCTCTGTCTCGATTTCTGCAGGTAAAACTTCTCACAGTAGTAACACTAACTGCAAAGATTATACACGTGCTGAAAAGTATATACATGTGCTGGGATTGGTGTATCTGTGCAATGGCTCACAGTTCTCCCAATACCCAGAGACTAAAAGGAGGTTGTATGCTGCATCAGCTGTGTGCAGTCAGTTGCATAGTTTCATAAATCCAGGCCAAGGTGTGCTGAAGAGAACCTAAAAATTCACATGCATTTAAATGAATTTTAGGTTGGCGTGGCAGGTTGACTGTGGCTAGATGCCAGGTGCCCACCAAAGCTGCTCTAGCACTGCCCACCTCAGCTGGTCAGGGTGGGGAATATAGCTAAAAGCTCGTGGGTTGAGATAAGAACAGGTAGAAATCACTCAGCAAATACTGCCATAGGCAAAACAGATTTGACCTGGGGAAATAAATTTAATTTATTAGCTGTCAAATCAGAGTAGGATAATGAGAAATAAAAAATAAATGTTAAAACACCTTCAGCATGCTCCCCTTCTTCTCAGGCTCAGCTTCACTCCCAATTTTCTATCCCTCCTCACCGGGTGGCACATGAGGGTTGGGAATGGGAGCTGCAGTCAGTTCATCACACATTGTCTCTGCCTCCTTAGAGGAAACTCTGTCTTCTGTATCTTCTCTTAAACAGACTCTAACAGCAGTGGGATTTATGTGGATACACCTAAAATCGGTCCTCAGTCATCAAAACAAGTATTATTGCTTGTGTCCCATGTCAAGGGAGATGAAGGTCATGTGTTGGCTTTAAACTAAAGGCTTCTCAGATAGGGTCAATAAATGGTGTGGGATGTCAGATTTGTTTAGTTTTCCCCAATAAAACAATCTTTTTTTCCTTTTAATCTAGAAAAGCCATCCATAATGAGTTGGGGGACTGTGCTGTACGTCCTGGGAAACAAAACGGCCTTTTAAAGAGGAGCTCCCTGACAAGGGCTGGAAGTCTTGGGTTCACTCTGTGGAAACAGTCAGGCTGATTCACTGCTCAGAAGTTAATTAGTATAAATGATAAAGGATCCAGCCTCTTTCCTTCGCCTTATATTTCCAAGTATCTCCTGGAGCCAAATCGAGACACTGCACAATGAGTGTTTAAACACACTTGTCCCTTTTTCCCCCCCTTGCTAGAAGCAGTGTCTGGAATACAGGTTGTAAATCAGGTCCTACAGTGATTGATCCATGTGCCAGCAAGTGAAGCATAAAAATAGCAGCATGGTTGAAAGGACATTAAAAAAAGGGAAACAGACCATTATTATTTCTGGGCTCAGGGGAAAGAGCAGTCGAATCTGACATGCTGGCCAAGTCTGCGTAGCCCTGGTCTGTCTACAAAACACAGACAACTGCTTTGCTCCCTCCTCTGCAGCTGTGTGCAGCCTGTAAACAAGGAGCCAGCCTCATTTTTCTAGCCTGTGAACCCGGCTCCCAGAGGTTTCAGTCCTTTCAAGAACTTCTCTTAAACCTCTTTGTGTGCTCTAAATCAACTCCTGCATTTCTCTGGCTGTGAAATAACATGCTGGCAGGGCAGATTGCATCTTTGCTCTCTCTGATGCCATCATAAAAGTTGCTGACATGCCCACCATATATTTGAAGCACATTTCTCCCTTATCTTTTGCTGGGGAGAACATTTCTGTGGGTTTCCTAGTACTGCTAGACATAGAAAATCCGTAGCTTAACTATTCTGACAGCTTAATTGGGAGTCAGAAGGTTCCGTCTTGTTAATGTTTGAATAACAAGAACTTCTGCTGAAGCAGGAAAGATGGGATAGCAATATTTTCATCAAAATAAGTAGGTGAAAATAAAGATAGGAGGGGAAAACCTGCTGCTTGTATTTACAAATTTGTCCACCATTATTTTGTTAACAAGGAGCACTGTGTGGAACTGAAGCAACAAGAAAGGCTCTTCAGTCTCAAAGTGTATCTTAGACATTGACTACACTTAAGTAATCTTATGATATGGATAAGCAAAAGCCGTAATGGAATAATTTGGTAACCCTTGCTGTATGCACTGAGTGTGGTTGTTTCTATCCAAGAAGACAGTTTGCCATTTCCAAACTTTCATTGCATATGCCTGGAAAACCCTGGCAAACCTCCTTGCCTCTGTAACACACACAGGTGCACAGACACATGCATGCATGCACATGCATAGAGGGTCTACTTTATATGTATGTCAAGTACTGAGGGATTTGTCATTCCAGGGTTTTGGCATTGCTCAGGTGGCTCAGGTGCCATTGAACTCACCTTTAAAAGGATGAAAAATGCTTTTTTTCTGAGCATGACTCAGTCCTCACTTAATTTTAGACAACAGCATCATCTTATCTGCCTCTTCCTTTATGCTGCTTCAGAAACTGAAAAGGTTCCTGATGATTATTCAAGGAACTGAGTGACAATCCTCAGTCCTGTGACTCGATGATTTCTTCAGATTTCTACTTTCCCCAAATGCCTGTGGTACCTCTCATCCCTTTTCTAACTGCTGTGAGATTGATTTAGCCTTCTGTCCCTCACATCAAAGGCATTTTTGTGCTGTGTGTTTTATGTTGTCAGCACCAATACTTTCTTGCCAGACTTTTTTGGTCACTTTTTATTCTTGGAAACATGCATTAGCGTTCAACAAGACCTAATAATGGTTTGTGCTGTGCCCTCAGTTTCTCAGCAGAAACTTGCCTTGAATGGCCTGAAAATTTCTGCTGAAACTATGATGCTTATGCCCAGCTGTATCTCTGTGAACATTAAGATCATGCAATTTTCAAGGTACGATTCTAGAGTTATATTCTAATGACTATGCCCTCCTCTGAGAAGAGCATGTGGTTGGGATACAGGATAACATTTTGGGTGTGTCCTCTGACCAGAGTCTGTTGTGGTAGAAGTTCTCTATCAGGCAGTGAAGGAACATTTTCTCGGCTTGGTCTGTTTTGCCGTGCATGTGCTTTAATTAAGGCAGTCTCCATATTAATTAAAATAATCCTCAGCAAGGCAAAAATTAAGGCAATTATCAAACACATAAAGATGTTAGTGCACAAGTCTTTGTACATGCCTATCAGCATCAGTACAACACACCCAAACAATGTCTTGACTAACACACTACTCGAAGCGCAGCAGAAATCTACGGTATTCTTATGGGGCTGCTTCGTTCGCTGAAAACACGGGTCTTTTCTGACACATTTAACTTCAAACAAATTTTAATGTGGTGTGAATGCTTAGTCTGATTTAGGAGCAGCTTGCTTCAGTTTATTTTAAACCCATTCAGCCTTGGGGCTGAGATACTTGGTGACATTACAACCATTTAATAAACTGTCTTTCAGCAGCTGAGCCTGCAGTGAGACTGAGTCAAGCTGAAAGGGGATTAGTCCTGCCTTTGCTCTGGAGCACACCAGATTACACCAGCTTGCCTCTCGAAGAGGCTGTGTCTAAAGGCACAGCAGTATGCCTTTGCTGTGCTCCAGGTTAAGAGAGAACTATTCCCTGAATTCCTACAGCCAGCTCCCTTGTTGTCCATCCCCTCACCTTGTAGCCTCTGTAACTCATTCTCTCATTGCTCTTGAATGGGTCTGTAAGATGATGTGATCTGGAGATGGCTTCCCCCTCAACACATACTTTTAATCACCCCAAATGCTCAGCAGCTTGAGCCTGCACCTTGTACCAACCCTTAGCTGTAAACCTCTTGGACACTGTTTCATTCAGCCATTCATGGCTCATCCAGCTCAGACCTTAATTTCAATAGATGCAGCTTCATTAGGATGTTAAATCCATGCAGTTAAGTTTACTTTCTTACCATGTCCATGCAACAAATATCTTGGTCTCAGGATTTACCTTATCTAGGGATTATTTTGTTGGCTGAAGCAATAACTTGAATAGACTCTGAAATGCTAGCTAAAACCTCTGGTTATGATTTTTTTCTTCTTTAATGCAATATTTTTCCTTTCCATTCTGGTAGAATTCCATCTGTCACATGGAGTTTTTGTCAAAGGCAAATAGATTATGTGAGTTAAAGACTTAAAAAAAAAATTAAGACATCATGAGATGCCTGAGAACTGATGAGCAGGTTTATGGGTAACAAAAAAATGAGGGGTCTGCAGACACTGAGCTAAAGAAATACAAGCCTGACAGTATTTATGTGAGTGCTTCAGATTGGTCAACATACCAATGGCAGCCCAGCCACACTAGAAAACAGAAACAGGAGGAATATTTGAAGAAATGGAAACAGGCCAGTGCCTCTGTCATGTTAATAAAGGGCATCCCCCTCACAGGCCGTTCAGAAATGTGGGAGGTATATGCAAGAATGAGAGGTTTCTTCTTCCCCCTGTGCACATTAGCTGAGATTATGTAGAAAGGAAAATCTTAACTCATTCCCATCACACCTTATTCTAGGAATGCTCCTCCAAGGTCTGCCCGTGTGTTCACGGCCCAAGATTTCACAGGTTTCTTTGCTGGTAGCGATACCTGCATTCGAGGTGCTCAAAATGAGCTCTGCTCTCCATGCTGTTGCTTAGCCCATTGCTGTGAGGAAGAGGAGGAGAAAAGGCTGTTGAGAACATTGGAATTCGCTTTTCTCATAAGACAACCCTCAAGGGTCCAAGTGAAATTAAAGACCTGCTGGGTGAGAGTCTGATTTCCCAAGACGAGTCACTTAGCTGCCTATCTAAGGCAGTGCAAATCGCCCTCTTTGTTTTGCCAAACAGAAATCAGAGATTACTGACAGCCTTCTAAGGAAGTTCCTCCTGATGCATGGAGAGTGACATGTGGGGTTTGGTCACCTTGCGACTGGAGATTGGAGGGTGGAAGGTAGAAGATGAGCACTCAGCCATTAAAGTAGACAAGTTGTTTGCTTCGTTTTGTTTTGATACAAGGTATCTTGTAGGAGAATGGCTCTTGTCCCTTGCACTGCCAGCCCAGGTTCCCGAGGGAATTTGAAGGCTTTGGAGACTTCTTAGGCTGGTTGAAGCAGTCTCTGCTTACCGCTAGGCGGGTAGTGGAGCAGGAGTCTGCTGCAGGATTCCCCCATCAGCAAGGCAGATGGAGATCAGGAGAGACAAGATCCCTTGGGAACTCAGATGCTCCAGAGCAGTCAGGAGCCTGTAGCTGGGTTACCAGACTGTCAGCTAAGCGGCTAAGAGACATCATTACTCACAGCAGCTGATATACTCTTCCCACGAGCTGTCTATAGATTATTGCATCCTGTGTACATGGAAGATTTAAGGCATCTTGATGCAAACCCTGCAAAGTGGAAATTGCTGTGCTCCATCTCTTTCCTTGCACCCTGTTGCAGGGCTTGTCCCAAGGCAGCTGTACTGGCTGCTTTACCCCATGTAGATGCCTTTACAGCACTGCCAGTTTTCTCAGAAGCTTTAAAACCAGACAGGAAAGTAGTTCCTATATGATGTGATTTGTGGGACAAAACACAGGCACTTTTGCGTGTAGTTTTGTTTGCTTGCCATCCAGGCCTGCACTGCCCCCTCCCCTGGCACACAGACCATCAGAGCACAGCAAAATGCATAATCTTGTCAAGCTGTAAAGGTTTGATTACCCCAAGCCCCAGTTTGGGAGAGAGCAAGACACACTGGCAGTTGAATTAAACAACTATATCTGTGGCTTTCCTTAAGCCCAACCAGTGAAAAGACTCGCTTAAACTCTCACTCAGTGTTGTGGTTTCCACCACTTCTCTGTCAGCTTTACTGTGAATCACTGAGATTGCAGATTTCGGGCAAATTGATGTAATCTACTCTCTGAGCTGCTGGGACAGCAAGAGTTAAGCAGCTGAGCTGGAAATCCCATGAGATCAGGCTTTTCTAGTGGGAAGATTTCCCATGCTTCCTGCTTTTTGATGTGCTGGAAATACTTTATGCTCAGCCTTTCTTGTGGTATCTTGGCACTACTTCTGTAAACAGTTGAAGGGACATCATCAACATAACAATCATGCTTCTGTCTAAAATGTTTTCATTACTCCAAGTCACAACTAAAAGACAAAGAGATTAAGGTCTCTTTCAGTCAGGCACTTCAGCAAGAACCAGCTTTCCTACGTGTCAGTCAGATCATGCCCTAGAAGATTTAGGGTTTAAATTTAGGACTGTATTGGCTTTGCTGACAGTGCTGGTAGAGGAAGTTTTGACAACGTGTTCCCACCGTCCCCTCACCACCATTTGCTACCCTCTTGGTTGGTTGTAGTCTGTAAGTGGTTGTCCAGTTAACCTGATCTTTTTTTTTTTCATGTGTGTGTGTGAGAGAGAAAGAGAATTGTTTTTAATCAGAACAATTTCATCACCCTGTCTTTACAGTGAGGCTCCAGCAACTACTTTTTGGGCTGAACTGGGAGAATGGCATCCTGGGGAAGGATGAAACACTCAAGGAGGGATGCTCAGGGATCTGCAGACAGAACTGCTTGGTGCTGCTGACTGACACTTTGACCGTCTTTGGGCTTTGCACTGAAAGCCCCAAATCCACTGCATATATACACATCACAGCTCCTCTCAAGTCACAAGCCTAAAGGCTGAAATGATCCTGTTTTGTTACACAGCTCACCTGCATGTGTGGCCTGGTATTATCTGTGTGGTCTTCAGGCAATAACATTTCTTATTACCTTCATTGTATTTTCAGTAACCACTGAAATGATGCCAGCTACAGGGGCACCAAACACCTATGGAAGCCCTCAGAACTTTCCAACGAGAATGTGGACTTAGCAATTTGCTGTTCAGAGCTGAACTGAAACTTGGCCAAAGTTCAAGGCTCTTTGGAGCCAGTGTATTAATCGGGCATCATCTTCAGTCTAAAATGAGTCTTGGACTATGCCTTTTATGAGGTTTTAAGCATGCGAGCGGGTCTGCACCAGTGAACACCTGCTGCTGATAGAACCACTGACACTGGGATGACATTTCTAAAGTCACTGCCATGCTCGTGGGTGATGCTGATGAGGAAAACTTGCACACAGACTGCTTTTAATTTATGAAACGTATCCCCGGAATGTGTAAAGTGTGCAAACAACTGTCCTCAAATTTCACGTGCCATGTCCTCTTTACACTTGCGCCTCCCGTCCCTTTGGTTTCCTCAGCGCACCATGCATGCCCTCTCCTGCAGGTGAAATGCAGTCCCTCCATGTGCCACAGGCTGGTGGGAATGACAGGACACATTCTTCCAGGGCTGCCTGATGACTGCTCCAGCAGGTACACTACAGGAGTGGATAAGGACCCATTAGAAGACAGGAAGTCTCTAATGTATTGTCCTTTCGAATAAACAGCTTCAGCTTTTTAGTTCTCCACTTACATTAATCATGCCTGTCATGAGCCACTTGGAAAACTGCAGCCACCTCAGGGTGGCCTGCAAAGCTTCCTGCTTCACTCAGAGCTCTGCTTCTCCAAGTTTCCCTTCCCACTGTTTGTATGAAGCCTACAGGAGATGAACCAAATAAGATATTTACTTCTTTCACTCAGTAACCAAAGCCTCTCCCATAAGGTCAACCATCAGTGAGGAAGAGGAGACTGCAGGCAATAAGCATCATCTTACTGGTGCTGACTCTAGCTCTTCTTCCCACATTTTAACTAAAGTCTTCTTAAAACCCTGTTTTTTCATGTGTCCTAGTATTTTTAAAGAGTTTTAGGAGACTTAGAATATTTTTTGGTTTTTAAGCTGTTAGCAAATTCGCAAGCACTGTGATCAATATTAACAAAAATCAGTCAAGAGGAATGGGCTTCTCTCTGCACAAAGACATTCTCCCTCCTCAATTCCTGTCAGTTTTGGACTTTAAATGTACTTGGTTTCAATTTTTTTTCTTTATTTAAGAAAAACATGAAGAAGCATAATTTTTCAAAACATGACATATCGTTGAACAACAGACAGGGCCAGAGAAACTCTATCCTACTTGAACACAGGGTAATTTGAGTCTACATAGAGAAATTATGTCAAATACTTCTGTGTTGCGAATTTGAAATACTCTGGTTTGGAGTGATATTTGAATCTTAACGCAAAGTGAATGCAGCTTAGCCTGAAATCTCGTATCCAGGGTTTTTTTTGCACTGGCTTGGAGTAAAGGAATCTGGAAATAGGAGTTGCATTCACACTTTTATGACTGGGATCTCTTTCTGCCTTAACTCTCATTTTATCTTCTTATGTGTAAAACCCCCTAGCATGCAGCTGTGTTTCTAAGTTTATTGAGCTGTAAGATGTGTTGGTGATATTCACCTATTCCTGGTGTCCTGAGATGCCTGGAAGGGCAGAACTCTTCCAGAGCAAAGATTATGAAGCAGTAAGGCAAGAAGGACACAGGACTAGCATTGAATTTTAAACAATAAATTGTAAGCAAATGGAAAATAAAGAATTCTGAATGACCAAGGAAGTTTTAATGTGCAGGAATGTCTTGCAGGAATCTGCTCTCTGATGAATGCTAATTAATAGTCCTGCTGCGGATCTGGTATATCCTAGAGACTGATGCCTTGGAAGTGCTTTTATCTGATGAAGTTTTATGCCTAGCAGTAGAGAAATTAGGTCATTTTTACATGATGTGAGATATATGCTAGGGAACAGTGATGCTGAAAGAAGCTCTGGGTATGATGTAGTGGCTAAAAGGAGCTGTTATGATCCTGAGGTAGATATCAGGGGTAGAATGTTAGTAGTATTCATAATACCTCTGCAAAACTAGGACTTTCCAACTTCATCTTCCTTTTTTTTTTCAAAAACACAACTGGCAAATTTATAAAAAGAGCTTTTTGAGCCTTCAATTTAAGTTCTAAAATGAATGATTTGAGGAATCCAGATTTTATAGTGTATTTATGAGAATAAGTTTAGAATTTAAGGAATGGTGTGGTCACACTCTGTATTTGCATACAGAATGCAGCCAATAACAGAGAGCTTTTTGACTTATGAGGCAATGGTAGAGCATTCAGAAGCTAAAGGATGATGTGGAGGAATACAAAGTGTAGAAATTAGGTAGCTATTTTACCAGGCTTACACTTCTAAACAAGGAAAAAATTTCTTCTTAAGCCATGACTTGTCATTCAACCCAAGTGTTTTATCTCCTGTAAAAAGATTATTTCATGATATCATGGGGGAGGGGTGTAGGGGTGTATTGTTGATCAGTAGGTGCTTAAATTAAATCAACATAATAATTATTTTTGACCTTAGTTATAAAAGTATGAGTATTCCTTAAAAAATCATTACTTTTTTCTTTTTTGCTGATCAGAACAATCTGAAGTTGCCAAAAGAAGTTAAGGTTTTATTTCAGGGTATTAATGTAGACAAAATGTCTCCCTCACTTTAATTTTCTTGTATAGCTCTTCATAGGAAGAAAGTTTTTCTCAGGATGTATCTATCCAAATGACTCTCTGTTATACAATGCTGCGTTTTTAATCCCACAGCATATGGAAAACATTCCACTGTATGGAAGAGGTATCGTTTTATACAGTCGGGAGTTTGCTTGCCCCGGTGACTCCGAGTCAAAGCAATATCCCTTTTGTGCTTCCAGGGAGTGATGTCATGAGGCAGACTTCCCTGTGCACGCACTAAAGCCTGGCTAGGTGCACGTGTGCCTGCGATCAGTAGCTGCCAGTGCTGACCTCTGCCTTCCCTGGTGGATCAGGATGCATTGCTCCCTACCGCGGAGGGCCAGCAGAAGACCTACGTGCAATTTAAGCTTCACTTCAGGGCAGTTTTGAGAACTTCCACGAGATGTGGGTGGGCAGAAGCTTTCACTCACTGGAAACATTAAAATTTGAGTTTGGAAGCAATTTTACTAGCCAACAAACTGTTTTCTTTTAAGCTTTCACAGACCAAGGAACATCGTCACATAATTCCATTAGTGAATCCAGCAAGTTTTTGTTAAATTGCAACACCTCTTTTAGGAAGTTATTAAACAATGATTTAGAGACTAAATCATGACAAATTTACCACTTCCCTTAATGTCTTTTTCCAATGTATAATTGACTCTATTTATTTCCACTTTGAATTTTAGATCTATCTTTTAGCCATTGAAAGTTAATGCACTTTGCTGCCAGCCTGAAGTGCTAAGATTCATCACAATTTTAACATGTGTCAGAGATAAAGTAATTCAAAAGAAAAAGAATGAACAACAATCTCTGTATCTCTCCAAATGCTAGTAAAATTGATTGGCAACCTTCATGCCTTGTACCCACAGTGAGTATTTGAGCTGAAGACAGAAATGCCATTTCTTTGAAGGTGGTGGCTCCCTTTAACTTTGGGTTTGCTTGTCTTTCCGCATTGCACACTGTGATTATCCGTCAACAGCGATGCCAGAGGCTCTTGCAGTTTAGCAGGGGCAGCTCGGGACACGACTTTCATCTTGTTGAAACAAACAGTAGTATCAAAGTTCTTACAACCCTCTGAAACATGGTAGAGACTTTGAGGTGAATATTTAGCGACTCGGCTGTGTGTGGGCAGCGCAAACACAAGCTGCAGCAAACAGGAGTCTCCCAGCCTTTTCTTCGAGGTGTCCTACAGAGGACTGAATGTTGCAAGCAATTTGCTCGTTGTTAGACCGGAGTCACCGGAGCGGGGCCTCTTCGTGTTGACTCGCGAAACCCTTTCATGCTTATCAGCGTACAGCTGGATTTCCTCTGCTTTATCACACTGCCACTTTTCCTGTATGGCTCTCAGCTTTGTTTGGAGTTCTCTGGGCTTGCTATTATATGCAGTTCTCTTTGATGCAATGATAGATCTAGCAACTGGGCTCTGTGAAATGTGCACCTCTCCTGAGGTGTTGTATAATTGCAGGATCACTCTTATCTCATCCATCTTAATGTTTTCTAATTTTTTTGCCCTGGGGTCTTGTTTGAGGCATGGCATAAGATATCCCTGAAGATTTGCAAATTGTTTTGTTGGAATTCTTGAGAGTTTTTCATGTTGAGCTTTAAATAAAGCAAAACTTTGAGGACGAATGTCTGCTCAGTGCACAGTTTCCATTATAGTAGCTTGTTTTGAAAATGAAGGAAGTATAGAAGTATTTTATTCATTAACGGAAGAACTTTTAATTGTACTTGTTATGATGAGGAGAGGACTCTGGACTGTTTCACATTAATAAAACTCTTCCTCTTACATCGAGATTTCTGCTTGGCTATTCTATGTAGTCATTGTCTCCTGAAGTGGCAAACTTGAAACGTGCACTCCCTTGTGACTGAAATGTTGAGAAAATTGTCCAGCATAACAGCTATATACCGCTTTGTAATTTTATAAATAATTTCAGATTGATTGACTCCAGTCTCTAGCTTTGCCTCACTTCTGACAGCAGTACTTCTTGTTTTGTTCCCTGAACATCAAATGTCCTCCACATGTACTTTATAGTTAACTGATTTTGCATTACCTGCAAATTAAGATGGTGACTCTCATCCATGCAGATTAAGATAAACAACTTTTTTAAGCTGAACCGTTTTTAAACTTTATTTTTCCGAAGCTGTTTTGAATTCCTGCTTTAATTGATATATTTTTAACCTCTTTTCTCTTCATCTTCTCTTGCTTCCTAAGATATATTGCTGCTTTTACATTGCTGTCTGCCTCTTGTTATAGCAGGGAGCTATAGCAGAAGGAAACTTGGCAGCACTAATAGAATGAACTGGTGCCTAGACAAACTCATAAAAGATATTGTATCTAGGAATGGAGAAATGGGGCCTCCTTTACTGCCCACTGAAGCTGACAAAGTTGTAGGTTTGAGACCTTTGCATAATGAGGGCAAGAGTGTACTTCCACAAGCAGGGCTGCCATTTTTAAAAGTCATGCCCCAGTTTGAGATAACTCCAGCCTCTTTAAGAGTCCTCTTTTTTGGAATAAACCTGTAAATGAATAAAATGTACATCTCCAACTAGTCCTCACAGATATGAAAGGGAAGGTAAGAATTAGCATGACTGGAAGGTACACAATACACTGGTGGGAGTGCGGGTTGCACACAACCTCCTGGTGTTATACCCATGAAAATATGGTGTTTGCAGAGTTTCTTCTGCTAAATGTTGCAGAGAAAGCCCAGTGAGAAGTTTAGCTCCTCACAAGAACAAGACACTGTCCCCACTCTTGGGTGTGGATGCCAGTGTGGATGTCCAAGTGAGAACAAGTGAGACCTAGTTTGGCCCTAGAAATGACGATAACATTGCAGAGTGTCATGCTCCCTCTTTTCTTTGGTGAGAAACAAAATACATCGATGCAACCTTTTTTAGCCCTTAGTCATTCTTCCCCCTCCCTCCCGGATAGAGACAAATGCTCACTATGAATTATTTAGCCCAAGTTAATGAACAGAAAACAGACAGAACTCTCATATTGTCCATCAGAAATAGCTAATGGCAGCAAGACTGCTATATACAAAAAAAGGTCGATGAAGAAATGACATCTCTCTGGGTTTTTTTGTTTTGTTTTTTTTTTTAAGGGAATGCATAGCTCCCAACAAGCATGGGCAGTGATAAGGAACACCCAATTTTGTGCTTTCTGGCAGCAAAATGCACAGCTTAAGTGGCTTCTAACTGTGAAGGTCAGGCAGGACTGCATCCTCTTACACATTGAAAGAGCATGCTCAGGGACCTCAGTTTCAAAAGATCACATTTCACAACATCCCCATTTGTTGAGCACTTACTAATTACTGGAATTATTAATCACAAAGTCAACCAAATGAACCCTGTGGGTAGGCAAATTCAAGAAGTTTTTCTGCTTTTATTATCATCTGGGTCATATCAGTGTATCATATGCGGGGAAGAGAAAGGGAAATTTAATCTACAACTTGGCCTTCACACCCTTTGGCAACATATAAAAGTGAACAATCTGTGTAAGTATATTCCATAATTTCAGGCTCCCTGGATATGACAGACACTTCATGCACAAAGTTTGCTTTCAGCATAATTTTCTGCCATTTCTAAAATAAACTCAGTTGCACATTTCAGTTTGTTTAACTGAGATAATGTTCAAAGGCATGGAACGAAATATCCCTCTTGGGCTCTTAGCTGTGGCACTGAGTACTCACTGACCCGCCAGACCATCGAAAGTTCTCTTCCTCCTTCACAGTCTTTCACAGGTCAGTATAGACCCCCACATCCAAGCACAGCTAACCTGGAGGACTGAATGCATTACTTACTGTCATGTGAATAGAACTGCACTCAATATCTGGTTAATATTTGCCATATGCAATGTGGGATATGCTTTTGTGATAGCCGAGAGCTAACAAGACTATTTGCGGAGCAGAGGGGGGTTAAGTGTGCCGCTATTTTCCTCTTTTCTCTCTGCTAAGAGGGCTGTGTTTGCACTCGCTGAAATTAAGACCTGGTGTGACCTCAGCTGTCATGGATTAGTTGAGTTTTTATTTGGTTTTGATGGGTGAATACAGACAAAGACAAACCATATAGTCTCAAGTGGATAGAAAATAGACTCGGGTCCTGTGCACTGCAGTATTTATATGTCACTGCCCAAAAATGCAGGTGGTGAAGAGAGAGAGTGAGTGGGATGGTTTTGCCCTCGACAATGAAGGCATCGAGTTGCTTTTGACAGATATGTACACACACCGGAACTCCTCTGAGATATTTGGTATCAAAACACTCTGAAGAACATGAAGCTGACCCTAAGTTTTGGCTGAAGAATAATAATTTTGGGGGACAGGTCTGGAAAACCCGGGGCAAATGCTGCAGCCATGGGTCATCTCCCATGGTTACCCAGGGGGTCCACGAGAAGTCAGGGCTGCTCACAGACATCCTCTACCACAGTGCAATGGTTGCTGTGTATGTTGTACATGAGCATGAGTCTGGTGATGTGTCACGTGAACACTTCAGCAGGAGCTCTTTGAAGTACGGAAATCAGACCCACAGTTGCAGAAGGCACCCTTGTAAATGAAAAATAATTTTTAAAAAGAGTCAATCTTCATGCTGAAGAAGTGCTGCACAGTGGGGTGGGAACCCTAGCGACCTCCCAGTGTCAGCTCCAGGTCATATTTGACAAGCAGACTGATCTGGTGAGATTCCTGATGTCCTGGACTTTTCATCACAGTCTTTTCCTCACTTATCAAAGCGTAGTTTGACATCTGGGCTTATTCACATTGATCTCATTTTTGCGGTGATCAGAGATAAAGAACTCAATCATGGGGCACAAGTAGCAATGTTTTCCATTTCTAATGGAAGAATAAGCAACCGATTTTAGGGAAATATTGTAAAAGCAGATATTTCAGCACTTGTGAAATGATGGTGGTTTATGCCAAGAAATCAGCAGAGAGCGAGGATTTCTGTTTCGTATAAAACTGACATGATTCAAAAGGATTTTAAAAAATCTAATGATTTCTCAGGGACTCCTTCCTCTGTAACTGAGACAGAAGTGTAACTCAATCAGAAGACAATGTTGGTTGGTTTAATGCACAGATTATGGTTTCAGAGAAGCATTTATTTCCCTGCACACTGGACATCTGGAAACATTCCCCTGCCACATTTTATTAGAACATTGAAATCACCTTGTTAAATGATATGGAGGGATTTAGAAAGCAAGGTAATTGTTGGGAGATCAATCACCGATTAAACTTCCCATGCCACTTTAATATGTTCCCATTTACTGCCACAGACACTCATTCTAATCACTGGCCATGCCATTTAAATGATTTTCATCACAGACTTCCAGGTTTTCTGAGCCTTCTCCTGGTGTAATGACCCCCACAGCATTTTCCTGTCTTTGTTGTTGAGCAAATGAGCTGATAAGCAGTGAGGTACATATGCCAAATTACTATTTCAGTACCCACTGCTGCTTTTCTCTCAAAGATACAAAAGTAGAAAAGGGGCTGGACAGAAAATCTCACCTGCTTATTTTCTCTCAAATCCTGAAACAGAGCTTTACTCATGACAACACACCACAGCCTAGATGAAATGGTGACTGTCCTGCTGTGACCAGGGGATATTTGAGGTGGATAAGAGGGAGGAGCTGGTGGGGTTTGGAGCCTGAAGACGAGCGAGCATTCAGGGGGGAAGATGAGATTCATCGGGGAGAACTGAAGTGCTGAGGGCTGCCCCGGTGAAGGTGTGCACAAATGCTGAGCCAGCATTTGAGTTCTCAGAGCAAGAGGCTTTTGAAGGAAGAGTTTAACCATTGATGCAGGAGTTGGGGGAAGGAGAAGACCATCAGTGCAAAGGGGAAGCTGCCGGGAGGGTTTAAGCAGTGTTATCAATTAAAAATTCTGAGAAAGAAAAAATACAAACCAAAAACCTCACCTGGACTGGCAGGAGTGTCCTAAGGGTCACGGGGCAGAGTTGGCACAACTGAAGAAAGCGTGTTTTCTTGGTGAGAGGAAAATATTGTAAAACTGTGCCCTGTATCAACTTTTTTTTGCTTCTTTGCAGAGAGAACCAAGAAAATATAATGCCCATATGTGGGAGCTACAGTCTATGGGAAAGTCCTTTCTTCAAAACTGTATGCAGTTGATGTACCTACATAATTGTGTATCCTTCACGGTCTTTTCATGAAGATGTGCATTGGAAAGAACCATTCATCAGGTTAATATTTATTTGCACTTTTATCCCTTTTTCTGTCCCGCTCCAAACTAATTGCGTGTGGGTTTGTCCCTCCCTTTAACAACTGCAAATAGAAAGCAGACGGGAAGCCAGGAGCTTTGACAAAAAGCAGGAAGAGGAGAAGAAAAAGCCCTGAGAAAATGATAGGCACACATGGCACACTCTGATCTCACTGTAATGAGGAGGCTCGTAAAGGCTTGCATTTGTGGGTCATTTGCCCGTGCCGTGCAGGGTGTTTGTTTTACTCGGTAAACAAGGATCACAGCACTCCGCTTTTAGGCAAATAGACTGTGGATGTATTTTCAAAACTGAACTTGAATGACTTTAAAAGTGTGTTATAGCTCTCACTGCTTTTCATTTCTTTTACACATAGCTTTTTAAATGTAGTGTGACTATTGACAGCCCTGAAAGGTAGTCTAGGGTCACTTTTCCTTTGCTTTGATTTGGGCAATCAAAAGAGATATGGCTTTTTTCCATGTCCAGCTAGCAGCTGTGGAATTTCTCTGTCTCTGAATGTATTTTACTCCAGTTTCTGGTGTTTCTGCCTGGGTCTGCTCTGTTAGCTATGATCTCAGCATCACTCTGAGGTGCTCAGCCATCGATGCTGCCCACATGTTGGCTTGCTCCAGGTGCCAGGAGATTGGCTTGCCTGGTATGGAAACCCAGATGGCTGGCAGCAACCCAGGATGGACTCAGGCTCTGCCCTTGAGCTCTCGCCTTGGTTGTAACCGGCTTGACCCACACATAGAGAGGGAGTAAACTTGTACTGGGACACGGTTGATGAAGAGAACAAAGATGTGGTCTCTGTTGTTTCACCTCCACACAGAGCCTCAGAAACCTGAGGGTTGCCACACAGTGACCTCTTCTAGAAATGATAGACCAGCTCTTACCTGTGCAGTACAATGTGATCCAGGACCCTCCACACAATTTGGGTAAAGTGCCTTTTAATGCTCTTTGTTAGTGACTGCCCTTTGATGTTACTCTCGGCATTTGGAAACTCAACGTTTGTGTTTCTGCTCCCTTAGTCTTTGTGGAAATGAAAAATGTTTTACCGCTCTTGCAAAATGACGCACTTCAGATGTACTTTGGTAATGTTTTGCAGGAGTTTTTCGAGCCCTCTCACCAATTTCCAGGGCCCTCAGGCTGACTGATCAAGATCAACTTCAAGACCTCAGATTGAATCCAGCTAAGGCAAATGTGTATTTATTTTGGCAAGATGCTTCATGAATGTTTCTAGCTTCACCTGACAACAAAATACCTTGAGACCTTCACCACATCTCTAATCTCACACCTGCCCATTCCACAACTAGATTGCTGCTGTCCTCCTGTGTGTCCACTCTATCCTCCTGCCTCCCTGGGGAGCATCTTATCTGCCTTCATCCCCGCAAATCTGGTTCTCTGCATGCCTGACATGCCTGTCCACCCCTTCAGCCTTCATTGTCATGGTGAATCAGCAGCTTGAATAGCAGGTCAGTTCTCACTCATGTGCAACTCCTTCTGCTCTGGGGAAGTTCCCAGGACCCAGGCAGTGTCAGTCCTCGCAGCTCTGAGGCTTCCTCAGCCAGGGTGTGAAGGCTGCTGACAGCAGGAATTCGCAGCAGCAGGGTATCGTGCTGCTTACTGCGAATTTGGTGTAACACGAGGATTTGGGACACGAGAGCTGTATGTGGTGAGCTGTGGTAATCCTTTGCTTTTGGTCTCACATTAATTTTGCACCCTGTGGGGTTTGTTTCAAGTTTCATAGTCACCTTCTGAAAATAGTGAGTTTTGGCCTTCTTCCAACAAAAGCCAAAACCTCTTTTGTCCTCAGGCCCAAAGGACTGGGTTGGAGGCAGGGAAGGAGCAGAGGGGAAGGGAACGGGGACCAGGCTGACCTCTTTTCCCATGCTGGGAACACAGACAGCCTAACTGCTTCTGAAAGCTGCCTGCTGTCCTACCCCTTCCAGAAACCCTCTCTGTTCTCAGGAGGGGAAAATAGCTCTTGAGGCAGCTTTTCTCCAGGCTGGGAGAAGCTGGAGGTCATGTAGTCAGGAACAACTTTGAAGCTGTCAGGCTGGAGCTGTGAAGACTTGATCTCCGTCTGTAGCCTGCCTCCTGGTCTTCCTGAGATTAAATTATGGTATGGAGCAGTACCAGAAATAATACCAGTCATTTAACAGGGATGGGGAGTTAGTACTAGTTTCTAACTCCAGCTTAGCCCTGACCTGTTTTGTGAAGCTGAGAGGCCCAACAGCCCGTCATGTGCCCTGTTATCCCTGAGAGTTTTCCCAGGTTTCTCCTTGTTTTGCTAGGCAGTGATGAAACCTGAAGGGGTGACTGCAGCCCGAGCCTGGGGGGCTGTAATTTCTGAAACAGCATCTGAAAAGTTTGAGGATGATGGTGGGATTGGAGCAGGTCCTGTCCTCAGCTGGGACTGCATTCCTGCTGTTATCAGCAGAGGAAAGCCACACTGCATCCGTGGAAAAGCTGCTGAAAATGGCTCTGATAGCACAGGAGAGGGACAGACTATTGGACAAAAGGGTGATGGCCAATTTTGGGGCATGGCCATTGGAAGGAATGCCCTGGCAGTGCTCCAGGCTTAAAACCCCAGCTTGCCATAGTAGCTGCTTTTTATCCAAGCTTTCAGAGACATCACATCAGTTTGGTTTAGTAAATATTTCAACAGCGTTTTGAAGTTGCAATGAAAACAGAGAAAACCTTTGATGTCTACAGACCCTTTATCCCACCACACATCTCACCCCATGCTTTTCAGCAACACTGTTTAGTCAGTGCTCACTGAGGCCAAAGGGGTGCAAGGTGCAAAATCTTAGGCCCACTGAAGGCAGCAGAAAACTTTTCCCTGTTACAGTGAGGCCAGGTTCACGCTGAAGTAAGTCAAAGAGAGCGATTTCAGTTTCTCTGTTTCTCTCATTGAAAAAAAAAAACAAACAGAAAGAATTGTTTTCAGAATTCTCTAGAACCTCTCAAAAAAATCCTAAATGAAATGAACATGATGTGCGAGGAATTATTTTTAAAATTATTATCCATTTATTTTTGCAGGAAGGGTTGTCCTGGACATTAATCCATGGGAGAGAACCAAACTGGGTATTTTTTTGATGGCCAGCCTGGAAATCCCTGCATTGCTGAACCAGTAGTAACAAGTGCCTTCTGGGTGGATAGGCATGGATTTGTCATATTGGTTTTCCCAACAGAATTTTTTTCCCAACAAAATTGTTATTCTCCTGCTGAAAATGCCTCTTCTGTAATATGGATATTTCTGTGTATATTAATCATTCCAGGAAAAATTCCTACCCAGCAAGCCTATTCAATGCCTTACTTATTTTCCTTCTTTGTGTTTTGTTTCCCAAACATAAATACTAACAACAATTTCCAGGGCTCAGAGGGAGGCTCCCAAGTTTAATAAAGACTATGTTGTGAGTCTTTGCCATGTTTCATTTCTGCTTGTTTGAAAATATCGTGCGAAACAACTGAGGGCCAAAGAATGCATTGACACAAATTGGGGATTTCTGCAAAACCTGTGTGGGTGTTTAAGGGGGAGAACACTGCAGGCTGAAGTTGGATTCCAGTGGATCTGTTAGTGTATATGCATGATATCGAGTTTGTTTTCCTCTCTGTTTTCTCTCTGCTACCCTATCTTTCTCTACATTTCCTAATATTTTTTCAGTGTTTTCTTTATGAGTAGCTCTTTTATTTTTCTTTTTTTTTTGTTTTGTTTTGTTTTAACCACCAAGATGGATTTTAATTTTCTTTCCTTTTTCTTCCTTTTCTTTTTAATTCCCTTTATCTTCCCATTCCAACTTCTTTTCCTTTTTTTTCCTAGCTCTGCCTTTCTCTGTGGGAGCTCATCCTTATCCCCGACTTAGTGTGATAACACAGAAAAAACCTCCTTGTTTTCAGAAGCTCCCGTCTGTCTCGGGACGAGCAATACGCTAGGCCAGCTCCTGACAAAACACAGCCCTTTTGTTCAGCTCTTGTGCTGGCTCAGCCCAGCTGAATGAAATGGCTTTGTTTGAGGTGTAGGTAGCGAGCTGGGTCTGCCTGGCAGGTGCATCTTGCAGCCAGTGTCACACTGCAGTAAATTCTGTAATTACGGGTCATGGAGGTGGAGCTCGCCTTTGATGTGACTTTTTCTGTTGTTGCAAACGGATACAATTTGACTGAGATATCAAATGCAGATAGCAGTAAAAATTTAATTAACAAATCAAAGCTTTTATCTGGGGTTTTAGAACTCAAGCCAACAGGTTTCTTCAATCTAAAGAAATCACTGAGATGGAGGGGCGAAGGCAGTGCCTTTGTAGTGTATACAGCTTACGACCTTTTTTATAATGCTTGCAAAGATAAAGCCTTTTTAACTGCTACTTTCCCTTTGAGAAGCTTTGAGATCTTCCCCAAAAGCAGGATATTGTTCACTGTAAGCTTAATTTTCATCATTTTAACTCTTCAGTGTGCGTGCATTTTCTCTCATGACACTGCAAATTACTTACCAGAGGAAGACAAAGCATGCTCACACTTGCCTTCCTGCAGCTGGGGCTGCACAGAGCCCCCCAGCACTCCAAATTCGTGTGCTGGATTATTCCTCTTGTGGTGAGCCAGTCAGTGATGGTGTCAGTGGCTTGACATTCCTCCCATAATTTACTTACCATCTTAACAATGAAAGCCTCAGTGAAATGAGGCTGAAACTTGGCTCTTAGCTCCTTCATCTGCAGGGGAAGTAGTCGCTCGTCACTTTCAGTGCTTTCTAGGGGTCTTGTCATGATCAAAGCAGCTGGGTCCACGTGCAGACTGCCTGAGTCACCCCACTCACTCTGCTGCTAACTGGGAGCTGGGGGAGCAGCAGTCTGCCTGTTACATGTGGTGTGTGTGATTACTGCTGCCTGAGAACAGAAATAAATGCAACAGGGAAAGAAAATAATAATCATATTACTACTACTACTACTACTACTATTACTACTACTACTACTACTACTAATCCTCCACATGCCTGGTGACACCTCTGCTAGGAGCCACATGCCAGAGCACCCCAAGAACACATAATGAGAGACATATGGATATCCTTAGCATGTTGCACCCTCTACCTATCTCAATAAATATGACTCTCTTGCATTTATGGGCCAGCTCTTTCTCAGAACTTATTTCCAAGGGTGTGTATGGACCAAAGTTATAAAATGCTGCATTGACGGATTAAAACAGAACATGGCGAGTAAAAGAAAAATGATCTCAGGTGTTCACCATAATACTATGTATTCGACTTTTCAAGGCCTAGAAGTCCTTCAAATGAATGAACACTTTGCTACAGAGATCCCAGACTAACCTTCTGTTAGTCTGTGGAGGCAAGTTGTCCTATATGTGCTACTCATGTCTTTCTCCATGTATCTGAGATTGACCCAGGAGTTTCTGAAAGCGTGCCCATGAAGGTCCTACCTCAGGAAACATATAACAGTATCAGACAGCACTTTGGAAACCCTTAAGTATAGAAATACTTAATCAGGGTCTTAAGGACCTTCCTGAAATGAAGCCAAAGACCTCTGAAATCAACACAGCACCCCGAACTTGTGCTTATGCCAGTGTGTGTTCAGAGGTTCTCACCAAGAATTATAGATCTGGATTTCTGAGCTGGCTACTAGAGCAACTACTGAAATAAAACCCTACTAAGCGTGACGAAAAGAGATGATGATCCTAGTGAACTCATAGTGTTGGGCACATATGGTGCAGTTACCCCATTCTAAACTCTTGAGCTACCACTGTGGCAAAAGCATCAAAAGCTTTCCAAACTTCTAGCTGGAGTCAAAAAAGAAAGAAAAAAAAAGAAAAAAAAGTCAAAGGAAAGAAAGATAAAGAAAGAAAGAAGGAAAGAAAAAAAGAAGGAAAGAAGGAAAGAAGGAAAGAAAGAAGGAAAGAAAGAAAGAAAGAAAGAAAGAAAGAAAGAAAGAAAGAAAGAA
>VZTA01008686.1:35855-67178 GCA_013398855.1 Mohoua ochrocephala | reverse complement strand
AAGAGAGAGAAAAGATAGGCCATCCTTATATTTAAAGTGCGAAAATTAACTTCTTGACATTTGCATTACTAATTTTAGTGCTTTGATAGAAGTACTCTGTTACCATACTTTAAAGCCTCAGATATCACCTCAAACAGCTAAGAAAAAAAGAAGGAAAGACTTCAAAGTGAATAATTACCTGTTGATGATGTATTATATTTAAAGGCTCTGGCTGTGGATTAAAGCTAGTCCTAGGATTGTTAACAGCCCGCAGTAAACAACTAATGAATCAAAGAAAAGGAACAAAAAAGCAGCTCTAGTTGAAGGACATTCCCATTAATACCAAAGGCCAGACTCTAAGTGTTAAGTGTAACACAATAAAATACAGTCATTTCACACTAGAGTGTATAAGAATTTAGAAAAATGGTCACAGGTGAATTATTAGGGATTGTCCTTTGAGCTTTGCTCTCAAAGCACTTTGATGCCATTAATAGCACCAGGTTTTTCAAACCCAACCTCTGTTGGGGTTTTTTTGTCGTTTATGTGCAATTTTTGTGTTGTATAATGAAGAGGATAGGTCTGAATGTGAAGAGCTATACCTACAGCAGTGATAGAAACAGCAAACTTCCAGAGAGGAGAAGTAAAAGCTCAAAGAAGGAGGCAGAGAGCAGGAGATGGAGAGAAAACAGCTGAAAACAGTGCAGAATAAATTGGATGTCTACAGGGATCTCTCTGATTTGGAGCTGCTAAGAATCTTGATGAAATAGGAAAGTGAGTGATTTAAAGGGGGCGGTTGGGAGAAGTTATCTCAACATACTTTAGCTAAGTAGATGACAGCAGTGCTTCAATCACAGTCCTTCAATCAAGGCCCATCTTCTTCCCACCAGAGCAAAACCTTTCAAGCTGCTGGCAGTGCTCATTGAGCAACAGTGGAAGACCCTCATTTCATACTAAATGGAGACCTGATCTGAGATGCTTTAAAGAGGGAATGTTATTTTTATTTCAATGTGTGGGAATTGAGGTAATCGAGAACTTTTCAGGGGAATGTACTTTTTCTCTTCGAAAATAATTTTGGGAGAATTAAAACACAGCAAAAACTCTGTGGGCTTGCAATGCATTTGGGTGATATTGATACGTACATATGTGTGTGTGTGGCGTGGTGCTAAATGACTTTTCATCTTTTGTCAAATCTAAGCTCTTAAGGCTGCTGGATTTTCTCAGGGTTTATGAATTGATTGAAAATAAAGGAAAGCAAAATGTGGATGATACACATGCTAGTAGGCATTTCTAATGAGAGTGATTATTTTTAAGACTGAAGAATCAATACATTTCAAGAAAAAAAACCCAACAAAACACCCAAAGTAACAACAAATCACTACTAGACAAAACTAATTATGCCCTAGAAGTGACCTGCAGATCACCTCTGTCTTTCTGCACTTTGTGGTGGATTGAGATAATAGTGCATCTTCCTGAGGTAAGTTTTAAAACCAGCCTGGCTACTCAGCAACCGCCATATCCGGTCTGCGGCAGGTCTGAATTATGAACTTTTTACAAAATGGAGGGGACCCCTGGAGATCACCTAGTCCAACCCCCTGCCAAGGCAGGGTCACCTGGATCAGGTTACACAGGAACTCTTCGTGTGGGTCTTGAATATCGCCAGAGACAGAGATTCCATGACCTCCCTGGGCAGCCTGTTCCAGTGCCCTGCCACTCTCAAGGTAAAGAAGCTCTTCCTCATGTTGAGGTGAAACTTCTTGTGTTTCAGTTTATGGCCATTGCTCCTTGTCCTGGAGCTGGGGACCACTGAAAAGAGTCTGGAACCATCCTCTTGGCACCTGCCTTTGAGACATTTATATGCATTAATGAGATCTCCTCTCAATCTTCTTTTCTTCAGACTAAACAGGCCCAGCTCCGGCAGTCTCTCCTCATAAGAAAGATGTTTCAGACTCCTAACAATCTTCATGGCCCTCCACTGGACCCTCTGCAGCAGCTCCTTGTCTTTCTCGTACTGAGGAGCCCAGAACTGGACACAGCACTCCAGAGGTGGCCTCACCAGTGCTGCGTAGAGGGGCAGGATCAGCTCCCTTGACCTGCTGGCCACACTCTTCCCAATGCACCCCAGGATACCAGTGGCCCTCCTGGCTCTAAGGGCATTGCCAGCTCATGGTCAACTGGTCACTCATCAAGACTCCCAGGTCCTTCTCCAGTAGGTCAGCCCCCCAACCTGTGCTGGTACTTGGGGTTTTTCACCTTGCTCTACATGAGCAAGGCTCACTGGCTCTAGGTCTGTGTGGGAAACACGTCAGGATTCCTGTCCCCAGCAGGAGAGATGTTATGTGCCTAAAGTGCTTCTGTTTTTAAGAATGAAGACTGTTTTTTTTCAACAAGAATAAGCTACTAGTTCAGTGCTGGGACCTGCTCAGCCGTTCTTCATGACATCACTCACACTGAACAAGGTCTCACCAGTCAGCTCTCATCTCAGGGAAAGGATTGCTAATGCACACCTGAGAACAAAACTCAGGCTACACCAAGCATCTCAGAGGCATTAAGAAAGATAAGAGAGAGAGAATGAGCTGGCTTGTGAAAAGGCAGAAAAGGGCAGTGCACACATGATGACAGGGGCAAGGCTTCCCTCATGATATGTAGGGTTGCTGCTGGGTGTCTGCTCCTCTCCGTAAGAATGGCTGCTGAGGGACCTGGCACCCCTGTATATCAATACATTCACTGGCTTATACCCTCATGGCAAGAGTTCATTTTATAATAACTATAGAACTAGACAGTGGACAAAAGTGTCTCAACTTCATTTTGAGTATCGGTCTGTGCCTACCAGGCGCTGGGATTCCTGTCTCCCACCATTCACTGTCTTGGAGACAGCATCGTCTCACCACTGGAGAAGAGTCCCTTCCACTGCCCCATCTCATCATCTTCGTGTTGCCCTTGCCATCTCCTGACTGTAGGCTCCTGCTGCTTACCATGGGTGAGCTTATGGAACCCTACTTCAGACGTTTTAATTCAAAATTTGGCAGAGGACTAACACAGCAAAAGTCTAAAAATGGCTCAGGGAAGTGTCTGATGAGGATGGAGCTGCCCCAAAGGAGGGTGGGGCAGCACTGGGAGATTCCCTGAAAGGATGGAAGAGTATGAAAGAAGGGAAGGATAGAGGAGACTTGTCTTTTTCCAGACACATAAGCTGTGAAACAGCACCCAAAGGCATTTTTTCTGAGTTTTGTTAGAGTTCCTGGAAAGAGGCATGCAGTCTGAACTGCAGAAGCTGAGCTGCTCTCTAGGAGTTTTGATAGCCTGAACAATGAATGTGGACTATGAAACAAACATTTGGAAGCTAAATGAGGTAAAGTCCAAGCATAATCCTTAGCACTTGAGGTAAATGTTCAGTATTATCCCTGTATTCACTGTTTGCATGCACGTATGTGACAGCTGCCTGTATGTTTGGGGTTCCTTGGTCGGCCAGACATATTTCTGCAACGAGCTGGCAGTTTCCATGTCCTGTCTCATCCCTGCTGTCCACAGTTTTTGTTGCTTGCTCCGAGGATTACATCCTGCGCAGTGGTTTATGATTGAATCCCCGGCCTCTGCGAAGTCCCACATTCGGTTTGCCAGAGCTTGCCATTTTAGTGCATTATTTGTGCTGCAGCAATGCCCAGAGGCCCCTTTGGGCAGAGCAGCGTCTGTGGCTGGTACACAGGCAGCTATTTGTCCTAAGGTCCAAGGCGAGCTCTCACAGCCCCATCCCTGCCTCTTTGGTGCACAGCGTTTTCAGCCATCATTAAAGCTTAATATGTTCCATTTGGCACCATTGTGAGAAAGCTATCTTGTTTGGGGAAAAAAATGTTTTATTAAGCCCAAAGCAAAGACGCAGCCACTTTTGGGTGATGTTGTTGATTATTCACAAAATGTCATTCCCAAGCTGTCTTGTTTGCCAAGTGTGGGACATATGTTAGTAATTGACAATGAGCAGAATGGATCTCTTCTATAAATGGCTGTTTCAAGACACAACTGGTAATAAAATAAAGGGGCCAGGGGTTCCTCAGAAGATCTAACACCGTACCTCCTTTAAAACTGTTATCGCTAGCAGGCAAGATTTGTTCTCCCCCTTTCTCTTCCAGACTGCTTTTCTTCCTGTAAAATCTCAGGCCTGTTCCTCATTTTTGCTTATGTTGCAACAGACGGGCTTTTTGTTTCTTCAGGAGACAGCTAGCCAAAATCTATGTCTTGTGTTTCTGAATACACTTTCCACCAACATTTGTGCTAGCCTCAGTTGAACAGCTCCAGTAATGACATACAATGATTTTCAGGGACCTAAAGGAGGAAATAGTACCATGAAAATTACTTAATTGTTCCTATGGATTCTAACTCTTCATTTCAGTTACACTGCATATGGATGTAAAGTAAAGTAGATATTTTAAAAGATTCAGAGACCTGAATTTGTTCTCATGTCACCACTGCTTTAAAGGGAAGACATTAATTCAGATGACATGATTTCTGAACATATCAGTGGTGTTGGAAGGGTTTGAATGTACAAGTATTTATGTAGGTGTGCAATCCTGCAGAATCTATTGCTGCCACAGACCTGTTTGCTCAAGGAAGTTATTGGTCTATTGTGATGGAGGTAGAAACAGGCTTTTAAGAGACCTAAATACCACTGGGGATTGAATGGAATGGACAATATGGTGTACACAATGAGAAAGGTGACACCTGTATAAAGCTCTGTCAGGTTGGTCTGATATTGGGTGGGTCAAGATTGTATGGTTGTTTGGGTGGCTGGTCACTTTTTAAAAATTTTTAATGCAGATTACTGGTAAGTTTGAGTGTGGTTGTGGTATAATGATGTGTAGGTGGATGCTGGAAACCCATCCTTCTGGTGACTTGGCCTAGTCCATCAGTTAGCAAGGAGAAGAAGAGAAGGAGGTGCAGATGACTGACACAAAGTTATACCTGCCCTTGATGGCGTCTCTTTTTTTCAGGTCTTACTAGGCTCCACTTTGCTATGGGACACTTGTGTAACAGAAGAACTGGTTTACATGTTTGCTTGTTCTTTCCAAAGCAACAGCAGCTGATGTGATCCACCCCAATAAACATTAGCTAATTATTTCAGTATGTTCTGTGGGGGGTGTAGTCTAAACCAGAAGATGATGCAAAATACTGCATCCCACTTCCCAGGCAACAGCCATGGCCAGATTGGTGCATGATCCACATGGAGTAGCAGCCCAAGGAGCACTAAGGTCAGTAGGAATCTTTCCACTGACTTCAAAAAGCATCGTCTCAAGCCACCTGAGACAAAGTTAGGCACTGATTTTACCCCAAAAGCGAACGTGGATTATGAAACATTTCTGAGAGCCTGACCTCTCTCCTTTATTCTGTGTGGTGAGGAATAATCCCAAACCAGACATGTCCTGGCTCAGGAGAGGTGGTGCTGCTTGGCTGCAAATGGAGCAAAACCTTTGGTATTTCCCATTTGTCTCAGCCTGCAGGATATGAAGACTTCCCTGGCCCTTGGATGGAGAATGCAGGTTAGTTTTTCCATGTGCAGTCAGCATTTGTTGATCTGCTTTCCAATTTGTATTGGTTGTTTTCCCATTAAAGGAGGAAAGAAAGGCAAATTAGATCACTTTTTGGAAGGAGGGAGAACTGAATTATTTTTCTTCCCTACTTCGTATCTATATAAGCCCTGTGCATAGGTTCTTGTGCATCAAATAAAGTAAAAAAGTCATAAATAGAAGGTCTGATCCCTGCTTCTCCGAACGCACAATTTTAACAATAATGGATTTAAATTCAGCTGTTGGACTCACCATTCATGCACTTTGTATAAGGATGGTACAGCCTGATGGTACATTGCTGCCTGGTAAGAAGTCAGAGAAAGTGTTCTAGCAGGGCACAGGCACCATGACCACCACTCGGAAAAAACCAACAACCAACTAGCCAGACTCCAGAAGGAGCAGTATCCCATGTAAACCAAGGAAGGACCTTGATAACTGCAGGGTTGAGCTATGACTTTTCAGCTCAGAGGTAAAATTTCTTGTTGAACACTTTCAGGACGGAAAATAAAATGCAATGGTAAGGTAGAGAGGTTAGATGAAGTTAAACTTTTATTTTCAGCTCTCCCAACCTTACTCTGTTAAATTGCATCCTGGTAGCACACAACGAGTAACAGTGATTTCAATCCTGTGGCTCACAAATGGTGGGTAAAAACATGACAGGGCGTGGGCTTTTCCTCTCTCCCCGCTCTTTCTGCCACATGAGTTATGACTATCCAGGGAGCAGCAGGAGAAGGTTGGAGAGGTAACGCCAACCAATGTGGGTGAGGGGAATTGGGCACGACAAAGTTAACCATTAACACCCAACATTTCATTTCTTCTATACACTCTTCTTTGTGCTGCAGAGAGCCAGAGACAATGGTATTACGTTATTGCTGACAGTAATGCCTGTGCTGGGATATATGTTTTGCTGACAGCAGTCGAAATCTTGGAGGTATTTGCCATTGGGAACTTGGTCCCATCCCTCCTGGTTTGTTTATTATTTGCAGCTCTGCTGCTTTGGTCTCTCAGCCAGCTGGCTTGTGTGGAAAGAGGATTCCTGGAAGAGAAGCGTTAGGCTGGCACAGGCCTTGGGGGGTCGTTACCATGCCCCTGATTGTGCACTTGACACTGACACGCTGAGTGATTTAGGACCAGACACTTGCTGTCTTTGCCTCCATTTCCCTCCTGTGAAATATTTGATGGTGGTGCTTACTTTACAAACTGCATGGAGCTGTAGAGTTGCCAAGCTCTCTATGAGGCAACAAATGACATCAATTAGTTGTTCTGTGCAGGCCCAACACTGAGAAGGAAAAAGGTTGTTTCAGTCATTGTGGCACTGAGTTCATTATGTTTCTCCATCCATCTTGAACATCTAGCCTTGTAGGGCATGAGTCAGGATCAGTCGAGTACTCTGCCTTTCTGTGCTCAAATACAGAAATGACCTGTAGACATGGTGATAGTCAGCATTCATCATCTGATCTATCAAAAGATAAAAATATCATGTGCTTTTATTGGTGGCTATCTTTGCTCTGGCCCTGGTATGCAAGATTTTACTTTGCTTCCTTAATGGACTTGTAATTAAACAAACAAAGAAAAAAAACCAACTAATAATTCTCTTTGTTTTCTTTGTGCTCACACTGTTTCTCCATTATTTAGTCTTCTCCAAATTTCTGTGAATTTTACACTAAGGATAAACTTCTGCTTCAGTTTGAAGTTAAAAGCAAATTTACCATAGACTTAAACAAAACCAGAAGAGGCCTCAACGTCTTGCCAAAACTTTTTAAAGATGAAGATGCTGAGTTGCATAGAGGAGATGCTTTGGATTCTTCATACTATGGGTTGGTTTACTAAATACTGACTTAATGCATATAAGAAAGGGGAAAAAAACCCTACAGTCTCATGTTACTTGAACAGGAAAAAAAATGCCTCACTTGTTTGTGATTTATACTCATTAAACCAAAGTCTTATGGATTACTATGCATCTTTCTCAATATAGGAAAAGCATACAGGGAAATTTTGGCAGTTGATTATGATTATCATAGTTCCACCAGTGTAATAGGAGCCAAAAAATTTGCAGCATGGGATGGTTTCTCTGTGCAGCATTTTGGAGATGTCAGATACATAAGGTTTTTTTGCACAGACTAATGTGTGGCCTTGGCATCAAGTCTATAACTGCGTTACATTTGATAAGCATTGCTAGAAATTAAGACCTTGAAACAGGCTGTCATTCATACCTTTGCAGGGTGGGGTGAAGGTATGAAACCTCCTCATTAGAAGAGAGCCAAATCACATTACTGGAGAAGATCAGTTTGCTGGACTTCGTGCACTCCATGAACCTCTGGCACTGTGTTTGCTTCATGATTGCCTCCAAGATGTGAAAGAGGAAAAAGACCTGTTAGAAAGCCCATGGTCGTGTCCTCCTTAACTCAAGCAATAATCACCGTAGCTTCCTCTCCCAGTTGTTTCCTCGTGATCTCTTGATCCATCTGGACCCAGGGTCTGAGATTTCAAGGCTCTTGGCAGCCCACCAAGCTCTGAGGGAAGAAGTAGCACATGTGTGTGATGAAAAGGATGAAAGCTTTATGGAATCAGCTCTATTTTCCCTTCCTCGTACAGGCGCTCACTTATCACTGTAGTTTTCCTGAAAGATCAAAAATAAAGTCTTCCTGGATTTGGAGCAGTAAAAAGTTGTTTTTATTGCAGAAATGTGACACCGTAGGAGTTAATGTAAACCCCATTATTTTGGTTCTTCGTGGCGCAGCTGCCTTGCCATATTTAATACTGCACTGTTATCAATATTGTGCAAAGGTTTCAGTACAAATTGAGATGAACAAGTAACAGTGACATCGCACCAACAGCAATAATCCAAAGTAAATTACCTCTTCTCCCTACCATGCTTTGCCTTTGCATTTCTGCTGTGGCTGAATTATGAAATGCTCTAGGCTATGCATTTTTTTGAGGTGACTGCAATTCTGCAGTAGCAAGAATTTCTGCCCTTTAGCTGTTAACCACATGGTGCTCCAAACAAGACAGCAAACCACTAGGAATTTCAGCTGCATCCCACCCTACTGGGAATTTAGCAGTTTTCTGAAGACAAAAAATATTTTCCTTGGCTGATATTTTATAATAGCAAATTATAATAATAATAATGCTGTGCTTTTAAAATATGTTTTTCTAACCTTGGAGTCTGAACACTATAGATCACCTACTTTTAATCAGGTCTGATAATGTTTGAAAAGGTTTGTATTATCCTTAAGACTTAAGAAAAGACAATAACACAAATAAAAATGGATTCTTAGCCAATGCAGTCCAGAATTCCTTAGCTTTATTGAAGTGGATAATCAGTCTTGTTTTCTTCAGCCCACCTATGTGACCATTACTTGAGGAGCAAATAGAGTGTTAGCACCTATTGATAAATACTCAGTTGGCTATCAAGAATCCAAATGATTCAATCTGAGATGTTTTACTTTGTAAAGCAGCAAAGGAAGGTTTCATACCTTTGTAACTCTAGCATGTGTTTTAAGCAGACACCTGAAGGTACATATTGAGTGTATTTGAACCTGTTGGGTCACTGTCTTCTCCTTCTCCTTCTCCTTCTCCTTCTCCTCCTCCTTCTCCTTCTCCTTCTCCTTCTCCTTCTCCTTCTCCTTCTCCTTCTCCTTCTCCTTCCCCTTCCCCTTCCCCTTCCCTTCCCTCTTTCCTTTTCCTGTTTGTTCTTTTTTTCTTTAAATATTTTTCTATTTTTTCTGCTTTCTTCCCTCTTCCTTCTCTCTCTTTTTTCCCCCCCCCAGAATTATTGTGTTTTTGTGTTTTTCAAGGTTGTCTATCTAGAAGCAAAACAAACACTGGCTTTCTTTCTTTCTAAAGAAGATTTTGGCGGAGGCAGTAATAAAACATTTGTGGTGAGCAGCAAGGGGCCATCTGCAAGGCCCCTTAAGCTTTGGTTTTAGGGGACCCATAAGCAAGGGTTCACTGCTTAAAAAATTATTCACAAAGTAAGCTTATTAGCAAAGTGCACCAAAAGCAAAGCCTCCCAGAGTGCTTCTCTCAAAGCTGTTATTTAAAGCTTTTGGGTTGCTTCAACCCACGTGGCTTTGAACAGAGCTTCTGAGGAGGTCTGGGTTAAAGCTGCCCTCCATTTCACTTGAGGACAGCCTGCTCTCCCACTTCTTCAGCTACCGGCCTGCAGGCAGGAAGATAAAAAACAACCTTGTTTCACATGTGCAGGGACTGCAGCTTACTGGGAAGGTCCTGGACCTGCACACATCCATCAGACCTTCCATATTCATGACTGCCATTAAATCAAAGGCAAATTTCTCATGAATGGCCTTCCCACAAGCTCTTCATGTTGATTATTTGCAAGACACGTTTGCTTCCAGTGTTAGAAGATGAAACCTGATGGGGACGACTGCCTTCTCTGCATGAACATGTCAAGGCAGGGACCCAGGGGAATGGCTCTTCGTGTTTTCACTTATCCTGCTTGCCAAGTGGGGGTTGCCTTTTGACTGAAGAGCTGGGAAAATCAGCCCCTTCTCCAGCATCCTGGTGTTATGGCTAAGGCACCAAAGGGATCTGGGAGAAGCATGATGAAGGCAGCAAGAGCCACCCATGCCTGCTCTGTATTTCATGAAGCTCCACACTCCAGGTGTCTCCCTGTCGGTCCTGCACTGCAGTTCCTGCACCTGCAATGGCTCTGCCAAACTGAGCTGGGACTTGTCACCTCTCATGTGTGCCACTTGCAGTGGAAGAGGGTGAGATGGGAAGACCTGGCTGAGTCTGCTCCAATTATTTCAGTTTCAGTAACACTGCTGAGGCTCTTCAGCTGCTGCCTGCAGCCTGCTTATCGCTGTGCTCGCTTATCACGGCGCTGACAGGCGTTTTGTTCCTGAGTAAGTAGCACTGCAACAAATTTGGGATGTTGGGTGTGAGCTTGTCTGTTCCAGTGAGCTTAGAAGGTCCTGATCCCTCCATCACAAGAAATTTACAAGGCAGCTGGAAAAAGTTGAGAGATGGGCAACAAAGATGATCAAAGGTACAGGAAGGCTCTGTCTGAAGGATGACTAAGCTAGGACTTTTGTATTTGGAAAGGAGATAAAGGAGGAGGAGGTGATAGATTTACAAAAACAATCTTGAGTGGAATGGAGAGAATAAATCAATTGATTTTTTACTCTTTTCCAGTACAAGAGGTGGGAGACATCAGATCAAGCTAATAAAATAGAAGGGCTCCAAACAAAACGTCTCAGTCAGCTGACCCATGGATCTCCTTGACAAAGGATGGTGTGGGTGCTTAAGTTTTTAGGATTTCAAGGACAGACAAGAGATTTAATAGAAGAGTAATCCCCTGGGAGTACTCACTTCATATAGAAACCAGAGCCTCATCAGGAGGTTCCTGTTCTGAAAATGTCTGGAAATTGGGAGAGTGTTACAGGGAGTTGTTCATACATGCCTGCTCACTAGGGATCTGCTGTTAGTGTGGTGGGAAGTAGGGTAGAAGGACTTTCAATCTGACGTTTTACAGGTTTTCTTCTGTTCTTCACGGCAGTGAAAAGTCTGCAAAGCTGTAGAAACTACGGGTAGAGTTTATCTCACTTAACTTTAAGCCTAAGAAAGCAGAGGCTCTAGTCACCCATCTCCCAGAAATCATGGCATGGCGGGCACACCACCCACCCTAAGACAGGTATCCAAAAGGACGGGTGAATCACCATCTCCAGCTACCTTTGATTTCTGATTCCCCAGGGAGTCTGGACAGCTGCCTAGTGTTGGATGAGTAGTTTCTTTCTAACTTTAGTTAATCTCACTTGAGTGAGACTGATCCTGATTAAAGTGGGTTTTGGCAGTAGGTTTAAGGCCTTCTTCTGCAAGGTTTTAAATGCCACTGTGTTAAGGCCAGCATTTATTAGATGTGTCCTTTGAAAAAAGCTCCTTGAACATGACTGGGAATTCCTCTCTTCAAAGGTCAGTGGTCTGCAGCAACAAAACCAATCAAGCTGTACCTGGGGTCCGAGGAAGCTCTGTTTCAGAGTGTGGGACTTCTGACATTTCACCGCCTCTTTAGACACCGCATCTGAAACTAATTAAAAGGAAGGTGACTGATAGCTGAGAGACAGAGATTACTGGCTTGTGTTGTACTGTCCAGAAACGTTACATGACCATTCCCAGCTGTTGTTCCCGCATGGGGTACGCCAGCTGTCTCATCAAATCACACCATGGAGTAACAGCACAGAAATCTTCCTTATTATCCTGCCATAAGAAAACAACTCCTACTGACAAGACCCCAAACCCAAAAAAGAATATCTTGAAAGCTAATTTTTTTCGCTTCCTCTGATTACATGTTACCTTCCAGGAAGTAGATGTAAACACAGTCCACATTCATTCCAGCTTTGTAATCACCAGCCTTTGTTTTTGTAAATGTATCCCAACTGCTAACTTCATTTTCACAGCACTTAAATTACTTGGAAAATTCTTTCTCATCCAGATTTCCAATATGTAGTGTGACAGACTTTGGCACTATTGGAGCAGTGTACCCTGCCTGCCTTCTGTGGATGCTTCTGTGGATGTGTTAATTATTACAGCACAGCTTTCCAAACCAATCAGATATTGCTGAATGTTATATACACATTAATTAAAGTGAAATATTTTAGTTCTGCCTTTTGCAGGAGATTTTGACAGTCAAGATCTAAAATCAAATTTGTACCAGATTTTAGATTTCATAGAGACAGACTTAATAAAAGCCAAGATTAGCAAAAACAGCCCTGTTCTATTTTTCTTTTCTAAATTTGACTGGATGTAATTCTTTAAATGTATAACCAATATCTTATCAAAAACAAAGCTACCATATTTGATCCCAGATATGAAACTGGCAGGAAACGGGTTACTACAAAATGCAGAAGCGAGGAATCCACGTTCAACAACTTGCCTGAGGAAAAGGCTAAAAATCTTAAAACTGTACTTTAATTGTAGTTGAATTTTAAAAATATGAGATGCTATTTGATATTTAGATATGGAAATAATGATAAAATCTCTGAATACTAATGCTTCGGGGTCTTGCAGTGTCATAAACCCAGAATAATGCCACTGAATACCTCTAAATTCTGCTGATATAGAACTGGTGGAAGGGTAGAGTCAGATGTGAGGTCTTTTTTACCTGCTATGTTTAACCTGGCCAGACCTTTACCCACCATGGTCACTGCTGTGTGTGCAAAGCTCAGACATCAGAGCTCTCTGCCTAGAGAATATGAAGCAACACTATCCTCAGGTAAAGGGAGCCCTAAACACGTTCAAAGGCTACACTGTGTGGGAGAAACCCATCATTTAAGCCAGTGTGGGAGGCTGAATACTCTGAATATTTTTATGGATCTTTTAAAAATTACGAGCTGACAGCATTGTAGCTTACCTACTACCCTGAATGCTATTTCGTGCTGTCCTTGATCAAGGCTGCCTGGGGGAGGTAAGGCTTGTCGAATGACTAAGAGCCAGCCGTATTTAGACACCTTCCTCCCCTTCACTTCAGTTAAAATTAGGCACAGAAATGCCTTTGTGGGTTTGGGCCCGGTGAGCAGTGAGATGTGGCAGGGAATCAAAGTGACCCGCAGGAGCAGCGTGGCAGCTGAGCGGCTGCAGCGGGTGTTCTGTGGCAACGCCGGTGGCAGATGCACCAAAGGCATTGTCCCTGGATGCACCCCGGCTGTTCTCCTCTCTGTGCAGAAGCCCTTGCTCACCTGAGGTGGATGCTGACTCTCTAGGATGGGTAGGAATTACAGCTGACCAAGTAACTTGTGCTAGCTGTCCCAGCAGCTCTCTGAAGGAACTGTTTTCTTAGAGGCATTTCTAGGAGTCCTCTGCGACTTGCAGAGGTGGTGTGGCACTTTTCAGGAATTTGCAGAAAGTGATACTGTGAGCAGCCAGACAAGGGTTGGACAGTGAACAAAGAGAGCTTCCAAGAAAGAAGGCTAATGTCAACAAATACAGGTCAGATACACATAATCATTTATGTGCTCTGGCCACACTAACAGTAAACCAGCTGCAAACATATGCAGATGACATGCTGAGCGTACTTCAAAGGCTCTTTACAATTCCCTAGCTTGCACAGAAGCAAGGCAATGTGGGTGCCAAGACAGACCCAGAAATCTTCCCCAGACAACCATTTCTTAGCCTGGCATTGCATCTTGATCACTCCCTTTCAGAAAAGGAGAGCTGCCATAATTACCTGGTTTCCTTGCTGTTATAATTGACACTAAGCTACATGGTTTTATGGTTGCATTTAATTCCCAGGCCTAAAGGAAGGGAGACAAGCCTAGGGCAGGGGAAGGTGAGACATGGGTTTTAGCTGAAAAAATCTGTAGGGCTGGGCAGTTTTGCTAGAGAGCCATCAAATATCCAGTGGAAGGATTGAGGAAGTTCCTTCCCATTTTCAGAGGCTGCTTCAGACAATGTGCTGGGAGTTTGTGTAAGGGGCAGGCTGTCCCGCTGCCCTTGCAGGGTCATCGTCCAAGAGCCATGCTGGGGGCAGAGAGACAGAAGCAAGCATCCAGAATGGTTAAAGGCTGGCCTGCAAGGCCAGGAGCTGGGCAACATGGGAACAAGTGTCATGCCTGCTGGGAGGGCCATGTCCCTGTTAACCCTGTTCAGAAACCGCCACCTCACTTCGCAAACTCTCTGAGGGTTTGCTGCGAGCCTTTTGTGGCAGTGACATGCACCTGGGCTCATAAACACCGTGTACCACCTATCAATCAGCACTGGTATGGTCAAGCCTTGGTGAATTATCTTTTTTTTCCAGACAGATAAAAGATTCCTTACAAATCTCTTTCAGGTGTAGTGCCAGTATATTTTCCATACTGGATGCAGCTACAGATTTCCTATCTTACCAGAAACAAAGGTGCCACAAAGGTTGTGTACAAGGACAGGAAGCAAATAGTGCTGCAAATCCCAAATAAATGTCATCATAAATATCTGTTGATTTTGGAGCCATGTAAAAATGACAACTGAGCTCAGGTTCAGTAAAAAAAAGAAACTATAAGCCTCTAAAAGAAAAAAAAAACCTTGTGTGCATATACAACCCTTCCTGAGATTGTGATTTTTCCAAAGTGCTGTGAGTTGAAAGTTGTTTTTCATTCAACAGCTACAGCTGTGACTCCAGCTGTCCCTCCTGACTGTTATTTGATTCAGGAAGCCTTTCATGCTGAGGACTGACCTTTCAAAGGGATTCATACTGTATGTTACCCCTTTTTGTGCTTCATTATGTATATGCTGATGAGCTGAGGGTGGTGGCCAGGTGGTAAATTGCTAGCAAGTGATAAATTGCTAGATAACCTACTCATTAGTTGGAAGACTTGTAAGTAAAGTAGAGAAGAAAGAACTGTGAAGATCAAGGACTCTTAGTGGACGCTGATGAGAGGTCCTGTGGAACAGGATTGAAATGAGTGAGTCTCAACCTGACTGTATGAGTGGGTGTTGCATGTCGTTCATGCTGCTTTTTGGAAAGGATGGCTGGACGTTCCCACCATGACTGGAAAGTTTTCTTCTTTAGCTCTTTGCACGTGTGAACTTTTGTGCTTAGGAGTGTGTAAGCAGATTGCTCGGCCTGTGTGTATCTCTGTAAATCTGTGCTACTTTAATCTTAAAATGAATAGCAATGGTATCTGCTATGCAGAAAAAAAAAGTCTTTTCCTTGGGCAAGCAAGGGATGGGTACTTGGTTGATCCTGGCTCCAGCGTGGCTTGAGATGCAGTTTGATATGTAAGGCCAGGCAGCACAGCAGTGCCACCTTCCACCTAAGGAAGGCTCTCCTCCTTGTTGAAGAAACCCTTCCTTTTAGTAAGACTGCAGGTTGCACTGGGGTTGATTGTCCTCTCCTGCCCAAGATAAAAGCATCGCACCTGTTTGTTACCTGCGAATGCTGGTAAAATACCTGTAGGTAAATGTTGCAGTTTCTGGAGCTAAATTTTGGAGTTCTTGAGACAGCAAATGCTTTTCAAGGTGTGCATAGCTGGTAGAAGCCACTCCTCTGCCTTAGCTGGCCAAAGCTCATATTTAGTGCCTATCAAAACTTAGTTCTTGAAAACCGCCCCCTGAGAGAAACACTTCTAATTAGCCAGGCTTTTCTGAAATGATTAGGTGCAAATGAGTCGATTTAATTACTTAATGTAGCAGTCTTCCCATGTAGGCATTGAGGATTTTTCTTGTCTAAAATTGTTTCTGACAGAACTAGGACTTCTGGTCAATCAGGGCTGGCAATCACTGTGAAATTATCTATGTTTTTGCTGATATTGGAGTGAGATTGGTCTCTTGCCATCGTTTTTTGGCAGCACGAGCTACATGTGCAAAAGAGACAATGCTGGAGTTAGACACAGACGTATGGATCCCCCGTGGCTGTCTCCACACCTATGAAAAGAAAATGCATGATATTAGCAATGACGTACCAACTTTGGGAACTGTTCCAGGAGTTGTCCCTGAAGCATCCAAGGGAGATAAGAGATAAGTGTATGCTCCAGGAAACAGAAGGGCAAACACACAAAGCATGTTAAGCCCAGGCAGCCAGTCTGCAAGGATGCTGTGCACAGAATAAGCCTAGGAGGAACCACAGCAGATATGGTGGGGCTTTCACAGCTTTGTCTGCAGTGGGAGATTAATCCAGACTTCTGTATTGTGCCTAAAGTACAAGGCTGGGAGCAGGTAACCTCCTACCTCTTTCTGCAGAGGTTCCCATCTGCAGTGACTGTAGCCTGGACTGTACCATCTGCAGTGGACCATGATGAAACAGTCTAAGCCACAGAAAACTGTTTATGCAGCTATTGAAACGCTGGTACTTGACAACAAATACTTTTATTTATAGTCAGTGCGTCAACGGCTCACCAGAGGAAGCAATGCTTGTTCTCAAGACAGTGATTTGGAAGGCCCATCACTGCAAAACTTTGGCACCATTCACACATGGGTATGTGGTGATACTAGTGTTTTATGCCCAAAGTTATTTCAGTGCTGCAGACAGCTGTATTTCAAACTCTTGGGGCCTGGAGAAGCATTGTGAGCAGTTAGTAATATATTAATGTAGATTGAAAAAGACTTCTGAATATCTGTGCCTAGCAAACACTGTTGGTAAGGTGAGGGGGAAATGGCACTGAGGCCTTGTAAAAGCCAGCTTTCCAGACAGTCTCTTGCATCATTCAGTAAAGGGTCACTAATACCAGTTTTCATGACTATTTTCTAGTTGTGTACAAAAACATCTTAAATCCCTTCAAAGACCTTTAGGTGAGATGCAATTTGAAAAGAGGCTTTTTTTTTTTTTTTCTCCATAGAACAATGGAAAGAACTGAATGGGGAGAAGCCGACAAAATGACAAGCTTTTTGGGTGATCCAAGATAATCTTCATCTGCAAATTAAAAGCAGGAACATCAGGTTAAGAATGGGGTGAGAACAATTGCTTTGAGGATGAAAGGGCAAAGTTGTTTCCAGTCCTTCAAAATAACAGTGTGGACTCCCACTCTATATCAGGATGCTTATAGCAATACAGTCTGTTCCGTAGAGGTGGGAAGAACAGTAGGTAGGAGGAGTGGGAATAAATTACCAATAGCAGAGGAGGTGAATACTTGCTCTGGATTGTGTCAAATCCATGGCAGGTAATGCCTCCTTGTATATCTATCTTTTGATGAAAATAACATTTTAAAGACTTCCTACTCTCTTCCCATCCACAGAGCACTATTGACATCCACACACCCCACTCCTCCCCTTCCTCCCCACCTTGGTTGGGCTACATGGATGTTTAGGAGACCTCTGGGGAACTGTACTAGTGAATTGAACAGAAGCCTTTAAAATCCTTACCAAAAAGCATAAATCATCCCATGCCCGAGCTAGTGGCCCCCATCTATGTTTGCAAGGTGCTGTTACTTTCAGTCCAAAGTCTCTGTGCGGAGCTTGCACATTCTTCCTCAGCCAGGATCTAGCTTGGGTTGCCAGCACGAGGTGTAGATGAGCCTGGTTTATCCCATGTGCCGGCCACAGATTCGTCCATACAAGTCCTGACTGGCTTAGTAAAATCAGGCCCATTTCCTATTAAAGATACTTTAAATTACCCTGCTTTCCTGTGCTTAAGAGTTCTCCTGTCAGAACTTCGTCTTAGGACATCCTTTCCTTAAAACTTTGGTAAGTAGTAGGGACGTACATAAATCGGTGCATAATCCTGGGATTGGCAGCCTTGTGGATGCTATGCACACAGGCCAAGCCTGTCACTGGGAATTACGAGTATCCCATGAAAATAAGCAGAATCACAGTAGCAGGCAGTGATCTGGTAGTCTGTACAGGGTGGGATTTCTTCTGCCCCTCCTCATCCCCATTTAAGGTTCCTCAAAGTGAAAGATACATTGATAGTTATATTTTTGCTGTTTTCAGCAGCAGTTCCACTACACGAGTTTCAGCTGTCTTAATATAAAATTTTTGTTGATAACTTGTGTTTTGAGTAGTTGTCACCATTTTTTTAAATGACAAAATCTATTAAAAACTTGATACCATTAGAAATACAATATCTACAGAGAAAAGCCCCGATATGAAGTTTGCTCAGGGTATTGCAAAGAAAACATGGTTATTGCAAAAACTGTTGATCCAAAACACTTCACACGTGGGAAAGTTTAGCTGAAGAAAGAACAGTTCATGCATATATAAAGACAGACATCTATAAAAATAGGTATATAACTTGACCATTTAAACTCCTAATCATGAGTTTAAATAGTGAGGTCTAGCTCATTTCCTTTCCCCAGTATTTCATCTGCAGATTTATGGGTATAAACTCTAGGAGAGAGACTCCATTTACGTGTTCTATCCTGCTCCATCTGGCCTGTTAAGGAGGCTCACGCCAAGGTGGTTATCTCTTGGGATGGCACATCTTCATACGGTGGTGATAGCTTGTTTCCATTTAAAGCATTTTTCTATTGTGGTTTTGTGTTTTAGCGGAGCCAATTAAAAGCATGCTCTTGGCAGGACATGGCTAGCTTTTCCAGCATATTATTAGCTTATCAAGGCTGGAACTTGCTAGATAAGCTCTGTTGCAGTATATGCCTATATCATGCCTCTGAGGCTTTTAAATGCGCTGTAACTTCATGCTGCCTATCAATAGTATAGTAGTTTCTATACTAGGATTTAAATGCTGGAAGATTTGGCTTTTTACTGGGTTCACTAAAAAGTTATGAAGAATTACATGCCAGAACTTCATTTTTTTTTTCTTCAAGTTTAGGCCTTATTTTAAGAATTCTATATTGGCTTCATGCTGAGGTCGATGTGCACACAAATCAGCGCATGGGGAACCACATCCTGCCATGTGGCAGCCCCCAACAGCTTTGCTGCCTCGGGTTAAGAATTGGGGTGGATGTGTGGGGGCCTCACCTTGTGCTAAAACTGGCCCTGACCCACATGTAGATGAGCAACCATTGCTCTCCAGTGCCGTTTTGGCTTGGGATGTTGAAAAAGAGCTGAGTGGTGTGTCCAGGAACAGGATGTTAGAGTTGACTCCACAGCAGGATAGAGATAAGGGACTGGGAAGTGCTAGGTGGCTGCTGCTGCTGGTAATGTACTTGTTGTGACATCATCCAAGTAAAGGATTTCCAAACCTATGTGTCCAACATCAGGACATGTTAAAAGATCTTGGGATGTAAAGTACACATTTCCCACAGCCGTGCTGAGATCCTTCAAGCCAGAGCCCACTTAGTGCAGTTTGAATATTTCATACCTTTCTGGTTTTGGTTTAGTTTACTATCTGCTTCCAGCCGGGTCACATGAGTGTAAACAGATCAGTTTGTCTCTAAGGACATGATTCCAGAAAACTGGGAGAGGCAGTTCAGTCCAAAATACCATCTGCAGAAATGAAGATTTTAAAACTCACATTAAGGTTGACCAATCTTATACTGCTCCTGTTTCTTCTCTCATGTTTTTCTTGGGTAAGCGTATCCTTTTCTGGCACAAAGTCTAATTTGTTGAATGGATGCTGACATGGCAGCAATGTTCCTCAGCACATCCCAATTTCAAAAGCAAAAAATGGCCTATTTCAAAGTAATGCAGATATTCACAAGCTTGTGTCACCAAAGTCAATGTGGAGACCTAAACAATAAGAAAAGTTAGTTGTAAAATAATTTGGGTCCTTGAGAACTTCATGCTCAGACTTTTTCTTATTAATGTTCCTGCCATAGATTTGCAGCCAAAGCAAAACTGGCTGTAAGTGCCACAAGAGCCAACTCTCCATCAGCTCAGCTCCACGGCAGCTCACAGGACCATTGCCATTGTTCATATTTTCTGTAGTTTGGTCAAGTGGCTGCCTGGTCGCAGCAATTTAGGAGCTCAGCAGATGACAGCTCAGTACGGAGGCAATGCTGGAAAATGTCAGCACTTGGAATGGGGACAAGGAGCAAGTTTGGGATTAGGAAGCTGCTAGGAGTGCTGATGAAGCACCAATTTCTCTGCTTTTCAGGTTTGTCTTTCAGGCTCGTGCTACTCGCGAGGAAGAGCAGATGACTGGTTCTGCCCCAAACTGGGAAAGGCACAGGAAGAGTAAAATATCAACAGTCACAACACACAGACGTGTGCAGACATCCTCTGATTCTCTGATTACTGTGAAGCTCACTGAAACAAACTCATGGGCTGCAGGTATACACCTGCTCAGCACCGAGCCCTTGCCTTCAGGCAATAGGATCACAGTCCTCAGGATGACTGCCATGATCCATTAATCCTTGAGTAAATAGTTCTTAATTCCTCTTCTGGATAATGTATGACTAACATTAGTGGGACACCCAATTACTACTTGGAGCACAGTCAAAATTATCTTTCTTAGCACTCTGCTTTGCATCCCCCCCATTTCTCTGCTTAATTTAAAATTTCCTCTCCCTACATTTCACAGCTTCTTCTAGGCAGGCATGCTGTAAGCATCAGATCTCCTCAGCGTGCCAGTGTATCTATCTACTTTGTTCAGGCATTAGTGACAGGATACCATTCATTTCTCTCATCCTACTGCTGCTCTTTCCTTCAGCACTGCCTTTTACAAAAATGCCACACTTCCTGACCTTTCCCAAAGAAGTCTGCAGCCTGCTGCATTTGTCTGTGGTTAACTTAAAGCACTCTGAAACGGTGGGGTCTGAGTGCTTCCCTTCCCCCCCCTTCCCCCCCTTTTCTTTTAAACCTGGACACTCAGTGCAGTGAGATTTATCCACAAGTTGGGATATTAGTGAGACATATCTTAACTTCTTGACTGGAAATTGATCACCTTTGCTTAATGCCTCCAATAATATGACTCAAAACCAGTGAGTTCAGATATTGCCTTTGGGCTGATCCAGCCTATGAAAAAACCCCAAAACATTTAGGAGGGAAAGTAGTCCTGACTGCTCTCTTGTTAACATAGCTGCTTGTATTTGAAATCTAAAATATGATGGCTGTCATTTAAAATGCGATCTTTACCTTTTGTGCTTCCAATTCTCAACTCCATCCTGCTGCAGCAGGAAGGGGGAAGGGAAAGAGAAGCAAGAGACCAATGTCTGGTTTGGGAGAGTCTCCATGGGGGTGAATTGGGGAGTATGAGTCCTAAACCGTGACATCTGCAGTCAAAGCTGAGAAACTTCCTGTGTAGAAGGTGGCTGGTTTTCAGAAGCCAGTTTCTGAGCTTTTGACCCATTTAGAAGCTTCAGACAGTGGGTGCTTTTAGTAGGCAAAACGTGTGCATGGTATATTTGAGCAGTCTGCTTGCTGATGAGCTGCTGCATCACAAACAAAGCTGCCTAACTGGAGCAGCTTCCTGCAGCAAGGCTTTCAAACAGGTGTCATTGTGACCCAAGCTGTGGTGGCAGCAGCAGGGATTGGAGGAATTTTGCATGTTTTTCAGTCTTGAGTCCAGATTCTGACTAACCCCTGCATGGGTCCCGGTACCCAATGATGAGCTGTTCTCAGTCCCAGCTGGGTACACTGCATATCTTCTCTCCAGCCTTGTGGGCTGAGGAGTGTGAATTGAGTGTGACTGGGATTAGAATTTGGCCCTTAAATGGCTTTACCAATCTGTGGGAAAGCAATAGTGTTGCCAAGCAGAGGAGGTACTGAAGGGCCATCACACTAAACACGTCCTCCATTTCAAAGCAGAGGAAGGAAGGCCTTTGTATGGGCAATTCCATTCTCCTGACCAAACAGAAAATGGCATGGCAACCTTCCCTTTTTTGGTTCCTTCCAGGTGCTTGCCCATTATGTGTTAAGGATAGATGTAGGAAAATTTGCTACACTATCTATAGACTTATTTTCTTTAATCCATGCAGTTATGGGCATATTGAACTTGAGGATCGACCCTGGTGTTTCTGTAGTTCTGGGTTCTCTATTTGATGTGGTTTTGAAAAGTACTAGTAAATTCTGGCAGAAATCTTTTGTTTCTAACTGTGGCTCATGGATAATCTCCAGGCAGAATGGCAAAACTCGCCCTGAACTTTCTCCTCCTGCTTTCTGTTAAAAGACTGGTTGGCCCTTCTTGTGCTTCCAATTCTCTGAGCTGTGGTGTTGGAAGAAGCCCATTCTGTACACATACAATCAAGGCTTTTCACCAAACTTCCCCATGGTGTGTTCCAGCAGAGATTAACTACGGCCACTTCAGGCACAACCCACATGTGGCAGTTGTGGGCAGTGAACATGCCATTAAACATCTCCTACAGAGAGACTCATGAGACAGGCTGCAGTCTCATTAAGTCCCTTGTACTCTCCCATTCTTATTTTGTCCATTCAAATTCCCCTGAAGAGGGAGTATCAGCTTTCCAGAAGAGAAGAAACACCGACTGCTTACTGAGCAACAGCTGAAAGCTATCATTTTTAAACTTACCATTTCTTTTGACATTGAATGCTTATACTGGAAGACACATTATTCACTACAAACTATTCCTATTTTGCTTTGTAGAGCAGAAGAAATGATTAAAGCAAAAGCTATTCCCAGTTTACAATCACTTCTTCAAGATGGTAATAACAACTGACCTTAGGTTAGTCTCCATATAAATTATATTTGAAATTGTGTAAGTTGCAAAGAAGCACAGCCCGACTGTCCCCAACACATATTTTCCAAGAGAAATTTACGTCAGGTTTGAGTAAGACGTGGAGTGAAACTTGCTTTAAGTTCTTAAATGCTGGTGCCCTAAACAGAAATCAAGCACTTGTGTCCCATATGTTACAAGTATAATGTTTTGCTAGTCATTAACAAGAAAAGTATTATGCTTAATCTGAGGCTTTTCTAAAGTCTTTTTTTTGGCAATTACACTATGCAAGGGAGCAGCTGAAATAATAATAAAACTTTATACTTGCAGGGAACTTTCATCTGGGAATATCAAAATAATTTATAAGCCTAGTTAAGTCTATCTTGATATTTTGCTAGGATCCTGCTTTCCTGTGGCAATTGGTAAGCCAGTAATTTTGCCCTGGTTTAGCAGAAGGGTGAACTGGGGCACAGAAAGGGTAAACAACCCATGCAGGGTTACTGCAGCAGATCACGGAGGGTTAGCCAAGATTCATGCACACAGAGGTGGGGTTTACGTGACGGGTTTGGGTTACTTTTTGGTTTCTTATGGTAGGGAGGCTCTCGCTGCCAAGAGCCTTTCCCCTCTGAGTGTGGAATATCCAAGTCCTAAGGATCTACCTCTGGGTGCTGGTAGCTGCTTGCCTTCCTCTTAATTTCATTCATTCACAAGGGTCACTCTCCAGGTCCCCTTCAGATGCCCAAGCCCCTCTCTTCCTCAGGCCAGAAAACTGGGCTCTGCAGCAGGCACTGCCCATCCCCAGCAAGGATTCCAGCCGGGACACGGAGCACCCGAGTGATGGGCTCCCAAACAGCCACATTTACGGGGCAGGCAAAGATGCATCTGCTGAAAGCATGATGCATCTTCTTGTTTCTAGTAAGCATCCTGAGGCACCTGGAGAACAGCAATCCTTCAGTTATAAGTGATGAAGGTCCACCTGCTGATGCTAAATCCCTAGCTGAGGAGAAAGGGTAAAATCTCCTGACCAGTTGAATATGGGACCACTCTAGGAAGTCTGTCAGCCCCTTAAGAGACTCGTCTTCAAGACATAGGGCGTGGCTCTGATCTGTGAGATCTTCATGTGTCTTTCTGGAAACAAGATGACCCCTTGTTCCAAACAGCTCCTTTCTGTCTGGAGCTGCAAATACATCTTCTTTAACGTGAATATATTTTCACAGGCTATAAATCAAACAGCTCTTCTTCATTAAGGGAGGAATGCCCCATCACTCATGCAGAGAGGTTGTAAAAGCACAAAGGTGCTCCCCGAGCTAACCCTGGGTCTCTGTGGATGGTCTGGGCTGGATCTGAAGCAGAAGCCAGATTGTGTGCTACGGATAGAGAAATTTTCTGGTTGTGCTCATTTCTGCTACTCATGTGAGATCTAACTGTGAAAACACTTACTGGGAAATATAAATCTATAAGCTTATAATAAGCCTTTAGACAGGTGCCATGGCATTGTCTTATGGACACTTGCAAGAAGATTATAAACTTTATTTGTTCAGTTTCATGTGTGCCGGGCAGAAAGTGTTTCAAGGAATAAATCAAGGGGTGAAAAAAAGGACTCTGCTTTGTAGCTCACTGTCAGTCACTCACAAGGATTATTCATTTCTCTGACAGAGGTTCCGACGGTATTTTAAAAAGCACCTTTTTTCTTTCTGGGATGCAGCATATAGGTCTTTAATTGTAGGAATATCAGAGATTTTCCATCCCATGCTGTTAATTTTCCTGAAGTGCTGCCTTCTTGCCGCAATTTATAGCTGAGATTTTTGGGCAGGAGGCATGGTTTAGAGAGTGCAGTGTAAAGCTCTGGAAACCTGGCAGAATGTGGGAACTGGTCTGAGACACCAGGACTTTTGCAGGATAAATGAGCTGCTCAGTCAGGTAAGGGGGCACTGAAAACAAGCATTTGCCTTTAAAAATCTGGATTTAGACCACCCACCCCAGTCATAAGAGATCTCAAAAAAGAAAATAGCGTTGGTTTTGCTGGAAGGTACCCTGCTGCTGATTCAGAACTGGAACACCACCACTCCACCAAAGAAAAGGCAAACCATGTATCCGTATGGCTTGCAGTCAGGAACAATCAGGGGTTTGTTTATTTATTTTTTTACTATTATCTTTGTTTTTCCAGTGATTCTGTTCAATTAACATATACAGATTCCGATGTCATTATTGCATTCCAAAAAAAATAAAAATAGCAGGTGCCGAGCAGACTCGCAGATCTTCCAGCAATTTTATCCATTAATGAACTCCAACTTCAAATACACCCCAAAGCAAACACATGTACAGAAGGCTTAAATCCAGATCTGCTTAAGGAATTCCAGTTCAGGACATTTTATTAACCTCCAAATAACTGATTGTGCTTCAGCTCTGCACGTGTTTTGATTTGTCGCCGCTCAAAAAAAATCAACAGCGCATGCAGCTTGAAAGCCTGGTTGAAATATTTCGTGAAAGTGAATGATCAAAAGCAGGTCAAATGCCTCATTCTATCTTGCTCAAACACGTTCAAAACCAGAAAAATTCTTAGCATTTGGTTAACTTCATTAATGCTTTTCGTCTTTTTTTTCCTAAAATCTCTGTAGAAGAACATCACAATCTGTGAATTCCAGGACAGAAACATGTACATAAACAAATTAGTTGCTAGTTACGATGTGCACAAAACACTAACAAACCAGTATATTGAAAAAAATCCTTTTCAGGATTGTTAACCTGTTTGAAGAGCATTATTACGGTATGAAACTGAGGTGTTAGTTTAAGTTAGAAGGAAAATTCTCATGCAAAACTAATAATGCAGAGTCTCACCTTGCGGTAGCTGAGACAGGGTTCTGGTGTGAAGGTCCACATGAACTGGGGATGTTTGTATTAGAAGCATCAGTAAAGTCTGGCTTTTCTTCAGCAGCTGATTGTGGCAGTGAAGGACAGAAATGTAATTCTTGGACTGTTTCCTAAGTTTCATTCTCTTAATGGAAATTCAGCCAATTTGCAAATAATTTTGCTGCTGTTGATCACGATTTTACAAGACTTTTGAGTGCAGAAGCTCTTTCTGGTATGTGTGGAAAAGTACCTTCAACATGTACCTTTAATGGTCTTAGGAAGAAGGTAATTAAAACCACATCCTTTATAATGAGCAATGTAACTTTAAATCGGAAAACTTTCATATGTCTTTGATTCTTTTACCATTAACTGTTTTTCCTTGAAATCTGCTATAATTTGTGGGAAAACACTAGTCTTTTGCAGAATGACATGGAACTGGGATTTTGTAATCCTTCTAAGTACTGTTAAAATGATTTCCCATAATCGTTGTTTCTTTTAGGATGATTAAATGTCCTTATTATCATTGTGTCTCACATACACATCAGTTGTCTGAAATAACTTGGTTGGCAATCAATCAGTGCCTTTTAAGGGAGGTTTTTTTTTTTTGTTTAGCTGTCATCTCACCTTTCACGTGGATGATACATCCTGGCTATATTTTTGACCAATGTGTGTTTCGGTTTATACGTTTATATGCATACGTGTAGGACTGATTTTTAGTTTTATGATCACTGGATGTGTGGTAAGACTAATTACTTTCACTGTTTCTTTTGACTCAAATCTTAAAAAAAATTATGGTACTTCAAAGTGACTAACATTTGGTTTCTGTTTAGAATGAAGTTTTGAGCCAACTTTTTCTTCTTCCCCCCTCTCTCCTCCCCCAACCTGCCTGCCTAATACCTGAGCCATTTAACCATGTGATTAATGTAAAATAAAGATCACCCAGGACTTCACTATCTGTAAGATGAATGATATTCTCCAAGCATAATATAATTGGAGTCTTGCTCTTCACATGTGGTGGGGTTTTTTTGGGTTTTTTGGTTGTTTTTTTTTTTTTTCCTCTGAGTGCACTGTATGATCTACACATGAGGGACTAGTGAGACTAACACTGTTCCCTGCAAAGGTTCTGGTTTGATGATAATTTTATTTTTAGGGCATAGTTATTGATATTGGCTAGCATTACTCACAGCCTTTAATCAAAAGGAAGAAGTGATAAAGACATCTTTACGATAAGCCTTTATGTGATAAGCATGAGAAATATGGAAAAAGATTAAAGACCTAGTATCTTGGCCTCAGAGAAAAGAGTCTTTGTCCTGTTAAAAATAAAGTTGACCAGATGTGCTCATTTAGGCATGGCAGCTCTCATTTTCTCATCAAACACATCACTGGTTAGGCTTTTAAAATCAAAACCTCAATTTTTACTTTTGAATTTGAGTTCCCATAATGGTTTTAACTCTGCTGTGCGACCGAGTTCGGGAAGGCACTTCAGCTTGTGCCTTTTCTTCTGCAGGTGTATAGCCAAAACAAGCTGGCAACCAAATATGTCCTTCATTTCCTCACTGAATCAGGGCATCAAGTGACAAAGTTGGTCCCTTGCTGAGCTGTTCCTGTGCATGAACTTCTTTGTAGATGCACTGAAGTGAGGCAGCTCAAAAAAAAAAGAAACAGCTGGAGGTGCAATCGTCCTATCGCTTAACCTGTACAATCACTCAGCCTCTACATCTATTGCTCTGAAAGTGCCTAAAGAGTTAAAAAACCAAATTGATAAAAATTAAAGAAAAAAAAAATGAGTGAAATACCAACCAGGCCACCTGGCCCTGCAGCACTCACCCACTGGGCTGCATATGCTTGACACTGTTTGAGGATGAGGTTTGTCAGAAGCAATGGCATCTGGCAGGGAGGATCGTTCATTTACACATTCAAGGTTTGCGCGGTTAACTGAGCTCTTCTACTTCAGGGTCAGACACAGCTTGTGGGAGCATTTTCTCATTAGGTTTTACAGTTTAGAGCAGACTGAACATCTTGGCCTGCAGGACTGCTGAGAGGTTAAATTTGAGACTGGGATTTTAATAGGAATATTTGCATAAAACTGTGTGCTCTGGAATGAAGACTTATTTTTCATTCACCCAGGCAGCCGACTCTGTAGGTTCCTACTCTGACTACAGAGAAGAAAAGGGGAAAGCTCTAAGAACTACATGTCAGGACAGCAAGAAGCATCTGGACACACCCTAAAATAAGACTTTTGGTTATGTACCAGGCACTTACTCCATCACTGTGACTGTATTATGCTGACACTCAGTGAATTCCCATCCTCTTCTGCATTTTTGAAGCAGAACCACAATCCTAGGAGAATATATATTATTAAGTTTTTTTTTTCTCTGTTTTTTTTTATGCAACCATTGTCTGCTTTTGAATGCTCTTTAGGGGAAGAAAGTCCATCCTTCAAATGCCTTTTTCTATGGGGTACAATTGTCCTTTCTTGTCTGTCAGGAAACATTACTGACTTTTGCTGGAAGAATGTAATGAAAGAGCTGTTTGGGTTTTACAAGTTCTTAAAAAATAATTTTATTACTGTTAAGTGGAAGCACTTTTAATGCCCCTTCATTTCCTAGATGGGAGTTATCAGTGTTGACAGAAAGCCTAAAGGGGTGGAGAAAATAGTAAATAGTCTTTTAAACGGAAAGATTATATAAGTATCCAAGCACCTGGCAGCTCTGATACTGATAGTTCACCTTCAAATCAGTAGGAACAGCCACATGGCCACATCATCTTACCTGACGGAATCCTATTCAATTCTTTACCATTATGCCCCAAGATTAAGGAGGGGAGAGGTAGGGAGATGGTTTTATGAATCCTTCAGCAGTGTTTCACATCGCTCATTCCCAAATGGTGGATAAGCTGGCGGTGGCCTGTGATGCCTCGGGCCATGCTCACTTTGTGAATCAGCACTGGAAGGGCTCCACCGTTGTCCTTTAGGTCCCTTCCCACCCCTCAGACTGCCACAGAGCCACAGTGTTCCCTACACTGGGCCTTGCTGTGCAAAATGCATCCTTTGTTGCGTGGCAGGCTGCTTGGCGGCCTGCTGCAGTCCCGGGCTGCATGGCTGTGTGATGGTTTGCGAAGGAAAACAGGCGTGTAGAACCCATCACACACCTACATCCAGTAACTGGCTTGACTTCTTCAGACCCTTGTATAGTTAGGAACGGGGGTGACTAAAGATGAATGGTGTCTTTGGTGGTCATTCAAGCACAACAGAAAACTCCTAGGGGGCAGACGAAATTTGTCTGGCCTCTGCTGCCTAATGACCCTTTTTCTGTAGAGTGTCATGCTGAATTCGTAGCTGTGTCTCTCTGTTTAAACATTGACTTTCAATTTATTACTTAAGGGACCCAGCCTTAAATTAGAGATGGGTCATTATTTGCCCTTCCTAATGGTAAACTGAGCTGTGCACACAAACATATCAGAAACAGCCGAGGGTAAAATGCTTTCTAGGTCTGGCGGCCCAGCACTTTATGCTGGTGTCACTTTGATTAACATAAACTGTCTGTGGCCATGGCAGTTAGAGAAAAGTTTGTCTTTATTACCTGGAAACTCAGCAAGACAGTTGTTATTGCTTTGGTAGGGCAGTAGGATGGGAAACTGATAGTCTGTGACGCCCTGTGCTGGGTGCTCTGTGAACACAAACCAGAAAGTCTGTTTCCATTTGCCGGGGCTTGGAGCAGAGGGCTCTGGCCTCCTTGGCCACAGACCATTTTCAGGCAGGCAGCAGACATCCTCCAGAAATGTCCAGGCAGAGCTCCTAAGAGCCTGTGCTGACTCAAGTGAAAATCCAGCTCCGTATTAAGCACAAGTGAATAGACAGGGCCCTCTGGAGACACAGCCATACTGTTTCCACTTCTTGTTAGTCTTCCTTAGCACTAGGGATTTCAACAGGCAATAATATAAATCTATCCAGTAGCTTTTTCCCCGTGTAGGATCTGTATCTCATTAATTTTTTGTTGGCTGGAGAATAGATCCACTAAATACCTAGTGGATTATGCCCAAAAGAGTAAGTATGATAGTCATGGTTTACAAGCTAAATTGTGTTCCCCAGGTAATCCATTGCTTTTTTCTCCATCACTTTGTGAAATGGAGCTACACGTAGCTAGAAGGGAGCCATGTGGGAATAAAAGCATCCAAACAGCTAAAGATGCTGCTGTTAGGAGCATGGAGGTTGGGTTGAAGGACCTAAACAAACCTCATTTATTGTAGATAACAGACTGCATATATTACTGTGTACATTCAACATTCGCCAGCAGTTACGAGTTTTCTGGCTGATACACAATTCCTGATGTCGCATAAGGGGTTGCGATTGAAAATCAAGACTAAGCTAAGCTGGTGGAGTTTCATTCACTGCTGGTATGTTCCTTGTGATGTGTAACTATCCTCCAAAATTGAGCCTCTATGCTTATCTAAGTCACAGCTGCCTCTTCTGGTCTCACCTCCAGCCCCCACATTTAAATGTGGGAGCAATACCATTCTACAGTCAGAAATGTTTGCAGGTTGGGGATTTCTTCGGCCTCCTTATATTTACTTGTTTGTTTCCTTATAACGTCATGGTTCTGCTTGGAAATATGTTTGGCTACACAGGAAGAGTATCCATTGCAATTTATGCTTCCTGACCTTTTGTGAATCTAAAATAAATTGCTTTTTGGAAAGAAACCAGGGGCTCTCCTCTCTGTTCCTTTCAAAGAAATCTGACCTCACAGTTGTTTCTTGTGAAGACAGTAGAAGCTTCTCCTTGAGTCAGACAAAAGGAAGCAGGAAAGGGTAAAATTTTTCGATGCGGGCATTTTTTTTTTTTAAATTCAGATATTCCTTGATGTACACAGGGATTTTCAAACCTTTTCTCTTATTGACAGGGCTGCTTTGCCTGTCATGCCTTATGCACTTAACTTCTTGTTGCTTTAACTGAGTATCTGGCACCCTCCCCCCCCAGCCACCGTACATGTGTTCACTCTCCTGGAGCCCTGGCGTGGCTGCTGCTGTTCCCTCTAATGCATATCCAGAAAGGATGAGAAGCCATGCACAGATTGGACTGAACTGATGAAATAAGTGCCTGCAAGCCCCTCATGCAGCCTTGCATGAATTTTTGGAGATGCTCTTCCAGCTGCAGGGGTCATGGGCTGGGAGTCGAGCTGCAAGGGCTGTGCAGCAGGAGGGTATTGCATAGGAAATAGAGGAAATAAATTCTGCCAGCTGATGAGGGGTCATCACTCTGGCACTTTTATGGTCTCGGTGATCACAGAGAGGCAAGCACAGCATCGGCTTGCAGCCTGTGCTGCTCAGGGGAACTGCTGGAGGTTCAGGTGCTGTCAGAGTAGGCCTAGAAGTCCCAGATAACCTCAGATGTCTTCTCTGTGCATCTGATTTCAGCTCCAGCTTCACCCAGAGAGTGCTCAACTCTGTCCAGCAAAGCAAGTCAGCTGACTTACATATGTAACCTTCTGCTTTTTCAGACTAAGCATGTGTGTTTGGAAGAAAATTACAAGCTCAGGCGGGCAGTGACCATGAAGTTCCCAATCTTAACCATGTGCCTATGTCTTATCAAAACCTGAGGCTCAAGGCTGTGTAAAGTATTTTTAAATCACTCTCTAAAATGAATAAGTAATGAACCATCCTGCACATTGTTAGGGAAAGCAATGCCATTGGAGGAGATCAGGAAAGGTTCCTTTCTGACAATTCTTTTTAACAATGTAATACAATTTATCTGAAATTTGGGGAACAGCTAGGGGCAAGGAGAGAAACACCCCTCCCTTTGGTTAACCTTGCTCGGGAAATGTGAATCACTGAACTAAATAAAGTTTGTAAAAGATGCTCTGAAAATACTGTGCTACGCCCTATAATTCAGCCAAGAATGAAGGAGGCGGGAAAAGAAAACATCAAAAGTCCCTGCTTTTTTTATATTGCTTCCTGGCACATTTCTCTTCCCCCACTCCCCCCTCCCGATCTTCTTTCTG
>VZTA01008686.1:0-35683 GCA_013398855.1 Mohoua ochrocephala | reverse complement strand
TTAAAGAAAATCCTTTTCATTTTGTAAGGCTGGTACCATAACTTTAACAGCAATCTTGTTGTCTACAGATGACCACAATGAGAAATGCCAAAGGAGAAGTGAGTCCTGTAGGGACCAGAGGACAACAAAGACAGTTTTCAACATTTTTATTAGGACCTCATGATGTACACATGAAAAATTATGTTCAGAATACGAACTGCTCTTCAGATGGCGCCGTTCGAATCTGGAGGATGTTAACATTCCTGCTGCATGACAAAGGTCCCCCACCCCCTGTGTCGATACTCATCCTGCTCAAAGGGGCAATAACATCTAAGGATGAACAGAGGCTGGGTACCAAATCCTGCTTGAAGGCCACTTTGACAGACTGATCTTGGGATTTTCTAGCATCCCCTTGCAAGGGTCGGTTTGCCCTTGAGGGCTAGGCTGCCTGGCTCTAGCTCTTTGCAGTGCTCCAGCTGTTTCACCATTTCCACACATTTGGATGTATGCTTTGGCAGAGAGGATTATTAGTGGTGGAGGAGGAAAGGCAGCAGGAAAGAACCTGTCCCTAATCTATGGAAACGGGAGTTTTGATGCTGCTTAAACAGCCGCTCGTGCAGTCAGGTGACATCATGGGGAAAGAGTGTAGACTGTTTGTATGGACAAATCTATCTGTGGTACCCCCGTGCTGGCCTGAGTGGACACTGGGAGCTGGCAGTGGCATGCGGTGGCAGGGTCACAGCAGGGGTTGGGAGGCCCTGGGCTTGTTCCCCCAGTGCTTGGGGCAGCCGAGTGTGAAACCCATCCCTTCAGTGTCTGGCATTCAGTCTTACCCGTTTAATAGAAGTTTAGCAGGGGGAGCATGTGTGGTTCACTTGAACGATGTTCCTCCAGAGCATGCCTGAATCTGCCCTGCTCTCCTAACCGTGAAGAAAGCAGCAAAAAAGCCATACTGCTGGGGGGACCACTGCTGCTCTGCCCTCTCCCTGGCCCTGATGGATGCCTTGTGGCTAGCTCAGAGGGGTTGTGCAGCCTCCTGAGCTTTGCAGGGAGGTGGCAGCTCTCACTGCCAGGGAGGCACGACACCGGCTTGTCATCTGCTTTTCCGTCTCTGTTTTGCTGCCTGACCCCTTGCCCCGCCTCGTAAAAACAAACATAGGCAGCCTGACTTCCAGGTGCTTTTACTGGTGAAACGCCCATCGCAGCAGATGCAGCCAGGGGAGGGCTGGGGCCTACGGCAGGAGGGGAAGGGAAGGGAAGGAAAGGAGGTTTTCTCCCCAGGCTGCCGAGCTCTGCAGCCACTATTTAGCCTGAGGGCTGGACTAGCATGCATGTGGCTCAGGCACTCCCTACGGAGCACTAATGACCTTTGGGTCTGTAGCTTCACTGTCCCCAGACCTGGTGCTTTTCCATCTGGTTCCTGCTATTCCCTTAAATCCCTGCTGGCTGTTTAATAGCAGTCAGGGAGTTTCAATGAAGCTGAGGTCACTTTGACTCACCAAATGTCATTGCTTCTAAACTGGAACCAGACTGAGTTGAGGGTTGTATTTCTGCTGGGGGGAGCAATGACAGAGTGTCCTCTGACTCCTCATCAGATGTTGATCACGAGCCCACAGCCTGAGCTCAAGGTTTACTTTGTGTGAGGGTCAGCCTCTGCAGCATATTTATGAACATGCCCCCGAGTGGACTGCTTTTCTTTAGATGTGGGTTTTATGCCAAAATCCTTAGATATTTTGCGGGGTTTTTTGTGTTTGTGTGTACTCATCGTTTGTGTGTACCTGAAGCTGCCTGACGTGCCCAGCCTTTGAATCACCCTGTCTCTGTGAGGAATATGTATGAGTACTCAGTAGCCCAGGATGAGCAAAGAAACTTCTATATATCTTTAAGGTCAGTGAAAGCTGATTTCTGACAATTGCTTGGCTTGCAGAACTGCTGGCAGCACCAAGATGCTGTGGCCAGTTAAGTACCACTGAAACAACCCCCGAGCCGGGCTGTGCTTCACTCTGTGGCTCTGGCTCCGTTGTGCTGTCAAGGAGCACAGCCTCATGCCAGGAGAGCTGCCCCAGAGGCTGCTGAGCAGCAGGGCACTGCTCTTGGTCTGCGGAGAGAAGGCTTGAAGCTGCCCTTCAATGCAAAGCTTGAGTGCTCTGCTGAAAAAGTGATTATGCTGCCCTTCTAACCCCTCCCCCTTTTTCTTTTTTTTTTTTTCTTCCTCTCCTCCTAAGAAAGTAATGGGGGAAAGTTTGTGAGAGAATAGTGTTTGCTGATCTTGTGCAAAGCATGGTGACAAATGATGGCTGGGGAATCATGACAAGGCATGTAAACTCGTGCTAATGGAAACCTGTGTGCCAGCTGAGTGTTTATTCAGGCCTGTCATTGTCAACAGAGACCCCTTTACAAGTATTGTTTGTAGTAACAAGTGCACCATGAAGGAGAATGTAGCTTTGAATTCTATGTATTTGCCTCTTTGAAAGAAATTTAAAAAAAAAAAAAAAAGCCATTACTCCATCTTTACATGGAATTATGGTAGTAACTAAATACCTGTTTATATGTCTGCATACTTTGGATTTAATCAGCCTACTTTGTAGAAATCAAACTTCCTCTTAATGGCACTGTTCTCATTGGTACTGTTGAACACATGTCACTGTCCCAAGTGTACGTATCCAGTTTGTCACCTATATCTTTTGATATCCCTGACTGAAGCAGGATCCAAAAAAGAAACAGACAGTGGTGTCCCGATGTTTTTTCTCTGCAGAGCAAGAGGTAAAAGAGATTGTTGAGCAGACCGTCATACTTATTCTTATGGCTTTTCAGCAAAATGTTTCTCAACTAAACAGACAACAGTGAAAGTTCATTTTGAATAGAATTCACTGATTTGCAGTTATTTAGACAAAATACATACGAATTCTTAAACAAAGAATAAACAAAAGCATAAACAAAGCACTAAATTTTATTTCAAAACTGCATTAGAATGTACTGTACCCATTCTGTAGAAATAGGAGAGAAATATCCAAGGAGTTTTGCTGATCTTTGACTGAATTTATCTCATGTACCTTTTTGCCCTTTTTAAAAAATAAGAATATCCTACAGCTGTAAATGTTTGCCAGCTTTGTGGACCTCTACAGATACCAGCGAACTGGATACCAGTCGATTGAGACTGAGAGTTCAGAGACTCAGAAATAGGACTAGATAACTAGGGTAACAAACTTCATCTACATTCGGCAATTTAGAATAGCATCCAAGCTTTGCCTGTTGGATCTCCTGAGCTGCGTCACAAAGAAATGAGTGTGTGATGGCACACACTGGAAATTTGGGATTGGTCGGTTTCTAATTCCACTCTAGCTTCTGAGACTCCTAATTTCATCATGCCTCAGTGTTTTTTACTTAAAAATCCCCAGAACTCCACACTCAGCAGTACTTTCCTCAAAAAGATACTGTGAAATTGAATTGCCTTACAATTCTCAGGGACAGTTTTGGAGAGAAGATCCCTTTGAAGATCTGCATCTGCACGATGAAGCAGGAATTAGTTTAAACGGTGAACATGGCCAATGCAGTGATCTTTGAGCTGGGAGTGAGGAGTCCTGACACAAATGTTGTCTCTTATTTCCTGGTTCGCTGGTCTTCTACAGACATTGCTGCTGTACCAGGCTGCAAGTAACACCCCCTGCACATCTTGGGTGGAGCTGATTTAGGGGCAGGCCCGAATGTGTTTGGGGTATGCTGGCTCACCAGCCAGAACCCTCCCCAGTGTGACTTAAATCCCAAAGCTGCAGCAGAAGCTGTGGGGAGGCAGTGCTGCAGTCTGTTGTATGAGATAAAGTTTTAATCTCTCCTGTTTCCCTTGGCACTCCTGCTGGCTGGGCACACAGGAAAAGCCTTCAAGTCGGTTATGCATCTGGCATTTTTGTGTAGCCTTGGGAGGACCCTGCTTACCAGGCTCTGTTCTCTAGTTCAATAGAAACAACACTGAGTTTGTGAGCCTCTCAAGAGCTTAACTCCCTGTTACTTGGAAAAATATCTGCATCAGGTCTTAAGGTCCTCTGTAGCTAAGCTTTTAGGGGTGGCTGTTGAAGCAATCCAAGAGGTAAAATGTAAAAATCTGCTCCTGGAAAGAAATGGAAATGGAAAGAAATGATACGTTTGAGTAAATCGGGGAGAGAATGTGCAAAGCAATTTAAGCCAGAGCAGTTTAAGCATTGAACAGTGCATGGTGGAAGATTTGCTCTCAAGTGTTTCCATTTTTCTTTATCAACTTGAGAAGTGAGCAAATTGCTGGCATTCGGTTCAAAAAGTATATGCCCAGACCTCTGCAGACAATGACAAACACTTTCAGATGCTACTGACTCCAGAATCCAATCTCTACCAGCTCTATCTGTGCCTAAATGCTGGGCCTGCTAGCAAAATGCTTGACAATGTTTCCTGGCCAGAGCAGGCTGTAATTAATTGGTTTATACATGTTTACACTGGACAGAAACTAACCCCTTGTTAGAAAAAAAAAAATACATAAAAATGGTTATGACAAAGAGTCTGGACTCAAAGAAAGACTGTGCCTTCAGTCACCTAAACAAAGCCTCTTGTTTCTTTTTGTTTTCATCAAGAGGCATCTTTGAATTTTTACAATGAATTATGTTGCCGAGATCCCCTGGTTTCCGTGACTCAGAGCTGTGGGTCAGCAAGCAGCATCAATGTACCAGCTCTGCTCCCTGCCCAGGCCAGCCAGCCTGCCCTGACACAGGGTGTGCTCTCAGGGTGTGGTATCCCCTGCATGTGGCTCCAAGGGCTCTGTGTTTCCAAACAGCCCAGCGATGCAGGGACAGACACACCTCGCTGGGAGACCTGGCCGTGCCTCTCAGTTACCAGAGATACCCTTGTGAGCACAGCCCCGACTCCCTACTCTTGCTCCTTGAGCAGCGCTCCTTGAGCTGCTCTGACAGTCCAGAAGAATAGAACATTGCAAGGCACTTTCAGTGGCCAAGCACATTGCTACTGAAATCCCGGTTTTATTAAGAACCTTTGAAATTCCCAGGCTAAAAACAGATGTGCTTTTCTAAAGGTGCTTCTGCTGAAAGGTTAATTTTGTATTAGTTACCATCCGGGAGAGAAATTATGTCATCAGTGTACAGCTAGTAATTTGTCTTTAGAAGGGTTAAGGCAAAGAAAACTCTGAGTCATTAGAAAGGAATAATTCCTTTATTTGAAGCACACATGAAACAGGAGTCCGGATGGCAAAGGAACAAAGCCTCATTCTTTCATGTGCATTTGCTGAACGCCTTGGTGTCTCAGATAAAGGACAAGTATCTACTAGTGGATTAACATTATGAAAAAGTCAGGATTAAAAAAAAATAAATAATTCTCGGCGAGGCTGTGTAATTGAAACTCCATAGCAGTTCAAAAGCTTAGGCCAGTAAGCTCCTGGCCACCAGCTAATTAATGTATTTTATGACAAGAAGGCAGAATGCTAATTAACAGAGCAGCATATGGAGGGGGAGAATTGAGGGCTGCATGGATATTCAGTGACAACCATCTGAACTTCAGAGGCAGTACAGAGGGCTATTAATGCACTCCCTTGCCCTGTCTGAGAGTGCTGACCTCACTTCTAATCCTGCCCCTCCAGGGTACTTAATTTCCAGCATTGCTCAACCCAGTCAGGCCTGTTTAACAGTTTCTTTTCTGAGTTAGTCTCTTTGAAGAGGCCCTATTTTCTGTTCAGTGACATGAAAGAGATACTGATGTTGATTATCAAAGGCATGTGCTCCAAACCACCAAGCATCCAGTGCCCAGGGGAGGTAATATTATCTCTGCCTTCAACATTTACATCCTCCCGCCAAGAAAGATGTGGTGGTTAACTAGCACATCTTTTTCCCTTCCTACTAATTTTACATGAGCTATTAATCAGAGGGGAAAATTAACTAATTCTTCAGCTTGTAGGTCATGCTAGGGCAGCACTCTCATCTAGATTAAAAGGACTGTGGCCTGGTGCAAAGTCAGCTGTGCTGCTCCTTGGAGCCAGACAGGTTTATGTATGGTCTTTTTGCTATATTGCACCCACGTAGTTTCACTGCAGGTCTGTCCAGTGGCTGAAAACCTTAGCCCAGCTGCACAGCTGGAGGGCTGGCTACCCCCACCTACTCCTGCTTCTGGGAGGAGTCTGCTCCACCCACCAGCTGCCAGGATAAAGATCAATCAACATCTGCCTGCTTGTTGTGAACAAGGAAAAAAATCTCTCCTGAAGAAGAAGCTCTTGGACATTCACCTTCTGATGAAGAGGGAAGGCCTCTCTACTAAGCAGTCACAACTGCCTGAGCTTTTAACCCAGAAATCCTTGAAATTACGCTGTGGGTAGGTGGAGCTCAGAGGTAAAAAAAGGGAAGCAACTGCTATCCTAAATGAAACTGTTGCTCAGGGTTTCTTTCCGTAATGTTTCCCTACTCACCAGCTGAGGAAATTCATCTGATGCAGGGTGCAGAGAGAGCTGTGGCTCCCCATGATTGCATAAAGCACTGGCAAATGACACCACTGCTGAAACTCATCTCCTGAAGCCAAAGTGATCACGCATGTGCAGCAGCAGGTCCTGTCTGATGCAGTGATTCAAGTCTTGTCCCATCATATGACCCTCACTGTACAGCAGCCGTACTAGGCATGTAGGTATATAACATGCTTTTTGCTATGGGTTCTGTGGTCTGGACTCCATGGCTCAAGAGGTCTCCTCCAGCTTTGTGTCAAGTAAGATTACACAAAACCAGAGAGTTTTTTCTTGAGATGGGAATTGAATCCTAACCTCTCGCCTTGTGCTTCTTTGCATAACTCCCCCCTCCATCACTCCCAAGGTACATTCTGACATCCTAGACGACAAAAACAAGCAATCCCAGGAGGCCAGAGGAAACTGTTTAGCTGAAGTTTAGCTGGATCAGCATTTCTTCATCTTTTGCCCATCTTAAGATCTTAGAAAGAATACTGCATTTCCTGAAATTTTTTATTTAAAGGATGCACACAAATCCATATTGAGGGATTTCAAGATACCGTGTGCACTGATAATTAAAACAATGTAGATACAGACACTTAATTTTAAATGTTTATCTGTGATAACATTTTGAACTAAGGGGCTTTAAGTTGACAAAAATGGGTCATATAAGCATCTAGACAGATTCATGGCAATTTAAATGGGTCGGGTACTCTCTTTTGAGCCAAATACTAAAAAGTCCGGTGAAGGGTATTGAATCTCTTTTCAGTGAAATATGGCCATGTGAGTTTTTATAACATTTTACAAATATATTGTATCAGGACACTGACTGAACATTCAGAAAAGCGTTACTTTAACAGTGTCTGAGAACGGAATGAACGTGATCTCCTCCGCTACTGATGGATCCACTGTGGGCATCTGTCATCAGTTTGTCTGTTGGGGTTTTTTTTTAATAAAGATGTGAATGCATGTGCAATATCTCATGTAATTATTGCAGCGGAGCACACGCGAAGGACTTCTGGCAAAGGGAGTATCTGATCTGTACGTGCTCCTGCTGCGGTGCCAAGCCTGGGGAAGTCTTTCTGCTGCTGACTTGTGGACCTGCCCTCGCTGCGTGCAAACCTTAGGTGCTCAATCATTCTCTCTAAGACCTGACCCCAAGTATTTCTGAGGTTTTTCACAAAAATTATTTTGACTGAAAGAACAGCGCTTAGGTCAAGACTTTCAGGCCTTTTGCTATCTTTTTTGCTTTTGTCCTTTATCTGGCATGCGCAATACAGATAAAAGCCTCCTTTGGCACTCTCATGTGGTTTTCAGCTCCATATTGCTACCAGCTAATGAGTAATCCCCTCACTACTGAATTGCTAATGAGCTTCTGCTAGGAAACACAGAAATAACATGTAGGAGCAAATGTTCATGACGTGCCTTCAAAAAGTGCTTGGATTGGGTCTTCCAGAAGAGGATTCAGCCGTGTTTTCCTCAGTCTTAATTAATCCCAGAGTGAAAGAGCGCCGAGCTGTGTTCAGACAGTTCCATTCTGATCAAGACTGATTTTATTCAATAGTGTGTCTGCACATAATAATACATTTTATGATGACTGTGCTTACTCTGCCAACATTTAGCTCTGGAACAAAGGACAATGGCAACGGTGTATCAAAACATGTGTGTAAAAGCCCTTTACTGATGAGATCTACACTGGACAGATCAAAAAAACAGGACCCTTCACACAGGAGGAAAAAAAAAGTATGATTGCAGTTTTTATCTTGATTTGGAAACCAAGTGTTCTGGCTCATCACCAGCATCAGACTTCTGCTCTTTTATGCTTCAGCCTCTGGAAAGTCCAGCCTTGGATTGAGGCCACTGGGTAATAACTGGAGGCTACCATTTATCCAGAAAACAGGAGGAGCTGACATAATGGCAGGGCTAGAGCTAACCAGACTAAATGAACCTCTGTTCCTCAATCGTGACTTGGAGGGAGCCATGGAAAGAGCTAGCAGATAGTCCAGTCTCATGCTGAAATCAGGGCAGGCTGAACTGAGTATCAAATGTTGGTTTTGAGCTGGGTGATGTGTTTTCCCAAAAATCTCATTTCTCACTAGGAGCATTGGTCTTTGTTGTAGGATGTTCTTGCATTTCAAACATTCCATGTTGCAAGCAAAGGTGAGTAACTTTACCTCATTTAAATTTCCTATGTTATAAGTAATACCTGTGTGTTGTCTGATCCAGCTTATTCCACTTATGTCCTCCTGTGTATATAAACTCTGAATACTTTATGTAACAAAACAAAAAAAAAAATTAAATGCTTTAGCAATTTATCATGCTTTGGTTATTTTAGACTAGCTGTGAACTAAGCTGTTAATATATTTAGCTCTTACATTGGCAGTGGCAGAGCTATAATGAAAAAGACTACATTTGCAGCAGCATTGCCAACAACATATGTATTTGCTCTTGTCATTTGACATAAAATGAGAAATTTTTACAATAGGCAAGCTGTGCAGCTCTGATTAGTTATATCCAGTTATCTCGAATAATCCTCTACATTAAGCCTGTTTTGGAAATGGAGACTTTTAAGAGGAGGTTGTTGGTTTCAAGGCCCGTAGCTTCATAGGAGTGGAACTCAGTAACACACCAGCATTTACATTTCCGTGACACTGGTACCATTTTGTTGGGATCTTCTTGTGTCTTATGGGGGAGTTTTTCTGAAACTGTTTAATTTTGTGTTTCCTTCAACTTGAACACTCAACTCCTGATCTCAGAATCACTGGAATCCATGGATCTTTGACCACATCCCTCAGGTATAATTGGGTACATGTCAGCCTGCTGTGAGCAGGCTGCATGATAACCACATGAATACTACGCAGACCAAATTTAATGAAAGGCTGTTAGTAAAGTGGCATTTCTAATACCCTGTGATACATACCACGGTTAGATTAATATGGTCAAAATACCTCCACTTTTTGATAATTTGTCATAAATGTCCTGGGTTTGGCTGTGATAGAGTAAATTTTCTTCTTAGCAGTTGGTACAGGGCTGTGTTTTGGATTTAGCATGAGAATAATGTTGATAACACTCTGATGTTTTAGATGTTGCGAAGTAGTGCTTACTCTAAATCAAGGACTTTCCAGTGTCTCATACTCTGCCAGTGAGCAGGACCATGGGAATTTAGGGGGTAGCATCACCAAAACAGCTGACCTGAACTTGCCAAAGAGATATTCCATGCCAGAGAATGTCCTGCTCAGTCTATGAACTGGGGGGATTTGGCAGGGAGCCACCAATCGCTGCTTGGGGATGGACTGGGTATTGATCAGTGGGTAGTGAGCAACTGTATTGTGCATCGTTTGTGTTTCTTGGGTTTTATCCTCTCTCTCTCTCTCTTTTTCATTATAGCTATTATTGTTCTTACTATTATCACTAGTATTATTAGTATATTTTATTTTGTTTGAATTATTAAGCTGTTCTTACCTCAACCCACAAGTTTTACTTTTTTTTTCCCGATCCTACTCCCCACTGGGAGGTGGGTGTGTGTGTGAGCCAGCAGCTGCCTGGCACTTAGTTGATAGCTGAGGTTAAACCACAACAGGGCAGCATATAGATTTTTCCACTGATGAAATTTCCACTACCAAGTTGAGCCAGCTGGCCAATTTAGGCCCATTTTTGATCACTTGAGTGTCTATGAATCAGCTGGTTAATTATTACCACTGCCAACGCTACCCATTTTGCCAGCGGGCTGTGTAGCTGTGAGCAATTAGAGAGGGTGTTCAGGCAGGGTATGATCTTCCCTAGAATGAACTCATGTTTTGTGGAAGCTCCTTGTCAATTTTTTCCTTCTCCATTCCCATTTCATACAATTCTTGAGCTCAAAGGACATCCAAACTATAGGGTCTATTCATCTTTTTCATTATAGCCCTGCCAGTGACCAGCACCCTGGGAAGTGTCTTGTGTAGTTTATGGGAATGTAATGATGTTTAAAGAAGCCACAGTATTTTATCCTGATGGTGTTGGCTCTCTGTGTTGTGAAATTTTGCTGTTGGTCTGCTCAGTATTATTAAACAATGCTCAATTCTTTTATACTCTGGAAGGGACAGTAAATGGGTTTATTTTTTGAATTGCTATAAGAAGTGCTGGGGGCAAGTCCAGTCTCAGAGAATGTTCATCCACTGTACTCTCATGTGCTAAGTTCACAACTGTGAAGGACATCTGTGCTACTTAAAATGAATAGCTGTTGTTACCTTAAAATAAGGTAGGCAGTTTCCTCTATGCTATTCCCTCCCAAGGCCAGAATTTTCCCATATTTGTTCATATGATAGTAAAAATCCATCAAAATTAATTTCAATTATAGTGCTGCGTTTTGCTGCTCTCTTTTTCATTCCAAGCCTTCCTGCAGAATTCTGTCAGTTTCTTTTACAGGATTTATTCGCTCAAATATACTTAAGAAGGTGGTTTTAATGTTCCATACTAAAAATCATTATTTTTCCGAGGCCACTTTCCCTGTCCTTATATTGCCAGAGAGAGATACAAAAAAGCATTATATAATTTAATATAATAACTGATCTGGATAGTCCTTCTCCTTCCATTACACTGCTCACCTGAGCTCAGCAACCATCAGAGAAATGCTGGTGGTCTTGAACATGAACTGCTGTGTTTTTCCAGTTGACAGCTTTTGAGTGGAGGCACGGTTGGCCCAATACCTCTTTTTCTGGGCAGAGTTTTTGCAAGCAAAGCAACAAATGCAACCTGTGGTCGAAGAGTAATGTAACCATTCTTAGTCAGTTATTTCATCCTTACACAAACATCTTTCAACACTGCTGTTCTGCACAAGACGACACTGGGATGGTTTCAAACAGATCTGTTATTGTCACTCTGATTATGGCACAGCCGAGGGCTTTGATCGGCACAGTAGGCAAAAAGGCTGCTGGCAGAATGGAAGAGTCATTTTTTTAAAAAAAAATGCTCCAAAAATAAAAGGCTGCAAATCCAAATTTAATCTTCTAAGCCCTGAGCTCCCCTCAACAAGTCCCAGTTATGACCACACATCTTGGAGAAATAACATTACATATTAACACAGGAACCAGGAATACTATCGTATGCCGTTTGTAAATCATCTTACACCTTGCAGTCCTATTCCCACCTCCAAATCTCTACTGAGTTGCAGAGTGCAAAGAAGAAAAGGCACAGCAACACAGTGCCTCCTTCTGTGTGCTTGCTTATTAGAAGTAAGCACGTTATTGCTCATTCCTTGGCTGTGGCACAAACGAAAATGTGCCCTTAAGCTCCATCTTCTAATTTTGTCACTGGTTTACCTGTAGAGGAGTTCTGTAAGAATAGAGGGGAAAGCTCCTTTGCAATCATACACTGAATATGGGAAGTGCCTGTAAAACAGTGAAGATCTGAGTGAGTGCAGACTGTGGGACGACGCAGTGTGACCCCAAGCAGGGAGCGGAAGACAACTTGTTCCTGCTAAACCCTGCACATATTAAACGTCTTCTGGTGTGCCCACGTGTGTTAAACCACCATCAAACTCCTAGAGAAGAAAGGGATGTCATCATGTAATTCTGCCCATGTCCTAAACCAGCATCTGGCCCCGGTAATGAAAACATTTGCCCACCGTGAGCTACAGAGTGGCTTTTCCTGCTGGGTCCAGAATTGAGGCTAGAGCAAAGCCCTACTGTTGTGGGAGCAGAGCTGAGGAGTTTCTGCTACAAGTTGCCTGCTGTTTCTCCAGGGTAGGCAGGATCAAACCCTACTCCCAGGGGAAGAAAGGCAGTGGGGCTTCTCTTATGGTAGGTCTGCCCAACTACACGAGGCAGAACAGCAGCTGCTGTATAATCAGCTCTCCCACGAGCCACTAGGCTATTTGTCAAGCTTTTTCTCTTGGTTTTATTCTTCCTGTGACCACATCTCACTTGCCATTGAAAGAAAAAGCCATGCAGTCCTTTTCCTGGGACAGAGAGTACTCCTGCAATGCCCCACAGCCTGTTTACTCCTGCAGAAAGCCCTCCCTGACTCAGTGACTTAGCAGCAGCCAGGGCTTTGCTGGTGACTGCTCACACGCCAGCTACTCCCTGCAGCTGCCTCAGGAATCATCCGCTTGCTTGGGGCTGAAACAACAGTGTCAAGTTAAAGTAGCCTCTGCTCAGTCCCCAAATCCACACGGAGGAAATTGTGAGAGGCAGCCTGGCCTGTGGAATGTGCTCGTGGTGTGTGTTTGCATTTGCTAGCATGACAACAGTCCTGAAGAGGCTTTGAAACACCTTGGGGGCAGTGAGGGAGGAGGCATTCACACTTGTGCTGCTCCTGCACTTTTTTGGTCGAGAAAGATTTCACCTCAGTGCACACAACGGAGCAGGAGAAAGCACTGGTCCTTTCAAGCATTTTTGCAATACATTCATGTGATACTTAGTGAAAAGAGGACTCTTCTCCTACTTGACCTGTTGTGCCCCATTGCATTACATTTGACTTTGCTGATGAGCACAAGGAGTGCCTCTTGTGAGCTGGCAAGCAGCCCAATGTTGTGGCTTGAAAATCATCACAGGTACCTTCACACTCCTCCTTTCCCCTCCTCTGTCTGCCCGAGGGGACTAGGCTTACTCTAAAAGGGAGGGAGGGAGGTGGAAATGACTGAGGAGAGAGGAAGCACAGCTGAAGAAAGCAGAGCTCGAAGCCTGGCATGGGAAAGGGGAATGTGAAGGCAGAAATAGGAGAGTCAAAAAGAAGGGTTTTGACAAAGGAGAAAGGAAGGAGGTAGAAATAAGAAGTGATCCTTTCTAGTCTGCGTGTTGCCTAGGCCAGGAACTACACCTGCCTCTGTGATTGCACGCTGTCCTCCTCAGGTATTCTGAGTACTGCTGTGTCAATTAGACTTCTGGTGGGAACCAGGAGGCTGAGGGGTGCAGCAGTGCTTGGTAGCTTCTCTTTGCCAGAGACAGGGTGATAGGCAGCTGTTATGCAAAGTCCTTTGCATTGCTTGACCTGTTGAGAGCTTTCTCTCAGGTAAAGCTGTTGCCTACAGCTAAGGTAGGAAAAGACAGTATGAGTGTGTTCTTTGGAAAGAGAGCTTAATAATGATGGAGGAAAGGAACATATATATCATAAAATGAAATTATGTGTGCCACAGAACACCTTAAAAATCCTGTGCTGAGCTGTTAATGGCACTGTTGTTCTGAGGAGGGTTCATGACCTTCACTGATCACAGGCTTCCTGCTCAGCCTTCTTCCCAAATTTATATATATGCTCCTGCTCTGTATTCAGCAAGCTGAATGAATGAATGAACGGACAAATGAATGAACAAAATAGTTAATATGTGGCATGAAATGCTAACCCAAAACTTTCATAAATGGATTCCAGTCTATAACTGTCCAATTAAGAAACCAAGTGATACTAGACTTGGGCAAGCCAAGTGATTAAAAGTACAGCCAAGCCATAGTGAAACAAGCCAAAGAATGAGACATCAGCCAACAAAGCTGACTAAATATGTAAAGTATGAAATAAAAGAAAATACATAATAGATATGCAAGATCACTGTGGCCGCCAGGAAAAGGTGCCAAAATATCCCTGCTGGCTTTGGTTCCCTTGGCTTAGATCTACATGCGGATGCTGAGCTGAGCCCAAACGAGGCATCAAGCATGAGCCTGGCCTGCTCCTTCATTCGCTCAACAGCTCATCCTTGACATCCCAGACTGTGTGAGCTGGGTTCACTGTGGAGATTTGCTTGTCCATAGGGAAAAAAGCAGAAAAGTCTGACCTGATCTCCCCTCATTGCCCCTGAAATGAGGCCACCTTTGAAGGTTTCATCAAGATCACTCCCACTGATGTTATAACACTAATTTCTGTTTCTGGTTTTTCAGCTGTGATCTGATTCCTGAGAGCTAATGCTCCTGAAAGCAGCCAGGTCTGCTTTCATTTGTGGTTCTCTCTTCCCTGCACAAAACACGATAGATTTAGGGAGGCGTGGAATGTACAGTGAATGCTTCCAAAGGCTGAACGTACTCCAAATATCATATTGACACAAAGGCATTTCATTAGTGTTTTTAATTTCTTTAATGAGATTCTTCATCAAGGTCTGTAGATGGCAGTAGGTTTATTTTTCTTTGAGGTATTTTGCTCAAATACTTATGCATTAGGGCATGAGTTTTTCTCTACACAAACAGGGATCCTCCGCAGGGTCAACCTGCACTGAAAGGTGGTAGCTAGATGCCATTCTCCAATGATTTGGGTCAAGGATTCGGGAGGTGCTCAGGGTATTTGATTACTGTATACAAAACTATTGACCAGGTCCTTAACCACAAATATCGACAAGTAAAGAAATTTCCTATATATCAAGAGTAAAGCTGAAAAGCAACAGTAAAATATGTCAACTTTTGATATTTACCTGTCTCTGGAGTCTCTCAGCTTTGTGCTCCTTATATTTACAAAGGCTTTTGGTGAGAGAGAGTAGTGACTTAAAAGTAGATAAGAAGAGTAAAAAAAAATCTGAATCAGCAGTGGAAAGCTCTATGGAGTGTTTCCATTGCCACCAGTGGCTTTTTTGGACCAAGGCTTTCCTGCGTTAGAAGTCAGTCAGAGACACAATGTTTGGCTCAGAATGCAAACTTCAAAACAAAAAAAAAAAAAGGTATTCATTCAGATTTGATGCTGATATGAAAAACAAAAGTTAAAATTATTAGGATTACTTATGTGATAATTGTTTTTCTTCAGGGCAAAACAGTAATTTGAAGAAACCAGAGCCATGACTGATCTTTTGGTTTGTAATTACCTTTACAGATGCACAATTGCATATTTGGCTCTGGCAATTGAAATTGTTCTATTTGCTTTTCTTTGTGCGTGTTGTCTGTAATTACCGCATCTGAGCACAGAAGACTCTATGTTGCTGTTTTGTGAGACCAAAAGGATGAGGGAGCCTGTGGTTTAGTTGCTGGATAATTTCAAAGGCATTTTGAATACAACAAAATTCCTAAGGAATTGCCTGCTTTGTTGAGTTACTTTTGACTGATTTCTTCTCTCTCTCTTTTTTCTTTTCTTTTTTTTTTTTAATGTTCTTAAGGGTGTGGAGTGGGAGGAGAGATGACAAGACCATATTGGCTTATTTACTACTCACAGAGGAGTTCAAGCATTTCTCTGCCTGCTCTAAGTATCGTGGAATGTTGCTAACAATTGTAAATAATTTTATGCTTATTTTGCAATGTGCTTGAACTGCACAACTGAAACCCATGGTTGTTTTGCTATTGTCATAAATGGAGGGAAACCGAGATCTTAAACAAAAATGTGATGCTGAAGTGTACTTCTCCCTTCTTAAATCTGCAGATAGATTCATTGGTACCCTCCTCTGATTTTCGGAAAACAATGGGCTGGATGAGAGGGAATGGTCAAAACACGAAGATTATGACCAAGGATGGACCATTCAGCATGATCGTACCATATTTTCACTTCCCCTGTACAAAGGACAGAGAACTTTGTTCTATGATTTGTCTCTGCACGAAATACTCACAGCATACAGTAAATTTCTGCACTGGCATACTTACTCATATATTTTGATTTTTATTTGTTTAATTGGAAAGGTCCCTTTACCGCTTTCTGGCATAGTAAAACAACTCCAACACAGATTATATTTTCAAGGACTCCTGTCTGATGTCTAGACTTCTATCATATATACACACACATTCTTGTATATAAGAGAAGTGCTATGGGCTACAACCTTGCCCATTTGGCAGAAGAGGACTCTTTTCCATAAAACTAAGGGTTACATGTACTGCTTTCAGCCAGATTCAGGAATAAACTCCCCCAGGAACAGGTCCTGCACAGACTTAGCACCGTCTGCCTGCCTGCTGCAAGTGCAAAGTGACTTCTTCAGCCTTGTCTTCTGTAGTATAGATATGTATCAACATACATGACCACAATTTAAAGTAACCCCTCAAAAAAAATACAACCCAACGAACTTCACTGCTCATGCCTGTCTTCCCTGAGGAATGGTGAACCAACAGATGGTATGGGCCGAATCTTAGTCGCATGGGAAGCTTTCAGAAACTGCTCGAAATCTATGAAGTGCAATATCGAAACATGAATACAACAGGAGGAAACATTCCCTGCTGCTGCTTGCTGACAGTAAGCTAAACTTTTGGTTAGGACTTAGGCCTTTCTTTGCCAGAATCTCCCTCTTAAATGCTAATAATTTTGGTTACATACTTAATTTTCTAATACACACCTCTCCTTTGGCTTCATGATGGTCAAATGGAATATAAATGAGGGCAAGGGTACACCCCAAGTTTTCTCCTGTGAACTATGAGAATCTGGTCCCAGAACTGAGTTAAACTGAGTCAGATATGAGCCTCATTAACCTTGCTATCAGTCATGAGCAATTCCATGGGTTCTGTTGTTTCTTCAAGAAATTTTTTTCTACAGAAGAATTTTTAGTTTCTCTTACCTCTTCACCTGGACTTTGCTGTGTACTTTGAGGGGCACCATACCTGAAGGAAGCAAGGAAGGTGAGATGAACAACCTAGAGCTATCATACTTCCATTTTTACCCTGCACTTTGTCTCCCCTGATATTTCGTCAATTTAGAGGATTTTCAGGAGCATTCAAAATTCTGAGGAGACGTTTGAAAACCCTGAGACAACAGAGAGAAAAACGTGATAAAGGGAAGTGCAGTGCAGCCAAAGACTGCATTTATTTCTCCCCGAAGGCGGTGGCAGGTGGAGAGCCCCAGGCAGATGGAGCTGGGTGGAGATGCTCCAGAGAAAAAGCCAGGGGATGAGTGCAGCTGGGGTGCCAGCCTTCTCCACAGCCAGAGACAGGGGAAACACCTCGAGGGAAAGCTGGGATTTTTCCCTGTGTTGTGCCCCAGTAGTATCTGGCTCTGTGTTATCAGTGAAGCTTCAAATAGCTTATCTTTTGCCTGCATACGTATGTGTTTTTCCTCCTTGCCAGCCCAACATTTCTTCATTTGAACGTGTGAATAATAATCCCCTGAGTAGATATGGGTAATATAAAAGCATACTAAAATCCCCAAATATTCGGAGAAAGATCTTATCTTTTGTTGCATGGAAAGATGTCTGCAGTCTGGCTTCAATAAAGGAGTAACTTAAAAGGCAGAAAAATAAGCAGCAGAACATCAGCTCTCACTTCAGTGTGTAAACTTTGGAAAGGCCACCTGTCAGATCCCTGGTGGAAAGCCGCATTTTGTTTGGCATCTGGCTGATTGCCATGATGAAATGTTGAAGTGTTTGGAAACCTGTGGAACTTTCTTCAAAAGGCACACTTCCCCTCCCCCTTTCTCTAAATAATTAAATCTTAAATGTTCTGGCTTGCAGTTAAGAAAAGATAAAACACAACGGCAGGATTCTTTCAAACACACTAGCTAATAATGTGGGGGCCTTTCGTGCTATTTATTTTAGCTTTCCCCACATGAATTACAAAAGAAATTGCCTCAGTGTCACCTTAGCTTTTCATCCCAGGCAGTCACTGATCCTGATGTTGGTAACAGTGAAGTAAATCTGAAGTAACTCTGCTGAAATGTGACCTACTTGCAGAGGGCTGCATATTTATTCCCGTGCAAAACTGGCGTGTGAACACAACTGTGATCTTCTAAGTCTTATCCTGTCATAAAGCATGTCAGTCACTAGAAGCTACTCCAGATTTGGGAGACTCACACAAACTACTCCTGATTTAGCCATTGTGACTGAAAACAGAATGAGACCCACAAATGTCATCTGCGTGACATCTTGTCTTGTGAAAAGATAAGAATTTCACGTGAAGTCTGTTTGACAGCAGGCATACTTTGCACTGATCACTCATTTTGACTGTTTTCCCCAGCAATACATTGTGTTTCAGGGTCCTGCTGGAAGCAAGTAGTTTCATGATTCCAGCACTTTTAGGAATGCAAAGCTCCAGATTAACACCATCTGTTGCTTGAAGATAAAAGTAAAGACACTGTTGTTAGTGGCTAGTTCATTTTGTAATTGCTGTTCTTTTAAGTAGCAGACACTACGAAGTTACTCTTGCCCCAGTAGATGTACATGGGACTGCCAACAAGAGGATATGTGCTCTTGAGAAGTTGGACCTAAATTTTCTTACAGTTACTTGTGCTATTAAAAAAAAAAATGGTTTTATACCCTGAAGTTTCTTGCTGGCTTTAGTGCTCACAGGCACTAGAGAATGGAGGGCCTACAGTCACCCTTGGCCTTGATGCACAGACCGGACTGCCAGCATTGAGCCTTCTCCACAGTGTCCCACTAACATGTCTTGAAGCAAAGCATGAGAAGTCAGTCTGCAGTGTCTCTGCCACAATGGACACGACACAGCAGAGCCTATGGATGAAACCATGTGCTGCTGAAACACTCCCCAGTGTTTTCTAGCATGTGTTAGCACACCATATACGAGGGCAGGTGCTGTTCCTTCGGGGGATCCAACTCTTTGCATATGGGAGTTGGAAGAGCGCAGGGACAAGTCAGGTCAGTGATCTTGTCTCGCATGCTGGTTAGTAGACCTAAAGAAGGAAATGAATTTGCTACAGGTAAAGAAGCACAGCCAGAACCAGGAACAAGGCTGTAATTGTCCAGTTTTCTCTGCACAGGTCTGGCCGTGTTTTGGCCTGAACTCAAGAAGAGCCTGTCAAAGGCTTCCATACACTGCCCAGCTACAGCTGGGAATTATCTCAGGACAAGGACCAAAAGGCATTTTGGGTGCAAACACACTGTTTGGACAATAAGGCAGTTTAGCTTACCCTGTATCTGTGCCGTGCCTGTTGGCCTCAGGGCACAGAGCAGCTGAACAGAGAGGGCTCATTTCATTCACCACCACACTCTGATCTACCTTTGGGAGAAGCCTGCGCCCAATGGCTTGATACCTGTTACAGGGTCACTTTTGAGATGCATGATGTGTTTCCTACTGGTTCCCATGAGGTACAAGTCAGGCGTGCTGCCACTATCCCTTGACTCTGGCACAAAGTAGTTTAATAACAATATCAATTTTAATTGAGATGCAGGTAGTTGGAGATACATTAATCAGATGGCAATCACCAAAGTCAGCTTGCAGGAAATGGTGATGTCTTTACTGACACATGTTGAACTTCATCCAGGAATTTTGGGGTCCATAACAAACCCTGTCTCACGTCTTTTGATGAAAATCTGAGGGTTTTTATATTTTAATATCCAAGTCTTGAATATTGTTTTTCTGTGTTTTTAGTGAGTACGGTAGTTAAAAGAGGAGTTCTCTGCAAATAAGAAGTGAGAAAGTCCTCTAGGACAGGACTGGTCCTCAATATTTCAAAACTAGTGACAATGTCATTGTTTTAAATAAAACAGGATATTTCATGGCTCTGACATGATTTTAAATCTTTTTGCATTACAAAAATAAATCAGAAGGAAAAAAGGTATACATCTATTAATCACAAGCATATTTTTCTGATGTATTACAAAACACACAAAATACTGGCATGCAGAAAACACTGAAAAATGTTTCACTTTAGTAAAATCTCTTGCCGCATCCTGGAATCCTTCGGTAAACACAGTGAGAGGCTTATAAGAAGCTTCTTTAAGTTAGGCCTGCAAAGGTTTATCTAAAATTTCCTAAAATAAGTGCAAAAATGGCTCCTAAGTGGAACCAAAGGCCAAGTAGTTGCTGGTCACATTACTTCATGTTGCCTCAGGGTAATCACAAGCACAAACACAGGCTGGGAGGAGAATGGATTGAGAGCAGACCTGAGAAGAAAGACTTCACAGAATCACAGAATTGCTAGGGTTGGAAGGGACCTCTGGAGATCATCTGGTCCAAACTCCCTGCCAAGGGAGGGTCACCTAGAGCTGGTTACACCGGGTGAGTTTTGAATGTCTCCAGGCAGCGAGACTCCACGACCTCCCTGGGCAGCCTGTTCCAGTGCTCTGCCACCCTCAGCGTAAAGAAGCTTTTCATGTTGAGATGAAACTTCTAGTTTATGGCCATTGCTCCATGTCCTGGTGCTGGGCACCACTGAAAAGAGTCTGGAACCATCCTCTTGGCACCTGCCTTTGAGATACTTATATGCATTAAGGAGATCCCCGCTCAATCTTCTCTTCTTCAGACTGAACAGGCCCGGCTCCCACAGTCTCTCCTCATAAGAGAGATGTTTCAGACTCCTAACAATCTTCATGGCCCTCCACTGGACCCTCTGCAGCAGCTCCTTGTCTTTCTTGTACTGAGGAGCCCAGAACTGGACACAGCACTCCAGATGTGGCCCCACCAGTGCTGCGTAGAGGGGCAGGATCAGCTCCCTCGACCTGCTGGCCACACTCTTCCCGATGCACCCCAGGATATCATTGGCCCTCCTGGCTGGAAAGGCACTGCCAGCTCATGGTCAAGAGTCCCAGGTTCTCCGCAGAGCTGCTCTCCCATAGGTCAGCCCCCAACCTGTGCTGGTACTTGGAGTTATTCCTTCCAGGTGCAGGACTCTGCACTTGCCTTTGTTGAACCTCATTAGGTTTCTCTCTGCTCAACTCTCCAGCCTATCAAGGTCCCTCTAAGTGGCAGCACAGCCTTCAGGTGTATCAGCCACTCCCCCCAGTTTTGAATCATCAGCAAACTTGCTGAGGGTGCATTCGATCCCTTCATCCAGGACTTGGGGGTGTTGACTGTTGAGAAGCTTGACATGACCCAGCCATGTGCACTTGCAGCCCAAAAAGCCAAACTCATCCTGAGCTGCATCCAAAGCAGTGTGGCCAGCGGGGCGAGGGAGGGGAGTCTGCCCCTCTGCTCTGCTCTGGTGAGACCCCACCTGGAGTGCTCTGTCTTGGTCTGGGACCCCCACGGAAAGGAGAACGTATGAGTTCTTGGAGTGGGTTCAGAGGAGGGCCACAACAATGGCCAAAGGGCTGAAACACCTCTCCTGTGAAGACAGGCTGAGAGATCTGGAGTTGTTCAGCCTGGAGAAGGCTCTGGGGAAACCTGATAGCAGCCTTCCAGTATCTAAAGGGGGCTTACAAGAAAGCCAGAGAGGGACAACCTGCTGTTCTCCTTTGAAGCTCCGCTGTGTTCCCCTCAGACCGTCAAGGATAAGGAGGCACCCCGATCTCCCATAGCTAGTCTTCAGGGGAATTATACTGCAACCATGTTGGGTGGAAAGCTGACGGACAGTATCCTAAAGGACTTCTTACTGATTTAGGATCTGGGGACAAGCCCTGTGGCATAGCCCCTGGAGAGGAAGCCTGCCCCTTGGTGAAAAGAACAAGAACAACTAAAACCCCTTAGAACCTGTGTAAGAGTATTTTCACACAAAGATTTTTTTCCCCAGAACCTCTTCCTGTGGGTTTAAACTACAATGGGGATAGTTCAGACCACTGTAAATGCTGATACAATTGTAGGAAAACAAGAATCTAGTTTGCCCTTTCCTGTCAGAGAGTAATGTCTTCACTCTGAAGGTGATGACTGAGCCCTGATCCAAAGAAATCCTGAATGCTCAGCAATTCATGTTAAGGAGCAAAACAAAACCCAAAATCCCCCTTTTATTCTGCCATAGAATTTTGGTAACTTTTCAACATGCTGTCATCTGGTGACAACAAAGAATTCATATCTCCTTTCAAAAGCCTTCCTTTTGACCTTGTACTAATTAGAGTGCAAAACAATTGCAAATTAAAATGCAGAATAATATCTGTGTTAGCTATTTCTAAAAATAATGACGAATAGCACAAAGAAATATCAGGACAACAGCTTTGCGCAAGCTGCTTGTGATTTGTAGATGCCTTTGGTTCGTCTACAGACTCGCACACATTTTTCTGACCTTTACGAGGTTATGCTTTGCTCAGATTTCTGGTCATGTGTTTAAAAGCTAATATGATGACTTTGTTTTCAAAGCAAGCATGGGGTTTATAACTCCAGAACACACTTTCATCCCCATGGTGCAGAGGTGTATACATGTCAGGATGTACTGCTTGAAGATAATACTTGAGAATCACACATGGGCCCGCTGGAATTTTGTGTTCGACAGACTGTGCACATCCCGGCTAAGAGAGGATAATGTAAATAATGTAACTGCAGTATTTGGGGATTTCCTCGGGGGTTGTATAATACTGTGTCCTCTTGAGGTTCAGTGATGAGATCTCCACATCATTTATTAAGCATGTCAGAAGTGTAAGCACTTAATTCCTATTTGGATCTGTGGGAACTTGATCCTGATAGAGATTTTTGGTCACTCTACAAAGATTGCTACAGTCCCAATCGTGTCTTGAAGGATAAGAGAGAAAATTCCTTGAAGTAAAACCTGTTTCAGTCATGTGTATCCCTCTCCTTGTTTCTCACTACTCCGAGAAACCAGGAGATCATAATATAATTTTTCAAGGTTTGATTCTCACGAGGTGCCTGTGGAATAAGCTGCTTGGTGCTATCTAACTTCTGTGCATTTCAGTGACACGTTTCTGACTGAGAAATGATCCCGAACAGCCTACGCTGTTATCCAGAATGCCTGTGGGTGTGACAGGAATTTGTCTTCACCGTATGTTTCCTTCCTAAGATTTTAAGCAAGGATAGCGAGATGTCTGGAAAGACTACAATGGCGAAGTAAACAATGACCCAGATCAAAAGAGGTACTTGGTAATTCACTGGTTTGGGACAGTGGGAGTTAATGGCAGCTGTGGGAGCTCTGTACTTCAAAGGATGTACCTTCACCTACAGACCTTGTCTCACTCATCTGTCCCACCCCCCTGCCCTATGTCCCTATATGATGAAGGTATAACTAGTTACACGAGAGGGACCCAGGGGTGTATGGAGCCTGGAAGCAGGTGACAGTCCCTGAACAAACTCATCTGGCCTGGAGCCTTCTCTGCATGGTCTGAGGGCCAAAAATCAGTTGTTAGGGCAGCAAAAATGTGCTTGTCTGCTTTCATGAGCCACCTGGGGATTTGCTGACAGGCTACTTAAAAGCAAGCAGGAAACCTCAGCTCATTTACGCTTTTACAGGTCAACAGCAGATCTAAGGGACTTACAATGATGCAATACTCCCCTTTCCTGTCAGTTCATGCACAGAGAGATTGAATATCTTTCATGTGATGCAGTCTATCTTAGATGCTTTTAATTCAGAGTACAGGCCAACGCTGCAATGCAGCAAAGAGCCAAGCCTTTCTGACCTCAGCTTAGGCCGAGAAGCAGGACAATTGGTGAGCCTCATCTTCTTCTAGCCTCACTGGCATCACTGCAGATGCCCTTCTTATTCTCACAAGAGTGATGCTGAGGCTGGGAGAAGATTGCTCATGGTCCTTGGTGCCTTCTCTGGTGTTAGTCAATGATAAAACGATGCCTCCCAATGGGAATGTAAGAAACATCCCAACTTGCCCAGCACAGTGTCCTGCAACTCCCCGCTGCATAGGACACAAATGGGAACAGTCAGCGTGTCAAATGAAGCTGACCACATCCCACAGGACTTTTCTAGCCACCACGGGTGGACACCCAGGCTGTGTGGACACCCAGGATGTACGCACAGCCCAGCTCTTATGCCAAAATTTGTTCAGTATTTTGACTCCACAGAAAAAACAAGCTTCAAGAATGAAGACTCTCAGGACTGGTCTCCACTTCAGATGGTGCTAATTTATACACTTTTAGCAGGTCATGCCATCAGTATAGAGGTAGGGTGAGGACAATTGTAGTAGAAGTAAGGTGAACAGCACCCAAAAAGTGGCATTCAGTAACTAGACAGCCCTGGTGCAAAGAAATCAAAGTTTTAAAACAAGAAGTTTGCAAAGAAGAAAGGTAGACACCAGAGAGAAACAGAGCACCTGGGCTATCTGTTCTTTCCATAGCACTCAAGTTTTGTATTTTGCTTCTCTGACGTAATGCTGCTCTGGATTCTTCTTTCTCTGGCAAATCACCAGTAAGGAAACTCCTCTTCATTTGTTCAGGATCTAAACTTCCCAGCCTTCATTCTTCACATCCAAAATATATGCATACACATATTTAAATGCTTCCCCTTTTTTTTTTTTAAGAAATAAACACTTTTTTTTCACATTATGTCTGTATTTGATCATGAAGGAAATCCTGCAACAACTTATTCCATATAGGACCCTGTTCAGTGCTGGAACACTTGTATCCAAGCCAGCTGTTCCCAATGCACTCCCATCATTGAAAATAATTACCTAATTTTGTCTCACTAATAACACAATTTCTTTGCTAACCAGTAGAAAACATACCACTTCCACAAGTGATATTCCCTCAAGCTTCACTTTCTTCCCTTTTATTTTATGGTTCTGATTCACAGATTCCTCATTCCATTTTTCTTTCATTTAGCATTCTCCCATTACTCCTGCTGAAACTGTAAAATGAAGGGCCCAGCTACAGCACTAGATTTTATGACCTTTTGTGTGCATATGAGTGGAATGTGTGTATAAAACCATAAATGAATACATAAAGAGATCAAGTTAAACATGGCACCTACACTGGATTGCTTCTCCTCTTTGTAGTTACTTCCACTTGCATATAGCTTTGCCAGGTTTGGACTGCAAAGGTTAAATCTTGCTTGGAGAGCTTTAAAATACATCTTTCTGAACTCTGAAGTGCTTGACATTGCAATTCGATTTTCTTCAACCGAGGTGTTTGTTTGTTTGTTTCTGTAATCTACCAAGTCTTTCCTGTGAAAGGTAGCTCAGCATTCATATTATAATAACACCTGGAAGCTCAGGTGGAAGTGGATGCTTAAGGGAAGAATGTAAGAGTAGTGCAATTACAGAATGACCTTCCCATGGCTTTATCTCCCAGCTTCCAGTGCTAATTTGTTTAGGGGCTCCTCAAGCCACAGGCTGAATCTACATTGCTGTGTTTAGCCATGCCATATCAGCTGTTTTTCCATGAATCTGTCTTAATTGTTTTATAAAAGTAATTTTGGGCTCCAGAGCATCCTGTGACAATGAGTTCCCCATTTTAATTACTTGCAGAAAACATATTTCCTTTTGTTTGCTTTGAACTGCTTGTGTCATAACTTAATTAGCTGCCAATAAATTCTTACATTTAATTGTTCCCTATTTATTTTCTCTGAAACAAGTCAGTATCATGAGACCCTGCTACAACTCTCTACTGCCTGCTTTAGTTTTAGCTAGCCTGAATAATTCTGGATCATTTACTAACTTCATCATCTCACTCTTCAGTCCCTTCCCGGTTCATTTAATGAACTGCATGAGTCAGTACAGCCCCTCATATGGGCCTTACTCAACCTCTTTCAGTTGAACAAGCCAACTATTTATTCCTACTCTTTATTTCCTAAAAAATTAGTAATCCACGTGACCACTCCTATGACAGCTTAGTTCCTTTAAGCATCTCTGTTAAGGGATGTCAAATGCTTGCTGAGGAAACTACTGTATCAATTGAATCTATGCTACTTACAAGTTCAGTGACTGGATCAAAGAACTGAAATAGATTTATAAGATAATACTTTTCCTCTAGAAGGCTTTACTCTCCTCTTCAAGTCTTTCCTAGATACAGCGTATTTATCCATATGTGCACTAATTCTGTTCTTTTTAGATTTTCCATTGTATTTATCACCTTGTATTTCTCCTGTGCTTGGGCTGATTTAAGCAATATATCATGCACCACAGCTCATTCATAGCCTTCACAGTGAGCTCCTCTGGACCTCTTAGGTAAATACCACATGGTCCTGATTAACAATTATTGTGTGGTTTGCATTTTTGTCTAGGCACGAAAGTCCTTGTATCAACACTTCGGTTTGAGATAAATCTTCAGACTCTTTCTCTGTAAAGGACAGTCCTGGTATGGGAAACTCCATTAACTTCTCTGCAGCAAACAGTGAGGCCTTGGCATCAAGATTAGGTTTTACACATAGATCATTTCTCAGGCTCACCGATTCTCTGGCATGTGTCCTGCTTTTGATGTTTGAAAAGTTTCTATTATTAGTTTTTTTAAAACCTTTGGTAAATTGCGCGTTCCCTGTTGGCCTTCCTTTATCTTACCAATGTTTATGATTTCTTCTATTTTCCTCTTAAAAATAACCCCTGGTTCTGAAGAATGCAATATCACACCTGACAGCTTTTGTTGTTGGTGGTGGTTTTTTAGCTGCATTGGTTTCTTTGTTTACTGACTGAAAATTTTTAACTGGTAGAAAACATTTAGTCTTCTAACATAGTGCCCCTAAACCTTCTTCTTGCCCTCATTCTCCCAAGCGTTAACTTACCTTGTGAGTTACTCCACCTGGTTAGCTTTGCCTTATCTTTCACTGCCTTTTCTGACATTCAGTGCCAAGGCTCTGCATTTCAGAATGTTTCTGAATTAACACGTTGGGAACCAGCTCTTATTCACTCATCAGGCCTAATCCAAGAGCAGCTTCACTTCTTTGGATCTTTCATTATTTTTTTCAAATTGCTACTATTTTCATTATTTATAATTTTGATCAGCCTCTTCTTTTGATATGTCTACTTCGTCTGCAGTAGGGTGACTGAAATTCCCAGTTACTACAGCATTTTTGCCCTGACGGCTTCTCATACCTCCAAGAGTCAGTTGGAGTTTCAAGGATCCTGAACGTGTTTTTTTTCCACAATCTAAGCTCTCTCCAAGTGTTGCAGAGCATAAGCTGTCTGCTCCTGTCTAGTGTATTTTCATGCTTATTACATTCAGCAAAGCTTGAGGAAAAGAAGCTCTTCAGCTGTGTCTCCAAATACAGTAGCAATCTTTTTCTGTGGATTCTGGTATCCTGCCTTTAACAATGTGCTCCCAGACAAAGGAGAGGCCCTGTGCAGTACTTATGACGAAAGAATTCTTCTTAAAAATCTCCATATACTGCAACATGATCGGAGCCAAATTATTTTCGATTTCTACATCAATACTGGAACGGGTGAATTTTTCAATATCTTTGTGCTGGAATAGGTTTTATGAATATATCCAAGAAACATTCCAAAGCAGATTACAGTAATCTTAAAGAAGGTCATCTTTGGATATACGACTCTTGGCAATGGACCTTTAAGCTTAAAAACAGCAACCTACAAGTTTTAAATGATTGTTTCTTTTTGCACCTGAGCCTTGAAGCTATGGTAAGACTTCGTGTTAGATTTATAAAGAGAGGGCCCATGACAAGATATCAATCACAGATATCTCACACCTTGAATAACTTCGTGTGAGGAGTGAACAGCATTGACTTCTTGGCACAGTACAGCTGCCTGTCTGAGTGTCACAGTTAGAGATGTAGGGAGAAAATTCAAAATATCTAAAAATACAAACTTAGGAAAGTGAGAAGAGAAATATTTAAGACACTGTTTCTGAAAGATAATAGAAGGGAAGTTTCCTCACATATGTGGATCTAAACTACTACAGATCTAAATAGGGAAAATCAAACAAAAGTATTTTATTAACTGTTAAATTGAAAGCAAATGGACCATCTTAAGGAATTATTTTTACCATATGGTACCAGCTGTAATGTTATATTCTTCTTTCTCCCCCTCTCTGCATATAGTAAGCCATATCTAGCTCTTCACTTCTTAATCTTGTTTAATACCAGAAAGAAGTAAATGCCAAAATGGCCTATTTCTATTGATGTCATTCATTCCCAATGAGTTCAGTTTTCATTTCAGGTACACAGCAATGATTGCACATCTGCTTTCTGTGGTTGTTTTACACAGTCCCTGGGATGCATCCGCACAGACTCTGCAGTGAAAAAGGGGCTGTGCACAGTGCTAAATTCTGAAAGAGGGACAGACATAAAATGATAAAGGATGAGGATGCTAACATGAAAAAACCAGACTAGTTAACCAATAAATGAATTTTTTTTTTTTTACTTCTGTTCATATCCAGTAAAATAACTTAGTCTCAGGCCTAACATCACAGATTGGAATTACTCTGAGACTCACCCTGGGTCTCATTGCTTTGGGAAATCTTTATAATGTCATGTTTTCTCTGTTATCTGTGGCAGTATTTCAAGGTACTCGGTACTTCCTCCTCAGATATGACAGTGTTATGCTATTCCCAATCCTGATGGCTCAGAAAAAACCCTATATTTTTTCCTGTGAAGAAAGTCCACTCCTTGCCTGTGTTTTAATCACCCTATGAATTTTGTCTCTTATGTCCATATCAGGAGTCTCTCAATTTATACTCCAAAACCAAATGGGTGATTTGAGACAATTATTTTTCAATCAATAGCTCTTATTGCTGTACGTGAAGCTGAGTGATGGGTTAAAGAGGACATAAAGGCACCAAATTCTGTAGCCTTCGGTAGCTGTGTTAGCTTGGGTTGAAGTTGATGGCTCCAAGCGCCTCGAGGTGACTGAGCTGCAGATATTTCTTCTTGAGTGCAAATATTTCTTCCTTGTACCTTTGCCAAGAGATCCAGTTCCCCTCAAGACTGGAGGAAACAGCTATTAAATAACACAGGGGATGATTAGGGAATGTTAGTCTGAACAGGAGCTAAGTCTCCAGGTACTGTGACTATTGAGGGCTGAGTACAAAGCTATTATACTCTGCCCCAATACCGTTTCCTCTTCTGTGTGCACTCAGATGTGTATCCTGTGGAAGCAGAGACTTCCCTGCCATCTTAAGCTCTAAAAGGAATTAAGGTAGGGAAATGCAGAGAGAGCTGAAGCTCCGAGGACTCTGTTGTACTCCTCTTGTGACTGTGATCATGCTCCTTTTCTTCCAGCACGCTACAGAACACCCCAGAATGCATCTTGTGCGAGCCATCCCAAAGCACGTACGCTGTCAATTAGAAAACAGCTATTACGGAAAGCTGCAGAAGGGACACATGAAGACACAGGATCATGCTTCCTCATGGGAATTTTCCAGGTAGCTCAGAGAAGGAATTGGACTTTGGAAGTGTGAACCCAAGGAAGAATTAACCAAAAATATCTGCAGTATTTCCAGTAACAGAGGATAGCAGAGAGCAACACAGCCCAGCAGCAATGTCACAGACCAGACAGCTAGTGTCATTCTGGTCAGGAGACAAAAAGTTGCCTTCCTGGAACCAAGAGCAAGGAAGCAGGCATTTGAGCAGGTGACAAGCTCTTGGTGAACAGACTTGACGCCTGAGAGGCTGCCTCATCTGCGTGGGTTTGTTTTCTTTTCTTTTAAGCTTTTATTTATAAATATTTTTTAATTTATCATCTACTCAAAATGTTACAAGCACTTTGATTTTCACTTTATCTTGGCCTGGATTAATAGGGATTTAGAGGGAAATGAATAACAAATAATTTCTTAAGCAGGGAGCACTACACAACAGCTGTGTGTGTCTGTTAGAAGAGCACGGGTCTGAGAAGCACAAATGGATTCAGAGACCAACCTGGTCCTCAGATAAGGGGAGAGATGACACCGATTTTTTGGTTTGGATTATATGTTGTAGCGTGCAGAATAATTTTTACCCCTCTGTACTATTATCAAAATGTAGGTTTCCTTCAAAAAGCTGTACTTGGCTTATGCCCACATTCAGAATCTTTTCTGTGTCGTGCCACAGAAGGTTGCCAGGCACTCTCTGAGCCTAGCTTGAGACACAGCTACAGCATTTTCTGTAGGAGGTGGGTCTCTACTGCATTTTCAGGAAGGATGTCCTCAGACTGGTAACAGTCTAGCTATGACAGGCTGGCAGGCACTGTAGGATGCCAAATGCACTCCAGAAACATGGTAAATTAAACCCACGCTGTGCCCTCTCCTGCTGTTAGGAGAATGGCTCTGTACTGCTTCTTGTGTAGTCACTGCTAGCTTGATACCAACAACTGAGCCAGATTGTTTAAATCTAGTTCAAGTATTTGTGCATAACACAGCAATGCAGAAGTATCCAGGAACTCTCATTACATTGAACAGACAAGCTATTTTATATTTTTAGTGGAAAGAAAAAAAACAACAACCCCGCAGTCTAAAAAATATTTACATAGGACGTTGCAATTATTGTTTGGAATTAATGAGTTTTATCCCCTCCTTTTGGCTTAAAGAACACAAAATCCCAATGAAAGGAAACAGATGTAGTTGTTTTAAGCATTTCCAAAGGAAACTGCAGTAAAGTCTGAAACATCCCTGTATAAAAGCCTTGTGTGTCATGGAGATGTTCTGATATTGTTTTCATTTGCCAGCTGTGTGTAAAGAGGGAGTTATGTCTGTGGCCAATAGATCTTCCCACATCAGAGCAGTAACAACAACAAAGCAACGGAAATATTAGGAAAACGCTAACTTTACCTTCAAATACACTTGATTTTCCTAAACAAGAAACGTGGATTAGGAATCAGTTCAAAGAAAAATGGCCAGAATTTATAACGCTCTACTGAAAAAGACAATAAAAGGAAGAAAGAGCATTAATAAAATAAAGCAGTCTAAAGGGAGTTTGGCCAACAAATAAGATATCAGAATGTTACCTCCTGGCTCTCCTTGTTAGCTGTTGCTTGTCAGTCTCTGTCCTCTAAGAAAAATACCAGCACTCTCAGCTGATCTGAAGAGATACGGCATAATAAACTAGCAGAGAATTACTGGGACTGCAGATCAGGTGATTCAAGTCCAGCTCCTGTCTCTGCCTTTACTACTGGTGTTAAATGTTATTATCTGTGTTGTGGTAACACCTAGAAAACTCAGTGTAGCAGGCATCTCTACAGCAGACCCATAAAATTACAGTCTTTGCCGTGGAAACACCTGCAGCCTGGTGATAGAAGCTTCCTGTGCTTTGGTCTTTCTCTCAGCCAAATGGGGAACTTCTGTTTGACCAGGATGTCTGTATGACTCCACTGTGGGTTTCCGATTGATGTTCTTTTTCACCTACTGACCACTGTGCTGGAAAAACAACTGTTTGAACTTGGCAATCTGCTGGTGACAGGTCTAGTTTTGCATTCAACACTACACATTGCGGGGATATGTTCAGACCTTACTGCATATGGAGTCCAAGCTACTGAACACGTTGGGAAAAAAATCAAACCAACGCATCAAAGGGATAAAACTTCTCAAAATGCTTTTGAACCACCAAATTATTGTATGATAGCACGACACTTTAAATTACTGACTGCACTGGTTTCAGCTGGGATGGTGTTAATTTTCTTCCTAGTAGTTGGTACAGTACTGTGCTTCGGATTTAGTATGAGAATAATGTTGATAACACACTGATGTTCTGGTTGCTCTTGAGAAGTGTTTACCCTAAATCAAGGTCTTCTCAGTGTCTCATTCTCTGCCAGTGAAGCAGGTGCACAAGATGCTGGGGGGGGAACCAAACTGGCCAAAGGAATATTCTATACCACAGAATGTCCTCCTCAGTGTATAAACTGGGGGAAGTTGGCTGGGGGCTGCTGATCACTGCTCGGGCACAGACTGGGTATCAGCAAGCAGGAGGTGAGCAGCGGTATTGTGCATCACTTGTTTTGCTTGGATTTTATTCCCCTCTCTCTCCCCCCTTACAATTATTATTATTTATTTTGTTTGAATGGTTAAACTGTTCTTATCTCAACCCATGAGATTTAGCTTTTCTTTCTGATTCTTCTCCCCACTGGCTGGGGTTAAACCATGACATTGATGTTTTCAACTGGGAATGCAGTGGAAGTGACAAAATATTTTCTGTGAACTAAAAAATATAATGCACAACTAATATAAAATAATGGCTGAGATCTGCAGTGGAAAAGACAATAGTTCCCTGTGAAAATCCTGTCTTTGGCTTGTGGTTTTTTAATGTATTTCTCTGACAGTGTCTTTCCTCAGTCAGTTGAAATGCTGACACTGATAGCCACTTCAGTAACTTAATTTCTCTCTTTGTTTATTCTGGTCACCTTTTGAATTTCAAAGCATTATCCTTCAATTCTCAAGAACTATAGCATTGTCCCGACAGCTTCCAGTTAAATCATGAGACTTTAAAAACCCCTTAACCCTAAAAACCTAAACAAAATTTTAAAAAGCCCTAGTACCCTAATGAAAGAGTATATAGGAATAAACTTCTGGTGACCCAACAGAAAGAAAATATCAGAGAACAATAAACCTTTCAGGAGAAAATATTTCAGCAAGTACATATCCTGTTCAGTGAATGCCATCGACAGTGTTAATAAAATACAGGAAGGCTGTCAGAGCTCACTTGCTGGACAAAAGCTCTAGAAAAGGGAACTTTTATTTTTTCACCAACAGAAGATCCTGTTTTCCATAGAGTCAAGAAAACGTGGGTCAGTTTACCAACAAGGGCCTCCTCCCTGCATACAGGAGCCACGGGGAGAGATTCTACACAAGAGCAGTTACACAAACCAATACCCAAAAGTGGATTTGTGGCAGCTTGTGCCATATCCGCACAATGTTTGCCATCCTTCACCTGTTCTGCTGTGCTGAAATTCATCCATCATCAAGGCCTCTGGTCCCGCCTCAAGGATGTGCAGCTGAGAACAAGACACTGATGACAGAAGCTGCAGGTAGCAGAGGCTTGGAGTAATGGCCCCGGGCAGAAATGCTCTTCACAGCCCTGTTTTGACAATGTGTGTGTGTGTGTGTGTTTTTGGAAGTGGTGAGGATGCCAGAATAGAGATAGAGAACAAAGGCACATGGTAAGAGTCATCTTATATCCATGGTTAAATTTTTTCAAAACCTTAAAATAAAGAGGGGTCATCCTGTATTCGTGATCTTATTCTGCAATAAAGCAGCATTAATTTAGTTCTTTCCCTTTTCCAGCCTTCACAACCGTTAATTCTAATTCTAGACCAAGCTCCAACACATCTTGTATTTAGTATCTGCAACTTAGTTCATGTCACCTTAACATCATTTTTTTATTATCTTTTACCTGTAGCTTGCAATTCTGTATTTTGGATCTATACCTGCATGTTTTCAACAACATTGCCACACAGTTGTCCCCTACAAAGACATCAGAAGACTCACTTCTACAACCAGCTCCACCTTTCCCATTTTAACCTTTTGCATCTTGAGTACAGCAGGCATCCATCCCAGCCCAGCTCATATGATACTGTTCTGGTGATTTGCAACCTAATTAGGATGCACAGTTCCACCTTAACAGCACCAGAGAACTGCTGCACTTCTGTGGAGCTATCAGCAGAAGCTCTGCAGAGCTGACAACTTGCTTCTTGAGGAAGGCAATTCATTTTCAAATTAGTAACTTGTACACACATTTTCTCCTTCCTCCCTACAGTTTTAATTGAACAAAGTGTTTGAAAGGAACTCCAGAAGAAACTTGTTCGGTTAAGACACCAGAGCCAAGTTCTTTCCCTGCTGTGGACTTCCCAGGAGAAATTTGGCAAACGTTGTAAACATCTCCCTTCACTCTCAGTAAAATTTAGAAAGTGAGAAGGCTATAGTGAGAATAAATCAACTAACAACTGCTCCTAGGTATCATGGGATTGAAACCACATAAATTCACAGAAAGCTAAAAATCTGGAGGCTGGAAAAAGGTGAGTAGACTATAATAAGAGGCAGTGTCTTATTATTATGTCCCACCAATGTGCCTCGTTAGTATGGATTACAAGAGAACATTCAGAAATGAGAGGATAATTTGTCCCCAGGCCCATTAAATTCTTGGCTCCTGTTTAGGAGAAGTGTCCAGGGAGGCCGTGTCCTTTTCTTTTTTCCTTTTGATGGAAAATGTTCCTTAGGATGCATAACTTTAAGACAAGCTATGAACTTCACACAGAGGCCGTGTCCTTTTCTTTTTTCCTTTTGATGGAAAATGTTCCTTAGGATGCATAACTTTAAGACAAGCTATGAACTTCACACAGAGGCCGTGTCCTTTTCTTTTTTCCTTTTGATGGAAAATGTTCCTTAGGATGCATAACTTTAAGACAAGCTATGAACTTCACACAGGTCACAAATAATCCTGCAAGCTGAAACAGCTTGATCTTTACCACTTTGGTCCAAAGTCACCTAGGGACTGTTCCCTTGGTTGAAGTCTTTGATCAGTCTTATTTATGTGACATAAGTTTGTAAGCAGACTCTGAGATTAATGGAAAACAGAGAGATGTTCCAACAAAGACCTTGGAGGGACGACCCAGAATCTACACAGAAATAAGACATTAGAAACCTGCCCTCCTAAATACGGACCAATGCATGAACTGGGCTGGGGATGCAGCTGAATGGTTTTGTTTGGCTAGGCACAAGTACAGTCTGTATATTGAAACTACGAGTTATGTAAGGCAAACAAGAGGGGCAGAACCCTGTTCTACTTGTTCACATAAGCCCCAAAGAACAGACCCTGGTACATCAAGGGGAATGGGCTTTTTCTAGCACAATGATAACAGCACTCTCTTGCAGTGCTTTTTAATCAGCTTAACAAGCCTTCAAGTTTTATTTTTTAACATTCAAATTTAACCTCCCCTCAAGTTTACTTAGTTTAAAAATGAAGGCTGATCTCATTTCCACCAACTGAATTCCCAGTTGTTATTTACAACAAATAATTCTGACATTATCCTTCCAGATGCATGTTAAAGGCCAGAGAAAAATATGTATGGCAGTCTGTCATACTCTGATCCTGTATCTCATTTCCCTTTTTGCTTACTAGGCAGACTTCCTTTTCAAAGACGGCTGCTGAAAGCATTTTTTAACAGATAGAAAGCAATTTTCTTTGCCTGTGGCCTCTGGAAGAATTTCAGATCTTAGTGGCACAGCTCTGGGAAAAGCGTCTTTCTTTCGCTTGCATTTTCTTCTTTACTGGTCAGCATTTGCCTGTCAAACACAGCATTGTAAGGGCAGTCAGCTGCCATTCAAAGTAGTGCTGAATGAAGAGTCCAGCCAAGCTGCAGCTGTAGAGGACAGAGCACCAGCACCCAGGCAGAGATTTGGGCTTACTGTGTTGAGAGACTGGAAGTGACAAGGGCCAAGAAGAGAAAACTGTTGAGAGGCAGCAGAGAAACACGCTTGCCCTTAAGTGACTTTCCTCATATAGAAGACAGATTTAAAAGACTGTTTCCTTTTCATTTTCATTTTTCTTATCTTATTGTACTGTTCTTCCGAAAGATGGCAGAGCTGTTAATGTCCTCAAAAATTAAAGCCAAATATCTATACCTTCCAAAAGTCTCTGACGTTTAACAGATCAGCACTGGGCAGATGCCCGTATGGAAAACAGTTCATTGTGCATTGTACACACTTGCACCTAGTCCCTCACAGAAGGGCACAGCAGTTGTATGCATGCATACAGCCATGCACATCCGAGGAACACAAGATCTTGCTGTCTGCTTCTCATGTGTACAGGAGGGATATTCGTGTAAGGAATCTGAATGAGCTGCAATCCCAGTATGAAACCCACCTACAGTGGTCGAATTTCAAAGCTGTGCAATAGGTGAGCAAAATGCGAGCACATCACTTAAACCAAGTCCTTAAAACAGACGTGTACTTGAAGCGGGTTGAGGCTGTTTATGCA
>VZTA01008685.1:0-50186 GCA_013398855.1 Mohoua ochrocephala | reverse complement strand
CTTCTTCAGGATGACCACTTCATCTGGACTGCTATCAACACCCTGACTGACAGGGTGTCAGGTTGTATTCTGACTCAGTCAGTGGTTTCTTTTCGTACTATTTAATTTATTTTTTTTTTCTCTATTAAATTGTATTTCTGACTTGGAGTCTCTCAGTGGTTTGTTTTCAAACCAGCACATTGGAGATGGCTGAACACCTGCCTGCTTGTGGGAAATGGTGAATGAATTCCTTGGTTGGCTTTGCTTGCGTGCACATTTTTTGTTTTACCTTTCGAGCTGCCCTTAATTCAACCCATGAGATTTCTCAGTTTTACCTTTCCAATTGTCTCCCCCATCCCACTGAGGAGAAGGAAGCAAAGCAGCCGTGTGGGTCTCAGATGCCTACCTGAGGAAAACCAGAACAGTGGTTAAACCTAATAAGGTGTAAAAGACAGCCCTCATTGCAGGCATGCAAATGTGCTTCTGGCACAGATAGTGGTAGCGATATGAGTGGGTAAACTGCTGCAGCTAAATGCAAAGTTTCCCTCAGTAATTCCACAAACTAATTCATGTGCATATGTATGTGTACATAATACTGTCTTTTACCGCTCTCATAATTTATTCTAAAATGTTAAATTGCTCTGTAAATGTACACACATTTTTCTGCCAAAAAGACTATAATAAATACTCTTATTTTTAGAAAAACTATTTGAGAATGACCAACCCAATATGTGATTATTTGCCAAGTTATTTTCTACTAAGAGGACCACATACTTTGGTATACAATTGTTTCAAATTGAATTTAAAATGTTCAAGTGGAGATGCTTGTGACTCGTGTTAAGTGACTGGAGAAACCATCTACGATATTCATGAACCTGTAGTGTCCTAGTGGCTCAGAAGAAAAATAAATCTGAAGACTTTCTCTGAATTAATTAGCAGCCACTAGATCAGGCCACCTAGTCTATAGTCAGCAGCTCTTTCCCCCCCATTTTATTAAACTGAAAATCACATCATCATCAATACATTTGATGGTTGATAAGACTAAGGGCATTAACAATGCAAAAAACAGAGGGTTAAACTTAATGAAAGGGCTAAATTAGACCAAGATTGGAAAAGGTTGGCATTGCTTACTATTGCCTGATCTATGATATTGGCAGTCATTAATCAGCCTAACAGCATGTATAAAAGTCAAGTTAAGAAATACAGGTCTGACAATTCTACAGGCAACTTTATGCAAGAGTTTAAATTAAGAATCCCACATTTAGGTAATTGGTTTTCAGAAAATATACATTGACTTTAATATGAAGTGGGTATTTTGATATCTTATGATACTAATGTTTTTGGGCGCAGCTTGATTTAGTTTGGGCTTCGTGTGTACCTTAAGAATAATGGAATACTGCATATTGCAGATTTTGAAAATAATGGCCACAAGACTCCTTCTGCATTTTTACTAAAGTGTAAAAGATTTTTTGCCCTATTTTTCCAAAGTTAATCAAAACAGAAGAAAAGTTTTAAATTTTACCATTTATCTTACACCCTAAAAACCTAAAATATATTCAACCATAGCATCCTCAGTGATTAGAGCTGTACTATCCAGGGCATTCAGAGGGAAGCAGAAAAACATGAAGAGACAAATTAAACAATCTGGCTATTTATTCTAATTTTATGGGCTTCTCCCATCCACCCCAGATAGTTCTTTGTGGCAACACAGCTCCCTGTACTACCTATTCTGCAAAAATGATTTTAGATTATGACAAGTCAGTGAGGTGATAGTTTCAAGTTTCAATTACTAAATTAAAGGTTAATGTGTTTAAAACCTCCTGTAAACCTTGGTTTTATTAATGTTTCATCTCCCTTAACATAATTTCCATAAACTTCATGGCAAGGCAGAGTAGGTTTAATAAACTATTTCACAGTAAAAAAAAACCCCAACAAAAAAAACCTAACCAAAAAAAAAAAAAGGAAAGTGAGAAGAAAAGATACTAACAGTAAAAACAGTGGGGGCCATGATGGATAAAAATCCTCAGCCCTCTAATGATATGAGTCAGTAAAATTATCTAGCTCTGAAAATATATTGTCATTAATTTTTTATTGTATTTTCTGCATATAGAACTTCTGTCTGATAAGACCAACTTTAGGCTGGATTGCTCTACCCATAATTTTTTTTCCCATACCACCATTTTGTAAGTAATTTAAAAATAAGAAAGAAAAGCTTTTCACACAGTTTTACATAGCTCAAATAGCTTTGAAATGCACAAACTGAAGCTTTCCTATATGCTTTTGTAAAATTGCTTTGTTGGTTTTTGTTCGGGTTGTTTGTTTGTTTGTTTTATTTTGTTTTTTTATAATTATAGTCAAACATCTACTGTGAGAGATCAGCTAAATTCCCAAATGTAAATGCTCTTGACTTCTGGTCTGCCAGTGAAAAAGTCAGCATTCAAAATTACAGTTTAAAGTAAATAAAGTAAATGTTCACTCTTGTAGGGTTATTTTACCTTTTTTTACATCATTTTCTATGCTTCAAACACTTTGCTTTATTCAAAAACAAAATTTCTCCTATTTTAATATCACATCTGTTGACATTTCAACTATATCAATACAATTATTTTTTTTTTTAAGAATAAATAAGGATGTGTGACACTCTCTTTTTCATTTATTCCCTCTCTAGAATTCAACAGCATGCCTGGAAAACTCAAGAATATTGTCAAAATCTCCACCTGCTTCTGGTTTTCTTTAGTCTATTAACGGCCCTTAAATGATTAGTGCAAACTTTATTTTCTAGCCTTCCCTTCCTGCATGGTTTGGTCATGGGTGAAGACATGGAGTCAAAGTGAAAGAGAAATCATTCCTATAAAGGGCTATGTCTGCTCTCTCAGCTTGGGAGCAGGCCAGTCTTTAATTGCATCCATCTGTCTGAGTTCTGATTTAATGTAGGTGCCTAACAATTTATTGCACAGATAAACTGTTTCCGCACTCTTCACTTTACACTTCACCACCTTTACACACAGGGGGATCAAATTAAATATCCACAGGCAGTATTCACTGTGGCACTCCTGAGCACTTCAGATTGCTGCCTTGGTAATGTTTTTAAATTATTTAGTTTTGGGATCAATTTGATACTTAAGGAGAAAAGTGTGCAAAATGCAAATAATGCTTCATGTAGGCTCACACTGATATCCAAATGAATCATGCACATTATAACCCTTTCTAATCACTGTAACTATCTGTGTTTACAGAATAAGAAAAAGACCCAGTAATTAAGAGAAAAAAAGTCTAGTAAGTGGTGAAAGGTCGAGAATGGATTTCCTAGATTTGGTTGTGAGTTCCAGAGGTCATGTAGGAGTTAGTCAACAGGTGCCCCTGGGAAGCTGCTCTCAGAGACAAGGGAGCACAAAAGAGCTGACAGATCTTCAAAGACATTTTTCATATAGTCAAGAGCTCTCAATTCCCAGGTGTAAGGAACCAATAATGGAAGGGCAAAGATCAGTACAGATGAGTAAAGGCCCATGGGACAAACTAAAGGACAAGAAAGAAATGCACAGGCAGTGAAAGATACAGGGGCAGGAAGGGTGAAACACTGGGATGGGTTGCTCAGGGAGGTTGTGAATATCCTGTTATTGGAAGTGTTCTGGATCAGGTTGGATGAGGCACTGAGGTAGATGATCTAGTTAAAGATGTCCCTATTTATTGCAGGAGGTTTGGACTAGATAACCTTTAATATTTCCTTCCAACCCAAACTATTCTATGATTCCATGTATTCTAGCCACCACAAACAGCTGCAGTTTGTGTCCCAAGATTCACCAATTTGTCATGCATAGCTCAAAATTCAGTAACAGATATCTCAGGGAACAAAAAACAACGTTGATACTTTAAGGCAACTGTCTACTTCAGCTTCATACTTGTGTTACTTTTAGCCTCAAATCTACCAAGATGTCTTTAGGTATGTTATCTCCCTTTTTTGAGATTGATAGTCTATGTATACATTATTTTAATGATACACAAATCCACTCTCCATTTTCAGACAATGCCTCTCCTAAAATCCTCACTCTCCTACGGCTTTCTTTGTTCCCTTTCTATTTTTCAAGGGACACGGGCCTTAAAGCAACTTTGTCAATCATCTAAGTTTAATCCTCTGCTATTGTGAGCAACTACACGTTAAAGACCCCATTTAAGGTCAAACCTAAATTTACACATGACCAGTTTATACTCATTTATGCCTATTAGTATTTGAAATTACTGGTTTTATCTTAATATTTTCTCCTTGTATTTACAAAGACTAATCATATCTGCTATTAACTTCCTTTAGGCTAAGCCAATATCCACACATATTTTCTTAGAGTTCTGTGCCATGCCAACTTACACCAGTCTAATTTGAGATTATCCTTTTTGCCTGTCCCTATATCCTCAGTCATGTGTGCCATGAATAGTACCTGGCTTTCATGCTGGTTAAGACTAAGCCAGTTTAGGGAATTAATTCAAAAGCAAACTGAAAGTAAATAAGGAAAATTATATTTTGTCCAATTCTTGGGGATTTTTTCTGTCTCCATGAAGTGTTGTTTTCTTAGTTGTGGTCCTTGAACTGCATTATCAATGGATGCATGAATATTTATTTCAGTAGGAGTAAGTCAGAATTTCAGAAATATAGAAATATGATACAGAAATGTAATAGAATATAGAAATATAATAGAAATTGAAGGTATGGCTTTATAACATGTGATGTGATCAAAAATGCAAATTCCATAATAGACACTTTGAGATGATTGTTCCTGAAACCCACTTTGAGTAAGTAAACAAATGTGTTCCAGCTAGACATATGCATAGATGTGTAAGTATAATCACACCCATGCACTGTCAAAATTCTCATATACCTAAGTTATATTCATGCATGCAAGAGGCCAGTGAATCCAGTAGAGAAAAATGTTGTGGTTTAACCCCAGACAGCAACTATGAACAACACAGCCACGTGCTCACTCGCCTCCCCAGTAGGATGGGAAAGAGAAACCGAAAAAGATAAAACCCAAGGGTTAAGATAAGGACAGCTTAATAATTGAAATAAAGTAAAATATAATGTTAATAATAATTATGATAATGAAAAGGGAAACAAAAAAATGAGGCAGAAATAATATCCAAGGGAAAAAAGAATGGTGAAGCACACTACGATTGCTCGCCTCCTTGCCGACTGATGCCCAAGCCAACTCTGAGCAGCAATCAGTCCATCCTGGCCAGATCCTCTCAGTTACAATATACTGTATGTGAAGTTATATGGTACGGAATATCCCTTTGGTCATTTTGGGTCAGCCATCCTGGTTGTGCTTCCTCACAGCTTCTTGTGCATCTGCTCACTGGCAGAGCACAGGAACCTGAAATCCTTGATTTAGGGTAAGCACTACGTAGCAACAACTCAAATATCAGTGTGTTATCAGCATTAGTCTTATCCTAAATCCACTATATTAGCTAGTCAGGAGAAAATTAACTCTACTCCAGCTAAGCTGGGACAGAAGGATAGATCTGGGGAATTTAAACACAACAGGAGGTTTAAAATAATTTTGAAGACTGAATTGAAGCAGCAGAAGGCAATAAGTGTACCTGGTAAGCAGAGCAGAAAACAATGAAGCTTAAACAAAACATATAAACACTGAAGCTTAAATAAAACATATAAAAGGTGCAATAAAACATCTCTTAACAGATGTTTAGAAAACCTATGGAGAATTAAAAAGGAAAGAAACCAAACCAAAACAAAAACCCCAAATCTCTCTCAACATATTTCAAACACAAATTAATATAGCACTGTTATCTTTTTATTTGCTTGTGACAAGTACCCAATATAAAACTCACCAGTTAATATCTTCATGAAAATGATGTCAGCTACCACCATAATAAAGGAAATTTGCAAGAAACTTAAAAATATTATAGAATAAATTATGAAGATCTTAAATTTTTCAGTTTCTTCCAGTCTTTTCAGACCAAGAAATTTTTTAGGATGTTTTTAGGGCATTTGACTAGTGATCAGTGTTTACTGTAAAGGTCTAAGGTTACAGAAACAGCGCTAAACTCCTATTGCTCACACCAAAAAGGTTATTGGAGAGTTAGAATCTTAGACATATTTGGAAGGTGTTTCACATTTTGTTTAATTCTGATGTTCATTAAAATAAATCATTGGAGGACTGCTAAAAATTTTTCTTCTGTGATGGGGAAGTATGTGGTCTTTTTACATTGGAAATTTCTTTTTAAAAGTGGTATAAAAAGTGAGCCAGAGACCATCTCCCGAAACAGAGATGAATTTAAAAGCCTTGAATAGTAAATAAAGGTAGGAAAAAACCCTGAGAAGTTACTGCCCATTTTTGTTCCATTTTTGTTTTGTGACGGGATGGGAGGAAATTTTTACTCTTCATATCCTATAATATGGTCTACTTTCTTTTCAAAACATGTGATTCAAAGATGCAGATACATGCAGCTTCAATTGCTGTATCTGTGCTGGTTTTTGCTGGGATAAAGTTAGTTTTCTGCATAGTAATTAGTATGGGGCTGTGTTTTGGATTTGTGCTGGAAACAGTGTTGATAACACAGGGATGTTTATGTTATTGCTGAACAGGGCTTCCACAGCGTCAAGGCCTTTTTTGCCTCTCACTCCATCCCACCAGCAAGGAGGGTGGGGTTGCACAAGACATTGCACCAGAGGGAACACAGCATCATAGTCATGCAGATGGGAAGTAGTGAATGGATTCCTTGTATTGCTTTGCTTGCATGCACGGCTTTTGCTTTTTTTCTCAAGCCATGAGTTTTCCCACTTTGACTCTTCTGTTTCTCCCCCCAGTCCTGCTGTGTACTGAGTGAGAAAGCAGCTGCATAGAGCTTAGTTGCCAGCTGAGACTAAACCATTACAGTATTATTTTTTACAGTGGATCTGATAAGCTCAATTTACTTAATAATATCACTTTAAAAAACCACTATTACAAAGAATTATGGCAATAAAGTACAGTATGACATACATTTTTCTATAAAAATTGTCCTTTAACTGGGCAGGTATTTTATTCTCTCGGAAACCAATAGACTACCTATACCACTCCAAAATCTGTATAAATTGTCTGCCTGCAGTGGGCTTTGAGAAAGGTGAAAATAATAAGGAGTTTTGAGAGAGTTGTTATTGTTCAAGAATGTACATTCAAATAAACCCAAATTTGTGAGCACAGCTAAGTGAAATTTGGCTTCAGGAGTGAAAAAAACCCCCTGAGCATTTTATTGTCTACAATGTCTCACCCAAGATGCCTGAGTACAAAGACAGTAACCTATCACATAGCAACCTTTACAAGCGGTTTGAATTGAAGGAATTGAAAAGTTCAAGTCAGACTGCCTTGTTTTTCAATATAAGCATGTAATTTTGTCTGGAGATAGCATGACAGTTTGAACATTATGAATATTTACATTTTAGTTTTCTATGTCTTTTCTTTCATTTATTCTTTATACTGAATTTATGAAACTTTCTAAAAAGTCAAAGATATTCAATCACATTCTTCATAAATGTATATAAATATTCCAAGTAAAGCCCCACTTGATGTGGACTGTATTTTTTCTAGTGAAGCAAAATCCAAGTCAAATTAGGACTAACTTCTGATTTGTTGGATACAGTTGTTCAGACATAGTATCAAATTTAATGAAGAAAAAGAAGGCATAATTATTCCCTCAAGTGACACAAATTTAATTTAGTCTTAAAACTTTTATCTGAAAAATAATTTTCCTCTTAATTTTATACTTTTCTGATTAAGTCTATCCCTTTTATAGTAAAGTGGATATAAACTGATTATCTTAGCATTTAACAGTAAAAGCAAGTGTATGACTCTGTAGGAGGTTCACCCTGACCAACAGTCAAGCACCCAAACAGCTGCTCACTCACTTCCCTCTCCCATGGGTCATGGAGAAACTACAAGGAAGCTTCAGGGATTTAGATGTTCAATAGGTGGGAAAAAAATCTGCATTCAAGCGAAGCTAAATAAGGAATTCATTCACTACTTCCTGTCAGCATGCAGATGTTCAGCCACTTCCAGGAAAGCATGAATAATAGTTACTTAGGAAGTCAGACATCATAATCTTGGATATTGCCCCCTCCTCCTCCTTTCATGAGTTTGTATTACTGAGCACATCATATGCTATGGAATAATGCCTAGGTCAATGCTGGTCAGGTATTCCAGCCGTGTCCATTCCCAGCTTCTTCTGTACTCTCAGCTAATCACTAAGGGGGAAGAGAGGGACCAGACTGAGCAAAAGAGAGAACCTTGATGCTGTGCAACCACTCTTTGGTAACAGCCAAAACACTGTGTATTATCAATATTGATTAAGTCTCCAATCCATACTACTATGAAGAAAATTAGTTCCATCCCAGTCAGGCTCACCACAGAATAAGTAGGATTTCTCATTTCTTTCAATCATGGTACACTTGAAAAGTCGCTAATAGTTTATCATCACTACTAGTATTACCACACAAGGTTATTGAAATTGAGATTCCTGTCGAAGCAAGTATTGTATAAATGTGTACGAAAAAAGAACGCACGACACTATGTCTGTAGAAATAACTGAGCTACCTGTCCCAGAGGGTGGTATTTAATCAGTTAATAACTCATATTTCCAGTGTCTTTTCAGGATTCTATTAAGTAACCCTCACCACAATCATACAATAAAAAAAATCAGGTCCAAGTTGCAGGGAGAATGAGCTTTTATGTGCAGTTCATCACATGATAATCTTTTTAACTCCTAGAATAGAACCTACAGCAGAATTCTTGGGGAAAACAAGCAAACAAACAAACAAATCCATAACAGTGTTCTTACTGAGCATTTATATTATCATTTCCATGATAATATAAATATTAATTTCCTAATAATAGTTTTAAAGCAAATCTCAGAATAGCAAAGCCCAGGAACACTTCTGAGAGCCTGAGAGATAATTTAGATAAATGTAAAGAACAGACAGTGAAAAAGAGCTTGGGAGAGGAGAACGTGTAATGAGTGTTCATGTATCATCGTCCATAAATAGAAGGCTGTTGGACAAGTAGAGATAGTTCTTAATCATCAATAACTTTTAGAGATTTTTGCAAATGACATTTATTACTTTACATGAAAGTCCTTTAATTGTCTGATATAACCAGAAGCCAAATAACCCAAGGTTATCTCAGTTGAAATTGGGGAACTGCAATTGAAACCACTAAGGAATTGGGAGTTTTACTCTAGGAAAGAAACATGTGAAAGAGCACGGAGTGATATCATGCTTGTAGAGTTAGAGAAGGTCAATATCGCAGTAAACCTAGAAAATGATATAATATTTGATTTACAATTTTGGAAAAGATAGGAGTTGCAGGGAGATGTTGACTTTTCAACCTCACCAAAGCAAGTGTCAAAATAGCGATGAGGACATAGATTATCTAATTCACAGCATTCTGCTGTAGCCATTAAGCTGTTAAACAGCATTATTTCAACTAATGGAAAACCATTAAATTTGTAGGGTGTCGTTTAATGTTAGAAGAGCTGATCGCTAAAGAACAATCGAGTTTCTACAGCATATTTTTTATGGCTCTTAATTAGGGATATGTCCTCAAGTAAACTCATAAAACCTATGTCTCTCCTGCTTAAAGTTCCTTAGGTCATAGGCTGTTAAAGTGCCGATAAATCTCTGCTAGTTGACATCACCTCCTGACTCTTCAAGTGAAATTTGCTTCACAAGTTATTATATTGCCTTCTTTCTTTCTGCATTAGAGGCCATCTTGTTAAATTATACGTTATCACTGTAAATCCACTGACCTTCACGGTGTTAAAGTTTATAGGGTTTCCAGTGATCAGCTATACTACAAAATGCACTTTCAACTAATCATTTGAGTGTCAATATATAGGCTAATATAAATAATAATAATAAACAAATAGTACAATACTTCTACAGCTTAATTGAAATTAAATTACTGTGCAGCTTTTCAATTTCAATAATTGCACATTGGAAATACTACTTTAGGGGACTCTTAGGAAGGATTTGATTTTCTCCAAAACAGAGAAAGTATGCAAATTCAGATTTCTCTAGGAAGAATTAACTAATGAATAGTATAGCTGGATTGGGGCATAACACAAATTTGTATTGATAATCTTTCAAAAGAAGAATTTCCTATCTCTACTTCATTTGAGTTCATTTATCTCAAGAGTAAGAAACAGGATGATAATATTAAGGTAGAACAGAATGAAGAGCAGCCTTTCAGGCAAAACAGAGCAGCATTTCAGCACAGATGCATTCAGTAGGTGCTCTAAATAACAATATATATCTTTAATATAGAATCAAGGTTTTAAAAGATAAATTGTATAGACAAAATAAATAAACTTAAAAGCAGTATACTAGAAAATATATTATCCCTATAAACATCTTTGACTGAAGTAACTTTAGGGCTATAATCAAATAAGTCAGTTCTATGTTATATAGGTGTCAACAGTAGACATTAGGAATAGAATTGCTTTTCTTGTAAGAAAATCCTGTCAGAGCTCAGAGGAGCATAATAGGGTAAGCTTCCTAAAGTTGTGATCTGCATGGCATGCTGCATGTTTATTGGAGATTTGTTTGAAGCTGTAGAAATTAGGGTCCCCAGCATACAAAGGAAAGTAGTATTGTCTGTACTATCCTCTCTTTCTTCATAGTGTTGGCTCTAGCAAATTGCATTTTTAGTCAGCATGGTATGGAGAAGGCAGAGGAGAGGACAATGCTGCCTTGACAGCAGATGAGGATAACCAAATGTTTGGACTGTCTGCATAAAGTGGCCAGGCAAGTTTGGCATCACAGCAACAACAATCTGTCCTAGTAAATAAAGGTACTTGGTGCACTTTATTTACCCTGTCAAAAGGAAGGCACTAAGTGGTAACCTATTGAAGGCAAAATAAAGCTTTTACTTTGAACACTTACTTTAATATTCAGAAGTGTCTCCCTTCACTTCCTTCTTTGCATCCCTTTTTTATTCAAAGCTTCTAATCATACAATCATTTCCATAACAGGAAATTTGACAAGATTTGATTCTCTCAAACAAAAAGGCAAATATTTCAGTTTACACACCCTGAGAAAAAAATGACCGTAGTTATGCTCATTTTGCCTGGTATGAGAAAATTGATCCTTTTACAGAAAATATGACAGCAATTCAGAAAGATGAAATCATGAAGTCTATAGAGGTGAATGGCAATGTACCTGTGATATTTGGCCTCAGCTGGTGAAAATATCAACAATTTCTATGAATTTACAGAAATACTTGTTTTCAAGTTATAAAACAAATGAAAAATACAGTTATTTTATATCCACAATGGCAAATTGTTCTCATTATTCCTTTTAAATGGAATCTGATTTGATAGAGCAAGTGTACCTGAGGACTTGCTCACATACATAAAATCTTAAATGGTACAGGACCCAGATATAAAAAATACCATTTAAAATTTGCACTCTTACTCTTTTGACCCATTCAAGTATGCTGAAACTCTTTTAATCCTTTTCTGAAAAGCAAGTATGTCATGAGATTTTACATGTGCCTGCTTTTAACTTGAGAGACTTTTTTCTCCCTTGTTATCAACTATAAAGACATTGGAACTACCCTTTTCCACTGTTTTCTTCAAAATCTTATAATTAACAAAAAAATATACATTAACTGCAAAACTAAGAATTTACTTTTTACTGTAATATAAATTTAAATAGTCTAACCAAAGAATTATTTTTTACGGTAAGTCTCATTATTTCAGAGAAAAATAAAATAAAACATTGCTGACAAAAATAGTTTTAATAGTTAAAATGGTTATGCACATACTTTCTGGTATGTACAACCTGGTGTTATGATACTCACTTCAATATTTACATTCATCCTAGTTCTGAACCTTCACTTTTCCTGATGAAGAAAGAGTGGCAGTTGCAACGATCCATCAGTGTCCAGAGACTTTGTCAGGAGGATATAGAATGAGCCTTTCTAAAAAGTAGGTGTCTAAATATGATGTTGCTCTTCTTATATTAAATAGAAATAAATTGGTACTTTCAGAACATATTTCTTATGGAAAAAACCCTGCTTCTTCATCTTTTCATCAGGTGGGTATCTGATATATTGCTGTCTGAAGCTGAAAATTTCTCTCAAATTAATAGTGAACCTAAAGTGGATGTATCAGACATGGATGTCAAATTTCAAAAACTCCTGTCCCTCCACCTTTCTTCACAGACCAAGTGTTCTGGCCCTAACCAACCTGGTGGCTCTGCCCTATGCTAACAATGCCATTGCCAGGTCCAGCGGGAAGGTGCGTGTCTTCATTTCTAAAGGGAGGACTCTCAATTTGTTACTTCTGCATTTCATGAGGTTCCATCTGGTACGCTTCTCCTGAAAATCAGGATGGCATTACTCTGAATGGCATTGTTGCCTTCTGGCATATCAACTTGATCCCACCAGTTTGGTGTCATCTGAGAACCTGATGACAGCAAACTGTATCATCTCCAAGTCATTCATAAACATGTTAAACAGGACCAGGAAGAAATCCAGTGTGCATATTCATTCTACGTATGCATTTTCAGGAAGTATATTTGAAAAGCCATGAGAAGTCCCTTGTGACTGGGAAAAGAGAAAAATCACTCTTATTTTTAAAAAGTGGAGAAAGGAAAACCCATGGAATTGCAGACTGGTGAGCCTTACCTATGTGCCTGTGAACATCATGGAGCAGATCCTCATGGAAGCAATGTTAAGGAGAAGTCAACAAGTGAGGTTGCTCAACTAATGGATAGTCACAGGAACTCAAAGTTATCAGCAGACATTTCCTCAAAATATAAAGACTTGATGCTCAAAATATAAAGAAAATGTGTCTACACAGCTGTGAGATCAAGATGGTCATTATTTCCTGTGAAGAATTCAGCATCAGTTCTCACTAAAGCAATAGGGCATAGGATATAATGTGACTATTAGAACTGAGCTCAGAAACCTTAAATTGTAACTGCATTACTGAAAAAACCCAAATGCTTCAAATAACCATGGATTCTCTTGGCTTCTCAGTATTTTCATCCATATGTATTAAATGTTAAAATTAACGGTCCTCACACTCTAGTAATTTCAGATTGTTAGTGCCAATAAATCATCTTAGAACAAGTGTAATTCTAATTTCAGAAATATGTTCCCATGAGCCAATTTGTAATTAATATGAGATGCCAGGGAAACCTAGGAAACAGCAATTCCTTTAAAAGAAGTTTTGACAAAAATGAAATTACATCGAACCACAAAATTTGAGATTGGAAGGGGCCTGTTGAGATAATATAGGAAGGGAGATATTGAGATCATCCAGCCCTGATAAAGCAGTTCGTTACAACAGGTTGCCCAGAAAAGTGTCCAGTCTGGTTTTGACTGTCTCCCCACATGGAGAATGCACAACCCCTGGACAGCCTCTTCCTGTGTACGAGAACACTTTCTTTAAATTAGATGAATTATTATATTCTTTAATTTCTACCATTTTCTGCTATCCTATCAGTGGGCAGCAGTGGGAAGAATCTGGTTCCTTCATCTTCATTGCCTCCCATTTCGTCATACATATTGACAAAATCTGCTGTGTCCTGTCCTCCCTTCTCCCCTCTCCCCACAAGCCCTTCTCTGCTCCAAGCTGAACAGAGCTAGGTCCCTGTCACCCCTCGAATGAAAGATGTTGCAGGGCCTTCACCACCTTTGCTGCAGTCACTCTATTAAGTTCTCTGTTGTACTACAGAGCCCAGAACTCAACATGACATTCCAGATGTAGTCAAGTAAATGACCACCTCCTTCAATCTGATGGAAACAGGTTCTTCCTAATACAGCCCAAATGGAAGATCAGCAGAGAGCAACATTGAAGAGGGATGGATGAGCCTTAATAAGCTCCCCATAACATTCCAAATCAAGACACTGTCATGCAGTGGACCTCTCTAGGTGAGGAGACAGGTCAACAGATGGGGGCCATCATTCCTCACAGCAGAGTCTCCTACCATTGTAACTGTTTCCTTCTACTGGTCCAGCATGGCTCGTGCTCGGTCACCAGAAATACTCAAATTTACAGCATTCCTTATTCCTCATCAGTTATGAGGACAGTGAAGTTACTCTGCAACTGCAAGTCATTAGGTAGGGTAGTGTAGGAGCCATCCTCCTTGTGTGTGGAGTCACCAGCTTCATCATGAAGGGTATTTCAATTCTTAGGCTTCATAAGCACAAGCTCTCCCTAACCCTCCACTGCAGGTGAAGGTCTTGGCTCTTGAAGCCTCAGAGACAACCTGCACAGTCTCTGATCTCTCTGATGCTGCAGTCTACTGACTTTCCTCAGGAGTTCTTTTGCTTGCCAGCACAGCTCCTTAAGAATCACACACCTTTTGCAGGCTCAACAAAAGGCCTGCAGCTTGAGCCTTGCAGAGATGCATCTTCCTTCTGAAGCTCCATTAAGGTCTAAGAATCCAACCACCCAGAGAGAGTTGCTCCATCAGTACCTGAGGACTACGCCTTTTAGCAGACTGTGCTGGAAAGAGAAAGTTTATCAACCCTTCCTTCATATCCTGCTGCTCAAACCACCAGCTTCAGGGGTGGTGGAGAGGCAGCTATCCTTATGCTTACCTTCTAGTAGCAGGAATATTTAATAGCTAAGTTTTAATGCCTAAATAACATATAAATTTAGAAAAGAAAACATGGAGACAGCAGGTAATTTGACAACCAATTAGCTAACATTTTTGATGAGCAAGATATATCTTCAGTTTGGTTTTGGATAATATAGAAAAGAAATTATAAATAAAGGAAAGAAATTATTTCCCTTTCTGTCTTAAGGGTTTTTATTGGACAGTATTGTAATTTTGGCATTAAATAAATAAAATAAAAAGCAAACAGCCACTATACTAAGTAAAGAAACACTGTACTCAGCCAGATGCTTATTTTGTCACTTTTGTGACTTTTAGAATACACAATCTACATTATATCTAGTGCAATTGATGAGCTTTAGCAATATTCAATTGGCCAAGATCTAAAGCAAGCTTAAATGTAAGAATTATTTCAATGACAGATCATTATTGGTAAGATTAATATTTGATCATCATAAACTTTATTTCATTCTACTTATCTTTTTTCTTTTTCTTTTTTTTTTTTTTTGACATGTATTTCACATCTTCATGTTTGCATAGATACTTTTAGGTCATGGTTCATTTAATCTGGAGAGACGTGAGATGAATCACTGAAGGGATCCTGGGCCATTCCAAATTTACGCATTTCCACGTGAACAGCTATATTTGCTTATATAAATCTCATCCATATGGCATGCCTAGTTTTATTTCATTTTCCATTGGGATCATTTTAGATTACAGTAGCTGTTTAAACAGTTGAAATGTATTGGCTTAATGGGCACTTCGGGGAAAATACTGGAAGTAGATAAATGTGTTAGACAGCAGGAGTTTAAGCATAGATAAGGAAGAGCCTAAACTAGAGACCACAGAGGGCTAGAAAATGGAGAGAGAGATGGGAATAAGAAATGTAAAACACTGTCATATTGAAGAGCATGCTGTGTTTTCAGATTACTTGGACTGAATAATAAAGCCAGGTCTGTAAAATGATACTTTGTATTTTAAAGTAGAAGACCTCTTCTGGGACAGGAAACCCCTGGGATGTGAATGTTATAGATGTCATCAGATACAGTCGTTCAGTTATGAAGTCAACCTGTGTCTGGGCTACTGTCTTCCTTCAAAAAACAGTCAGACTCTTAAGTTCTATTAATGTAATTGATAAGAGTTCTGGATTAGAACACAGATATACAAAGACAAGGTGAGGACAAACTTCCCCATGCACATAAAATTTTAAGACTGAATCATGCCAGTATTCTGCACATCTCCGTTCTTATGGTGCTGAGACCATTTTGGGGGAATAGCAAACTTTAAGCAATCCTCAATAATACCAACTAAGTGAATGATGTAAAATTACTTCACTCTTTTGCCCCAGTTTGCTGTTTGCTTCCAGTTTCATCTAGTCAGTACTGAATGTGTCTACTTTCTCAGGAAGTGTGTCTAATCCATCTTGCTGCCTTTATAAATTGTTTTTGCCATAAGGCCTCAGGGAAAAAATAAAAGAAAAAAGGTTTTATATCTGTAGCCATATCCAAACAAAATCATAATAGGTGGCAGCATCTTTACCTATGCAGATGAGACACTATTTATATACGCTAGAGGTAGATTCAAGAAAATGCAGATTGAATAGTATATTGAGGATTACTCTGGTTTCAATATGTGTTTTTATTTTACCTTATATTCTTACTACATATCTCCACCTATTTCTTCTGTCACCTGACAGATACAGATTAACCCTGAGAAACATACTGATATTGGAAAAAAGAATGATCTTTCTGTGGGACCTTCTATGGTAATTATTTTGAATATTAGGCATGCAAGCGTTAATAATCCAAAACTAAGTGAATTCTTTTGGCCTTTCTTCATACCCTGGGTTGCAAAAGAAGCAGTTTTGGAAGCTGATTCTGATAACAAATTTTAAGAGCAGGGCCACCTCCTGCAGCTGCTCTGGCCTGAGACCTGTCCCGTGTGACCACTGGACAGAGCTCACTGCCCAAGCACCCAGTCTGTGCCCAGGCTGAGGGAGTGGCTGCTGCTTTCCTGTTTGCAGGTTCAGCCAGCAGCAAGGCTGAGCACCTACCCCAGAGAGACACACAAAGACACGATCACACAGAGGACCCAGACACAGCCTGTCACACAGGCAAGGAGTTGCCTTTAACAGCATCACATTTTCACGGCTCACACCAGGCACAAGCCCAGACAGCCATGTCCCTTCCTCTCAGGCTGGCAGAGGCAGGAGGTCACTTGTGCAGTGCATACATGACCTCTCCAGGTCCACAAGCACACGCACGTTCATGGATGCCCTGAGCACTGTGATGGCCATAATTCCTGCCCGGCAGCCCTGCCTGGATCCCATTCACTCTTACCTGCCCCACACATTCTTGACTCACCAGCAGGTCCAACTGGCTGCTCGCTGCAAGCACACAGCACTCACACACCCCTCCCACGGTCACTTCACACTCACAGGTCTCCACTAAATACCAGCACAGATCCTGCCCACCTCCCTATCCCTTCCCAAACCTGGGCACCCTACTTGCCAGCTGGTCCAGTTTGGAGTTTGCCAGTGAATCCCACAGCACATTCCATATCCATCTAGCTTGAGGAAGGCACAGACACTCATTCCCATCACCCAACACAAGGGACGTGGGCTATGACCTGCAGTCCCACTACAACCATGGTTGCTGAGCCCATCACTTGCCTCCCTCTCCCTGGTTCCTCCAGTGGCTTGTCCTGGTTTTGGCTGGGATAGAGTTAATTTTCTTCTTAACATCTGGTACACTGCTGAGACGGACAAAATTAACTCTTTTGCAGCCAAAACCAGGACAGTGGTTTTGGGAACAGACACTGTTCCTACCCCGGTGAGCTCCAAGAACCTGAATGGCTCCAGTAGCTGATGGCACAGGCAAAGAGCCCAGTGTGACTCCAGGAGGTGGTACCCTGTCCACCCATGCCGGTCCCCTCAGTAGCTGGCACCAAGTCCCTGCAGCATTCACACACACATGGTGTGGATAGCGATAGCATGCAGGCTCAGAGTTAAGAAAAGATTTAGTAAGAAAATATGAGAAGACAGGACAAACCGTGGTGATCAGGTGCAGAGCATTGTCAGATAAGTGCACGAGCCAGCTCTGATTGACATGCCATCAGCCCTGTTTTACATACTTTTCTGTCTATTCTTCCTTTGTTTCTCCCTTCTCCCCCTTCCTCCGCACATTGCATGTTCACACCAACCCCTTCCAACACCCTCAGCCCTCAGGTCTGCATCCTTCTGAGCTGCAAAGTGCCAGTTTGCCTGCACTTTCTTGATACTTCACCAGCTAGTGTGACTGACTCGTTTCTGCTTAATGTCTTTATAAATGTTAGCTGGACAGGTTTTATAACCAACTGGATTCTCTCCCCCTTTCTTTATCCACTCAACTGAAAAAAAAATAAACATTTTCACACCCCGCATACTCTTCAGGCCAGTGGCAAGGTTTGTTCTTTTTGCAACCTTTCTTATAACATCTTGGTCAGGTCAGTCTTCATATGGTTCTGATTTATGACTCCTTTGACCAGGTGCCCTTAGAGGAGGAAATACTCTCCTTCAACACACCCCTACAGACTGATTTGATTTAAGATATTTTATACGGCCTATGATAAATTGCTCTTTAATCACATCTATTTTTTGAGAGGGCTGTATGAAGTAATAGTTGAGTGCTCTGAAGACAGTAATGGATGTGGAGGGTGCCGCAGATCTTCCTCAGATCAGTAGGAGCAATGATATAAGGAGTACCTGTGTCCTGTTAGAGAGCAGTACATCAATAAAAGAGAATGAACAACCAGTTCAAACAGTGGAGCCCTATGCTCTGAGCTCACATGCTGCCTCTGTTCTACACTGCTCCAAACCTCTCTCTTGAACAAATTTATTACAGAAGGAGGTAGCTGTAAATAGTGTGATTATGAGCCAGTCTGTTCTACTTCATCTTGGAGAAGGCATCAGTCTTTGTCTCTCTTTCATTTAGTGAAAGAGCTGTAATTACTATGTCTGGGTAAATAATGCTTTTTGCTGGGCTGAAACTCTTTGTGGGAGGTGAAATGTTGGGTGTTCAGAAGGTCAGTGCAGTTGCCTACGGAAAGCGATTCTAAAGAAGACAGTGGAGAGCTAAAAGAAGATAGAGGCTTTGCCTTCCAATATGGCAAGGGCAGAATGACAGGAATTCTCCAGATTCAGTAATAGCCCAGGATCTGAAAATAGCTCTTGAAATAGTTCTGTTAACACTCAGAGATCTGTGCCTGAAACTTTTTGTAAAGAAAAATATAAGCCATAAGACTTATTTTATTTAGTCTTTTAAAATTATACTTATTAAATTGTGCACTTTCCAGGAAAATCTGAGCATGATCTTACTGACAGGTGTCAGATACCTTCCTCCAATTTCTATGCCTCACTCTCACAGCGGCAGTAATTACTCTGAATTTAATTAATTTAATCCAAAAGCATTCCCAGTATCTGGTATTAGCGATGGGAAATAATTGACTGTTAGAGTATTGATCCTTGAAAAAATTATTATAGGATGTTGATTGAAAGACAGGTCATCTATGGAGCACTATAAACTTTTCCAGGTTTTTAGTTCTACATTATAGATGGCACTCCTTTTTATCCATACTGTGATCCATTATTTCATAGGCTTTGTATTATTTCTGAGTGATGAGAACTGGGAACAAATAAACATCTTAGGATTTTAAGTCAAATGAAGGTGCAACAGGTATGATCACTGAGTTATTCATGGATTATTGGGTGTAAAGTGTTAAACATTATAGAAAGTCCACAGCTTAAAAATGTATTATCTGTTAAGAAAGTTACGCAATCTTTGATTTACGTTAACTTTTCAGAAAATTTTTGTAATTATAATGATCCTGATTAATAGGGAAAAAGAACTGCCTATTAGGCAGTTCTAACACTAAAAATCAGTATAATTACAATTTCCCAACCGGTATGATTTTAACTCTGCAATATTTTCAGCTTGGCAAAAGTAAAAGACAGTTTTGACTGTGGATATTCAGTTCCTCTGCTCATTAAAAGTAAACCAAACCCTGTAAAGTATTAATAGAAGGTAAATATGGAAGAAAATCAGAAGCTTTTCTCTGCAAACAATAAATTTCTAAAAAGTTGCGCTTTGTAACTTGTAAAAATATTCTTTTTTTTTAGCATGACAAAAAAACAGTGAACAATTTTTCACCAGTAAGCCCACTGAAAAAGCAGTTCATACACAATAAGTACAATATGTAATCAATTTTAAAAATTGTCTAAGAAAAAGTGATTTTTCTGTTGTTGTGCTGTAAACTATTCTCTTGTTTCCTTGTGTAGTCCAGTCTAGAGGAGAAAAAAAGCTTAGCAAGGAGTTCAGACAGGCTGAAAATTAAAGCTTGGCCTTGAAATTCTTTGCAAGCATCCCAAATCAGTAAAATGGGCACCTGAGAAATTTCCAATCTTGTGTACATCTATTCTATTTCTTTTGCTTTTTTTTTTTAAACTAGAATTCACTGTTCCTAAAAAGAGATGGACTGATTTCCCCAGAAAGTAAATAATTAAACCTAGTACAGGCAACAGACAAATTGGTTTTCAGTTTCCTGCAAGATGTAATATAATTTTCTATATAATATTATTAAAAAATATATTCCCAAAATTTGATTAAATCCTACAACAAAAAATACTATTAACTTACCATATTTCTTGCAAAATGCTAAGCAAATTAGTGAAGTTTTGCTTTATCTAAGAGTCAAGCCACCACTTTCTTTACAACAAAGTGCTGAAAAAATGCGATGCTCTGCTTGTGTTTATCTTCAAGAGTCAACTTCAAGTTAAACAATGTGTGCATGAAATTGCTGCATAAAATGTGAAGTAAGTATCTGTGAAGACAGGTGTACATTGAAATTAGGATGATCGAACAGACCTTATTCTAATAAGAATTCATAAGAATTATAAACCAATGGGCACTTTTTTCCCCAGAAGTTGATTGGTAATAAAATAGTTACAATAAAATAATAAAAAATTACATTGTAATCTCTGTGTTCATACACTCATGCTTAAAGATGCATATTATATATCATATAGACAGATAAACGGATTTTGTCCCTACAAAATCTAATTATCATTGACATACATTTGCATATAGACTGTGACTAGCTTACATGAAAAAACAACATTGTCTCATACAGTTAGAGGTCAAATAATAAAGACATAGACTACAATACTATCTAATTGTTCTGATAGAAGGTATTAAAATAATTGCAAAATTATTATGCAATTATAATGACAACAGTATCTTTTTTTTTTTTCTTTGTATGTTTATGCCAGTCAAAGTCAGTGAAGGTTATGAATAGAAAACAAATTTTATGCCTCACATGAGGAAAGCAATCAGGTATACTGAAGATCCAGTAGTCTGGAATACTTTGTAGAAATGTATTAGGCTATGAATATGTGAAGAAGGGAAATGTGTAAGAGGTAAAGATAATTCTCTGTGACCTTTCACTTTTACTCCCTTTATTAGAAAGACCCCCAACTCGGTAAAGAAGACTATGCAATTTTCTCATGTTTTAGAAGTACATATTTTTCTTACCCTCTGCAGAATTTTTATTACCCTCAGCAGAAACTACACTAGAAATTCTTGCCTATGTGGTGTACAAGATATGGGTTTAAAAATTAGTATAATTCTATATTTAGTTGAAAAACTGAAATAATGCCTTAAGCTACAAAATGTAAGTATTAATTTTAAAACATATTTTGAAAACAGACAGATTTGGGGTTTTTTGGGGGATTTTTTTAAGACATGAACTTGAGAGATTTTTTTGACCCCTGTCCTACTCATACATCTTTCCTTGACAACAACTTTAGAATATCCACAGAGCTAGTACTATAACATGCCGTTTTTTGCAGACTCGTGCTGGTCCTCTTTTTACTTCCACAAAAGAAACAGTAAAGAAAATAAAACTGTTTATTTTTTTCTGTCTCTCACAAAGTATCATTTTCCGAGTGCATCGTTTTGTTGTATATTTTTGTTGAGAATGGAATTTAAATGAATAGAACTGGTCTATCAAATAGCTGGAAATAATTGGCAGGCACGGTTTAACTCAGAATTGAATTCAGTCTTGGATAGCACTGCAAATGTATTTATCTGAAGAGTTACTTGCGCAGTATATTGCCTTTTTTATGGAAACTGCATGAAGCAAGAAGAAAGAAAATGAAACAACAAAAATCCCTGTAATAGCTTTCAACTTCTTAAAGTTCTAAAAATATTTGCCTTTGGAATTCTGTTTGATAGTAAACATTTAACGAAATTGTTTCAAAACAAGCTTTCCTTTCTGAAACAAAGCTAGAAGCAAAATGGAATAATTTAGTAGGAATTCAAATTAAACTATTTTCCCTGTATCTCACAATTATTACATTTTTGCTCTGTATAATAAATATGGAAAATAATTTGTGTGTGTGTTTAATTTAATTTGTATTATAAAAATACATTTTATGGCTTGCTTGCTTACTGTTATGACCAAAACCCAACCAACCAACCAAAAACCACAAACCAAATACCCCCCAAAATATGAATAAGAATGGAAAATTACAATACAGAAAGTTATTAAATTTCAAATATGTTGCCATAGCAATAAACCCACAAAACTTTCAGAATATGACTTAAGGTATAAAAAAATGCTTTTCATATTTTAGATCTGTATGTAATACACATGTATAAATTATAGTACCAAAAATTAGTACTGTAAGTGAAAAATTTAGAATTTTCTTAGTCATATCCTCTCTAGAAATGGAATAGTAAAAATATTCTAGTTAGTTCATTACTTCCTTTAATTCTCTTGCCTACCATCTCTTTGTCTGCATATTCTTCATTTGGCACAATTAAATTATGTAAGTATGATATAATTAATAATTTTCTTAGGATTTTAGTAATGCCTGTAAGTATGTTTCCATTGGATTTAATTCTTTTGACAAAAGCTCCAAAGTTTCAATAACCGTGTGCTGCAGCGTGAGTGGAATATCAGAACTAAAACAACCTCAGTTGCCAAAATATTTTTTTCTGCATTCTTCAGGGATAAACTGCAACTGATGCAAATGCACAAGAACCTGGAAGAGAGGGAAATATTGAGGATTTCTAATTTGTGAGTCTGGAAACTACAGGCATAGCATATGTGTATTATAAAGTATTATTTAATTGACCACAATATAAGAGTATGTGAAAATTACTTACAAAAATTTATCTAAATATTTCTCTTTAAGTTAATATTTTTGAATAAAAATATACATCAGAAATTTAAGGTATTGTAGTTGCTTTTAAAAAAAAATCATTATACATATTTCTCCAAAGTCCATCCTGCCAGCCCTAACACTGATGTGACCATCACACTGAGAGCCAAAACTGAAGGGAAGCTCCTGGCACCCTGCCTCAGACATATTTAAGGGAAAATGGTTGTCATGAGGACACATGGAAGGAGAAATGGAAGTAGCAGAGGAAAAGAAGGAAAAGGTCATTTTTGTGGACTTAGCTGGAGAAGCAGTCTTGGAAGAAAGCACAGTATTTAAGAGGATGTACACCTGCAGGACTGCAGGAACTCCATGGTGGGTCAGGGCAGCCTAAGGAACTACTGCCAGTGAGCAACTCATGGCGGGACAGGGACATTCCTGAGGGACTACAGTTCACAGATGACCCATGCTGTAAAAGAAGAAAATGAGTAAATAACATGGTGCAGTGAAGGAAAACAAAACAAGGAACAGGGGAAAGAAAATATTTTGCACTGACCTCACAGTTCTGCACTGCCTGTCGCCTTGCTGAGGCAATTGGGAGATACTACATGTATCACACAGCAAAAACAGGAGAACAGTCAACTAGGAATGTTTGCATGAACGGACAATAAATTGAATTAAAATTCTTCAAGTTAAGATTGTTTTACCAGACAGATAAGAGAACTAAAACAAAAACAGGTTAAGCAACAGTCACTTGACCATCAGAAATGCTATCACATTAAACATGCTTAGAACCAGCTCAGGTACTTCAGAAGGAAAATAAGGATAGAGAAAAAGTATAGATTAAGCACTTTGTGAGCTGATCCAACCTAGACCATAGGGACTGTGTTAAAAATTAATACAACACAGTGAACATCTGACAGAGAATTAGTTAGTCCAGAGGGCAACACTTTATGTATTTTGGCTTGGTGAGGGAGAATGATTCCTCTGGCCTAAATCTAACTTTGTACTGTGGATTAAATAAATATTAACCCTTACACCACATTAGATGTGCTCCCAGCCTTCATCCTTCAGTGTAGTTTCATACAAAAGGAATCCAGATTGCAAACTCCAAAGCAGGTTTAATAAGGAAAAATGCATTAAATGTAGAAAACTGTGAGTTCCCTTTCTTTCTAAAGGGAACTTCTGATTGAAAGAAAACTCACGTGCAGATAACCTCTGTTTAATGGCCACTGATGAAACTACTCTGTCACAATGTGTCTTTGAATCCTTGCATTACCCTGTATAGCTAAAAGCATTTGTTTACTGCTCTGCCAAGAGTTTTCATCGTTTAATTATTGCATGCAAAATCATTTTCATCCTGTTCCTTTTATAAGTATGGTGGGTCTGAAAACTTATGTTCTGGTCTTAGAAACGTTGAATAACTTTTCTTATTTCCCTTGTTTGAGCCCCATGTGGTAACACAGATCATTGGTGCTCTTTCTGCGTCCCATCATTTTGTTCCAATGTACATTTTACAACTGCAAGATATTTAATCTAATTCTACTTTATCATTTTAAGCTGTTATATATTTAGATCATCACTACCTTATCTATTTACAACGGGCATTTGAAGATTGTCCAAATAGGAGTCCTGGAAGGCTTGGGCTGTGGATTTCTCCACGACCGCTAGTAGTCAATAAGTGCTGTCTTTCAAAGGTTTTTAAACTCTTTTCAAACTCCCCTTCAATATCCAACTCACACTAATTACATCTTTTTTACATTTAAAAGCATATAATCTTCCTTTAATTTTGATTTCTCTATAGGTATTAGTTAAGCATTTTTTGTGTCTTTGTTTATATTTTGCTGAATATTTTCTCATCTTACGTAGATTCACAGAATGGTTGAGGTTAGAAGGGACCTCTGGAGGCCATCTGGTCCAACCACCCGTGCTCAAGGAGGACCACCTACAATAAATCGATCAGGAACACATCCAGACTAACTTTTACTGTCTCTGAGGAGGAAGACTACACAACCTACCTGGACAACCTGTGCCACTGCTCAGTCAACCTCACAGGGAAAAAAAATGTTTTCTGATATTGAGGGCGAACCTCCTGTGTTTCAGATTGGGCTCATTGTCCCTGGTCCTGTTACTGGGCTTTCTCTTATTTGCATTTCCTTTTCAATCGGGTAAAAAAAATATTTGCTGCCAATTAATAAAAGAGTGGGACAACAAGAGATAAAAGCAAGACCAAAACCTGAAACTTTCTCTGTCTCACACAGGGGCAAAAATTTGTGTCTTCTCAGAGAAGGAAACCCTCCCCTACTAAAACCTTAGCACATAAAATCAGTACGTGTGTATGTGACTTCATGATGGCCCAGTGGGAGTGCGAGGGTCTGTGTGCCCCACACTGTTTTCATTAGTCTTATGTTAACATTGATAGGAAGCCAGAGAGTTTCTTTTCTCCAACTGCTCAATACACCAATTTACATAAGAATAATGCTGCAATTATAAAGACAAGCGGCACAATTAAAAATCATCATCAAATCTACTTCACAATACTTAATAAATATGCATTTTGAAAATTCCATTTAACATTTTTGGAATGAAACAACATTACTTTTTTCTTTGCAATATGCAAATTTGACTACTAATACTAATGTAGTAATTTAATTATACAGTAAGTATAATGAAACTACTTGGGTTAAAGGAACATAATTTATGGAAAACACTGTAAAGAACCAGTGTTATCTGTGTGAACCACACAGCTCAGATATTTCTGTTCAACAATTTAAATTGCCAGTATTATCCTCCAACACAATTCCTCCACAATTAAAACCTTCCTGGCTTATTAGAAGGTTCCTAGCCAATATGGGTAGTTCATTATTCTTATGCTGCTCATACAAGGGAGATACTCTTGTTTTTCTGTTATGCTGTTATTCCCTCTCTTCGTTCCTGTGATGGACCTATATTATAAGAGCCAAATTCAAATGAAAATATGAATATTTAATTAGGAATTTTTCATTTTACTCTGTGGCAATCTCTCCATATATACATATATCTATATCTATATCTTCTATGTCCAGATCTATGTCTTCATCTGTATATGTGTATAAGAGAATTTAGGTCCACTTGCACAAAGTGATTTAATGCAACAAACAGTTTACTATTTACTTTTGTACCAATAGTTTTCACCATGGAAGTGTAAGTCAAAGGTATCACAAATTTAGCGACTAAACTACAATCCTGAAGACCTGGGGTCTTTTAACTCTCCTTTCATGGGAATTATTGTTGTGCATTTGAATCATATTATGTTTTTACATAAACCAATGGATTTTAAATTATGGAATTTGGTATAATCTCATGACTTTTGAAACTGAGGCATAAGTAAAATATTTTTCATGGTAGGAGTCATATAAATTCTGTAATCTAGTGGCGATTTATGCCAGAGAAATATTTTTATGGATATGTTTCAGGAGTGATTATGGTGGTGCTAAGTTGATGGTTGTACTAGATGGTCTTGAAGGTATCTTCCAGCCTTGATGATTCAGTGATTCTGTGATTTTTGTAGTGAAACAAAGTAAGCAAATATACCTGCTTATTTTTTTCCTAAAAAAAAGTCCATCTTGCATGTTACAAGTTATATTTTTGTAAGGTAATGAACGCCTCAAAGATTCCAAACACAGAATAATTTGAATAATTGCATGCTATGCTAAGTGACCAACAATTCCTTTTAAAAAATTGTGTTTTGTAGCTGTTTCTGTTCAGAGGAACCTGAACAGAGTAGCTCCATGCTTAACACCGGAAACAGTTTGCACTCTAGGTATCTGATGGTAAATGCTGACTTTTCAGGTCAATAAATGCCTTTTCATCAGATGGAGAGCACAAATTCTGGTCTAAAAATTGAAAAAAGGATCTGGAAACATCAGGAAAAACAGTAGGAAGCAATCTAGAAGCTGTCTTGCCTGCAAGTGGAAGTCAGATGAGAAGGCAAGAAACAACTGTAGGTGTGCTGACATTCAGCAGCAGGCTTGCTATCAAAACAAATCTTTCCAGTGTGCTCAAAGAATCAGAAGATACCACTCAGATACTTTAGTAGCATAAGTAGGCAAGGGCAATCCGCAGTATCGGTACAGACTGGCTGGCAAATTGATAGAGACAAGACTTGAAGAAAAGTTTAAAAATGCGCCTGCAGGTTCTGGTGCTGAGTGGGACAAGCTGCTGCGTGTTCCTCAGAACCCTGTCTCTGCAGGGTTCCGGGCGAGGCTACACCTCTGCTAAGCCAGCTGTCCCCACTCATGGCCGCTGTGGCCTTGCACCTCCCTGCGAATGATGGCACAAGGCGCCCCAGAGGTGGGGAGGTGGCTCTCGGGCTGGCCGCCATAGGTTTTATTCTGTAGACTCCCCGGGAAAGGAGAGGGCCCACATGGTGACCCAGGAACCGAGAGGGCGACTTCCGTTTGGCAGGGGGTTATAAGGGGGTCCCGAAGGGGCGGGGTGACACAGAACAGCCAATAGGGAGAGAGGGAGAGAAGGGCGGGTGTTACAAACCAACCAATGGGAGCAAGGGGGCAGGCCTGAGGGGTTTGGTTACATCTTGCAGGGGTACATGAATATGCATAAGAGTGGATGGGCGAGGCTTTCTCCTGAAAACCAAGAAGCTTTCATGGACCAAATCATGGTCTAATACTTTTTTTGACCTCCCCTTCCCAGCTCACTGCAACAGAAAAGGACTTGGAGATACAGATTGGCAAAAAAAATTGATACGGGTCAGCAATGAATGGCCCAGAAAACCAATCTGGGCCTAATTTTACAGCTCATCCAGGTTTTACAACCCAAAATTTACAGCTCAGAAAGGACAATCTTGTCCTGGGCTACATAAAAAGAACATGGCCAGTACATTGAGGGGGGTGTTCCTCTTTATCTATTCCACTCTCGTGAGAAGTGACCTGAAATATAAATCCAGTCCTGTGGTATCCGGTACAAGAAAGACATGGAACTGCTAGAATTGGATTCAAAGGAGAGCCACTGAAGTAGTCAGAGAGTTAGAACACCTTTTCTCTGAAAAAGAAAAAGCCTTAGACACTTGGGGTTTTGCAGTCTAGAGAAGATAAAGCTCTATAGCAGCCTTCCAGCATTAGAGGGGGCCTAAAAGAAAGCTGTAGAGGGGTTTTCTCACAAGAGCATGAAGCGGTTAATGGCTTTAAACTGAAAGAGTATAGGTTTAGACTGGACATAAGGAAGAATTATTTATTTGGTTTTTTACCTTGTAGGTAGTGAGACATTGGAACAGTTTGCCCAGAGGGGTGGTAGATGCCCCATCATTGAAAGTGTTCAAGGCCAGCTTGGACGGGGCATTCAAAAACTTGATCTCTTGGAAAGTGTCTCTGCCCATGTCAGGGAGGTTGGAGTTGGGTTGGAGATGTACTTTAAAGATTCCCTCCAATCCAAACCATTCTGAGATTCATGAAAATAGTTAGAGGTAGTCAGCGGGGGCTTGTTCAACAAGTAAGGAATTTTTATTTATGCTCTGTCTGTTTAACTATGAAATAAATTATTTTTTATTTTTCACGGCAGTAAATACACACAGGAGAGGTTATTTGTAAGGGGTAAATCTTTTTACAAATAATCCTTTAAGAAATGCTGTCATTTAAGAGTTTCAGTTCCTTTTCAGACAGGATTTCTGAATTATGAGGTATTTTCTGAGCACTACTGCAAATAGATTTCAATCTAAGTGTTCACAAACTGTACACTTGAGCATTTCTACCATTGTTTTCTCTCTTTAGAGGGGTGTAAATCACAACTGTCATTATAACATAACAATAGGAATCACAAAAAATACTATGAATAACCTACATTTTAGATTGATGGTCACTTGTACCATTCACAAGCTGAGTGGTGCAGTTGACATAAGAGAAGAAAGAGATGCCATCCAGTGGGACATGGACAAACTTGAGAAATGGGCTCAGGGGAATCTCATGATGTTCAACAAGTCCAATGCAAGGTCCTGCAACTGGGTCGGGGCAACCCCAGACATGAGCACAGACTGCAAGAAGAACTCATTGAGCGCAACCCTGCGGAGAAGGACTTGGAGGTTCTGGTGGACAAAAGGCTGGACCTGAGCCAACAATGTGAGCTTGCAGTCCAGGAGGCCAACTATATCCTGAACTGAATCAAAAGGAGTATGTCCAGCAGGTCGAGGAAGACTCTGTCCTTCTACTCTGCCCTCCCGAGACTCCACTTGGAGTACTGCACCCGGGTCTGGGGTCCTCAGCCCAAAAAAGACACAGACCTGTTAGAGTGGGTCAGGAGGAGGCCACAAAGATGATCAGAGGGCTGGGACACCTTTTACAAAGACAGGCTGAGAGAGTTGGAGTTGTAAAGCATAGAGAAGAGAAAGCTCTTGGGAGACCTCCTTGCAGACTTCCAGTACTTAAAGGGGGCTTTTAGAAAAGAGGAAGAGCAACTTTTTACACAGGCAGATAATGATAGGGCAAGGAGAACCAGTTTTAAACTAAAAGGAGAGAGATTAAGATTAGCTATTAGGAAGTCAGACACGGTGAGACACTGGAAGAGCTTGCCGGAAGAAGTTGTTCAAGGCCAGATTGGATTGGGCCTTGAGCATCTTGTTCAAATGCGTGTCATCCTTGCCCATGCAAGGGTGGATGGAACCACGTGTTCTTTAAGGTTCCTCCCAACCAAAGCCTTTCCATTATTGTGTTATTGAGATACAGAGGTTTACCCAATGCTTCAGAAATACCTGAATACTCACAAAACTACAAATCACCATATTTTTTTCAAATTAATCTGATAATGAAGTACAAGAAATGGCAACAAACAACAAAAATAAAAAACAGCAACAAACAAACACCTCCCACACTTACCCCCACTCTTCCCTGCCCCCATCAAAAAAACACAAGCCCCAAACTTTTTCACTCTAATTTTGACTAAACATTGGAACAGGTTACCCAGACAAAGTGTGGAGGCTCCATCCTTGGAGAAATGCCAAACTTGATAAAAAAGAGCTGACAGAAGTTGCTCTATTTGACCCTGCTTTGAGCTAGGGTTTGGACCTGATGATCTCAAGAGGTCTCTTCTGATTTTAATCATTTAATGCTTCTAACAATCTCACTATTTTGCTTCACTGAAGCTAGTTTTCTCTGCTACAGCATGATGAGAAATGAATGTTTAAAGAAGATAACATGTTTCTCATATTTGCATCTCTCCGGTCACCGTGAATGTGGGCAGGAAGCCTGATCTGTACACTGGGACCTCAGGCACTACAGAACTAAAAGAATGAAAATTATCTATTAGAATGTAAACACTAAAATTTCACACTTCGGGCTTTTGTTTCCCTGTTTGTTTTTTTCTTCTTGAACTTAAAGTAAGAGTTTGCAAATATCTCCTTCCTTTTGTTTATGACCTCCATGTATAATCTAAATGAAGCAAGGACAGAGTATATTAATATTGAGAAACATTATATTTTAACAATTTTTCATACAATGCCTTTCATTAATATAAAAAATAATCATAAACATAGTGCTATGTTTGCAATTAAAATTTCCTGCCAATAATTAATGGAGGTATTGCTTGCAGAAGCAATTAATATTTTATAAAAGAGATTGCACCAAGGTGCTATTCAGATTAAAATGCAAAGGATCATGTGCACAGGCCTTTGTGCTTTCTAAATTGGGGCCTGCATGTGAAAGTGTTAATAATGGTATGATAAACCCAGGCCTAAAGTATCAAATCTCTGACACAGAATTAAAACTTTGACTAGAATTAAAATTTACATTGAAATACAGATTGAAATATGCAGTGGATTAACCTTCACCAGCTGCCAGACTCTCACCTCGTCTCTCTCTCATTCCCCCTCCTTAGCAGGACATGGAAAGAAAATAAGATTTTAAAGCTCATGGATCAAAATATGGAGAGTGTAATCACTTAGCAGTTACCATAATGGGCAAAAGAGAACCAGGTTAGGGAAAATTTGTTTAATTTATTGCCAACTAAGATAGATCTGGATGACTGGAAACAAAACCAAAACCAAAACACATTCTTCCACACACACACACATCTCTTTTTCGATAACTTAATTTTAAGCCGGCATTTCCAATTCTTCCACCTATTCCATTCCCACAGGGGCAAGGATTATGGAGGACAGGAGGTTGTGGTCAGTCCATAGCAGTTAGTCCTTGCTACTCCTTCCTTCTCACAAGTTTTCCCAACTCCTCCCTGGATCTTCTCTACCTAAAGACTTCAGAGTAAACCTGCTCCAGAGTAAGTCCTCTGTGGGCTACTTTCCTGTCAGGAAAATCTTGTCCAGTGTGAGCTCTCAGCAGATCACAATTCCTTCAGGAAATATCCAGTTGCTCTGGTTTGGGATGCCCTGTGTCACAGATTGCAAGGTGGTTGTCTGCTCTGGTGTGGTTCCCTTTAAGGGCTTCATTTGAATTTGAATCTCTTATGCAGCACTTGTAACACCTCCTACCCCTCTATATTCTCTGACTTTGGTGTTCTTAGGGCTGTTTCTCACTTTTTCCTTCACTCCTCATTGTCTGTGCAACATTTTCCCCTTCTTCAATATTTTTGCCCAAAGTTACCACCAGCTTGGCTGACAGACTGGGCTGTGTCCTGTGGTAGGTCCGTTGGGCAACCAGCTGGAACCAGCTGAGTCCAGCATGTGACAGCTACTGGACTCTACTCACAGAGGCCACTCTTGTAGATCCTCGCTAAGAAAAACTTGCCACCCACACCGAACATGTAAAAAAAAAAAAAAAAAAAAAAAGGTGTCTTGAAAGAAGTTACAGATGCAAACTAAAATACCAAAATGTCATTGTGTTTGAAGTCACTGTTGGAAACAGATTAAGATAAAAAGCCACCAAAATCAAATATAATTTCATTCAGAAACCTGCACTCAGAATCACTGAGCCAAGGTAAACAGAGGTACTGATGAAGGGGAATGGATATGTGAAGAACTGCAGGCACTAGAGGAAGTGCAGGTTGTAAGAACTACAATTTTAATCATCATTGTTCTGTCTTGGAAAGAAGTTATTATAAATCAGCCATGCCAGCAGAGTTATGTAATTACTGGGAAGCTAGTCATAAAAAGCAAAAGAACCTCAAAAAGTTTGTAATTTAGAATTTCAGAGGCATTACCATCACAGAGCATGTATAAAAATAACACACACACACACACACATATATATAGAGGCTCATGTGAACACATATAAGCAAAAACACCTGATGTAGATGGAATCCTAGTCAGACTGATTTAGGCAACTAGCTTTTTCCCTCCTTCTGAATAAATTGTCTGTGTCCCCAAGGATGTTAGTGAAGGTCAGCATATATAATTTCCTAAGCCTTCAAGGTGAGATCTTGTTTGCCTAAAGTTTGGGCATTTAAAGTAAATGCCTACAATTTGCCCTGGTTTCTTCAAGCACAATATTGGGAAACAAATGGCACAGAAAAATTAGAAAATTGTGAATCCATCTGATCAATAAAATCTCATAAAAATCCTAGACAAGTGGTCCAAATGCTGTGCAAAACAAAAAGTATCAATCAAATAGCAAGAAAAATTACCTTACTATTCATGAATTTTTCTTGTGCCCCTTTGGGTATTCTGTGGACAGTGGGCTAACTTCAACAGCTGAAACTGAACAGGGAGTAATCTTACCTGAATATTTATCAGCTGGTGAGTGGCACATGTGGAAGCTCTCAATTTAGTTCCTACAGCAAATTAAGCCCATTGCTTTCAATTCTGCAATCAAATTTTATTGGGATAAATATCCTTTCATTGGTATAAAAGTTCTTTTATTGGGATAAAAGTTCTGCAACCAACAAGAAAAGGTAGTATCATGTCTTTCTCACGCTATGTTCTGCAAATTGCAGCATCTGTGCCCACTAAGAGCTCTGTTTAGATTATTAAACTTACCTTGCAAACTATGTTAGTATTCTATCTTAAACACAAATAGTCTTAAGCAGAATTCAGCTGCCTCAATAGTTTGTTCAGTCAAAGCAGCAAATGTAAAGTGAAACAATGTTCCCATTTCTTTTTTTCAATTCTTTACTACTATGGCATAAAAGGTAAAAAGGAAGAAAAAAAATGTGATTGGAAGAAGCTATTGCAGGACAAAGTGTGATAGTACTGCTCACAGTTAGAATCAACTATGTAGCTCCTGCTGTGATTGTGATCAGACCATTTAAATTTAACTTGAATACAACCTGTGAGTCTTGCACAAGTTTAATTTTTGTGAAGAACATTCCTCCAAAAAGCTCTTAGCATTTTTGAGACCCCTCTGTTTTTCTGATACTTCCCCTTGTATTACTATTTTTCTTTTAAAAGATAAAAGGTGCTTAGTATAAAACTGATCATGTAGACCAAATATTTTTCTTATTTAAGCACTTGAAGTTAAGCAATAGAGCAGTGTCTTCCAATATAGATACTGAACAGTCACATATAATGTTTCTGTCAATTCATATAATAAAAGAGAAAGACCAATCTATTCAATAACTGGAACACTTGAGAATAACAAGATCTACTTATGGACATGGACAAAGAAAAAAACTACTGTAATTTACGGAGATATCATCAATCATCAATTGTTAATTGTTTATTGTAACAAAAACTTCATTTGCACAATGCACCTAGAGGTACAAGTTCCTAAAGATAGTATTTCTAAGCAAAATATTGCTATATCAGTCAGAGTAAATGCCTTTTCTCAGGAGAAATAGACTCTAGGAAACTACACTGTGAAATATTACGTCAGGAATTTTCATTTTAAAAAAAATTGTTTGCATCTTATATATTTTCTCTGTAATTCAAATTAGAAACTAACTTTTTACATACCAGTAGAATTTACATATGGAACAGTCAATTATTAAATTGGCTGCATTTTAAAATGACCAGGGTTAAAAATAGCTTATAGATTATTCTACAGTTTTCATCTTGTTCTTACTATTGCAATTTAATACTACTCTAGCTATATTTTCCATCTTCCCCTTTCTGAATTCAAATATAAAAGGGTAAACAGGTTTGGCTATTTTTATTTCAATAGATATGTGGAATAAAGTTCAACTTCTAAACTTTTAAAAAAGCTATCGGAACAATGACCTTAAATAATTACCGAATACTGTCCATCCATGCCCTTGAAGCAGTAGTGTGGTAGCTAGGGGTTTCCTAATGGAATTTAATGGTCTCTTGTCTCTGCATTTTGATTGACAGTTGCCAGCTTGGTAACAGCAGCTCTTGAAGCCCTAAGCCTCCATGACTCATAGTTCTTAATGTTTCCATCCACAAACAGTTTCTTATTTTTGTCAGCAAGTCTTTCAGTTGAATTTTTCAGTCTCCGATGGTAATTTTTTAGGATGCACTGTGTACTATTACTTTAGTTAAATTTTCTCCTTTTCTAAGTTCTTGTAAGCATCAAGTCTTGATCTCAGACCATAAAGAACTGATTAAACCAAGAAGCAAGCAAAGATATAAAAATAGCCATATATACCTCCAGCTGGACTTCAAGCTCTATTTTTTGGGGTTTACTTGTAAAGCCCCAAGTCATTACAAACCTTCCAGTTTGTAGCTGGAATGAAATAAGGTACTGGGCCAAATGGGCCTCGTGTCTGAGGCAACATATCATATTCACATTGATGTCCTAAAGGGGTTTTCACTGCTCTGTATGGTAAGTCTGACACAATTTGTCCTGGGTAGTTTTTCATCTACATCTCACATATAAACATATCTCATCCAAAGTGCTTAAAAATCTTCTCAGTCTTCTCCTTTACATGGCACCGCAAAGTTTTTAGCAATTCCCGTGAGCTTCTCAGCCATTTGCGGCATAAGCCCTGAGCTTGTGACCACAAGAAAATTTAATAGGAATAAATACAGAAATTATTTTTACACTATTTGCTTAATCTAAACCATTTCCTACTATTTCTGTATTACATATTTGAACTCAATTGCTTAAAAGCAAATCCCACTAACCACAAATTATTCCAAATTGAGTTACTGATATTTGTATTCAGAGGCACTTTTGCAATACACATTTCCTGTTCACGTTAATGGACAAAAAACCTGCACTTGTCCTAACTTCCATTTTTTTATTAGAGCAAATGTGAGTGCTCTGAACTCTGCACAAACACATGCACATTGCCCTTTGGCTAGCCATGACTGTAACTAAATAAGGTAGTTGTTTTACACATCAAATACTGAAGCTGCCTTTCTGTGCTTTTCTGGGAACACAGGAGGCTTAACAAAACTATGTCAAAAACTGCTTCAAGTATCACAAACCAGAAACTTTCCTACTTGGCTCCCTTACTAAGGGAAGTGTTTAGATTCGGTAAACACTCTCAGACTATTCTTATTGAAAAGGGGCAAGTATCCCACAAGTACTCGGCGTGTCACTTGTACAGAGCAACTCATCCAGGTCAATGGTAACAACGTTTAATTCTTCCTTTATATTTTAACTCCCTCAATTAAATGGACTAATAAGTAACAGGTTATTGAGAATAGGATAGAAAGAAGAGAATAGTAACTGAAGATGTGCAGGTACATTGAGAATATAAGGAACTGCCATTTGGATTTATATCAAGCATAAATAATGCAAGATCTATCTGATGTAATATTTTTTCTAAGTTAAAAATTCCATATACTTAAAACTCCTGTGAGTTAAGCCTAGTAGCAAGCCTGCTCAACTATGAACTATCTTCAGCTTTCAAGTCTTGCTAATTTTATTAATTATTTTTCTTTATATCAGTGCTGATGGAATTAAGTGCCTGACTGTAAGAATTTTATTTTAGTATCCTATTCTTACATGAAGTTTAAAGTAAATCAGAATCATAGAACCATGATTTTAGAGAGTGATAAGCTATCATTCTCAGAAATTTATAGACTCATGGACACATTGGAAGTGGCCTCAGGAAGTACCCATTACAATCTCCGGCTCAAAAGAGGGGCAGGTCTGGCCCTAGGTCAGGGCTTTGTGCCAGAAGGTCTTGAAAACCTCCCACGGCAGAGAACGTTCCATCATGCCACTGCCATGGGAACTTTCCTTTGTATGGTTGGTATGAAAATGTTTTCGTTTCCTGCTAAATGTTATGTATGGTCAACAAAGCCAAAAAAACCAAAAAGCAAAGCAAAAAATAAAACCAAAACCAGAAACAAAGTAAGCAACAAAGTAAGCATCCTCACCTATGTCCTCACACATAAAAAATCATAATATTCATAAATCCTTTAAATCTATGTGTAACTGTTAGCTTCAGAATCCAGGAGGATGTTAAAGGACCAAAAAAATACACTTTAATGTTGCTGAGAAAAACATCATGGTTACCAATTACATCCTGACTTCCGTTGTTGAGAATGGAGTACAAGATGTTCAGACTTATTAATAGGTATTTTAATAAAGTCACCTAATTGATTCAGAAGTGGAAAAAGTAGAACAATTTTGTGGGAACTCTTTAAAAAGTGCTTATATTTACCTTCCTAACAATTTCTGATAGTAGCAGCTGAAGAGCACTCACACATTTCCCATACGTAATCAGTTAAATGAGAGGAAGCACAGATAGTTTGAATGTATTTTTAGATCTACATGCAAATGACTCTCCTTCTCCAAGTGTCTGGTTCTTCCTATTCTGCCTCCTTTATGTCTCTGTGCTGTGTAAATGGAATGTTACAATTTCACAGATTTAGAAACATGTTACTTCTAGCAAAGTCCCTTTTTGATTGCATTTACAGGGCCTACTAATGTGCAAAAACTACACCCAGGTGTCATGATTTAACCCCATCTGGCACTAAGAGCCACACAGCCACTTACTCCCTGTCCATCTCTAGCACCCAACCTGCCTGAGGAGGTGGATGAGAAATAAAGTAAAATTTTTAGCTTGATATAAAACAGCTAAGTAATAGAAATAAAATATAATTAAAAGAAAAAGGATGATAACACCAATACAATGGTAACGATAAAGGAGACAATAAAAAGAGAGAAAAATAAATCACCCAAAAAAGGCAAGTGATACACATACAAATGTTCACTACCTGCTGACTGACGTCCAGCCTGACCCTGAGCAAATTCCCCTCCTGGCCAGCTTCCCCAGTTCATGTATTGAACATGATTTTCTATGCCATGGAATATCCCTTTGGCCAGCTTGAGTCAGCTGTCCTGGGTGTGCTCCCTCCTGGCTTCTTGTGCACCTGCTCAAGGGTGTAGGCAGAGCATGAGAACCTGAAAATTCCCTGAGTAAGCACTACTCAGCAACAGCTGAAATATTGTTGTGTTATCAACATTATTCCGATACTAAATTCAAACCCACGTCACTATACCAACATTAGGAAGAAAATTACATCTGTCTCAGATTAAACAAGGACACCTGGTCTATAACTAAAATTTGGGGGCAGGAGGTGGGGGAATTTCACAGAGAAATGTTTAACTAGAGTATGTTTTATTTGTTGGAGGTTTTTTACCAAACTGTCTGAGTAATTTTCACTGAAGTTAAATTTTTTTCCTGTTTTAGATTTAAAAAAAATCAAATTATGTTAGTGTAAATTGAAATCTAATCAGGACAATATGTCATTACATTAAATGTGATAGATAGCTGTAACAAAAAAATGGTTAATGACAAATATGTACTCATGCATGTATACTTTTCTGAATTAGTTATGGTTTTAAATATTTAATTTCTTTTAAGAATGTAGTCTCCTTGGACCTCCTTACAAACTCCTGTATTTGTTTGGACCAATATTCTTGATTTGGCATAGGATTATAGCCAGTACCCTTTTGAGAGATTGCCATAAGACAGCATTAGTCTTCTCTATGAAACTGGATAATGAAAAGAGACATATATGAATAAAAACATGAATTGTCCATATTTGTTACCACTCCAGAATAAAAGCACACATGACACTGTACTAGGATATAAATAACACGAGTGGGAAAACTCAGGTGAAAAGTACTTTTGTCAGAGCATGTGTGAGAAACAAAGAGAAAAGATAAAAATACCAAAAGAGAAATAGAAAATGACAGAGACACAATGGACATTGAAACAACAGTATTGTAATCCAGAAAACAAAAAACAAGAAAATGTTTTAATATCAGTACTATTTTAACACTGGATTTAAATGCTAGTTGAAAAAGATGTTTGGAGCTATTAGGACTGAAATTATTACCTTTGTGAAGTAACACTCTATTGTCTTCTATTCAGATTGATAAGGCATAATAAATTAATTTTAAAAAATAAACATTAGAAGGTATACATCATGCAGCTACAGGGAAGTCTTTTTACAAACTTCTAAAATTGAGGGGGGAGATCTTTGTTGTTTTAGGTTGGGTTTGGGATTTGTTTTGGTTTGGTGATTTTTTTTTATGTTGAGATTCTGAAGTGCTGAAACGGTAATAATTTTGATGTAGTTTAATTAGAAACCACTAAGAAAAGTGAAAATGAATACTCCCTAAATACTCACTAACTCAAAAAAGGAGATAATTTGTAGGGCAATTTATAGAGCTCCAGCGAGTCTCAGGAGTGGTGTTAGACCACGTGGCAGTCTCTGAACCAGCACTGCCCCACCAAGTGCCCAATACTTCCCACGTTATTTGAGTTCCTTGAAAATTAAAAGAAAGAAACTAAAATGATTCAGCTGTTGCACGTGAACATAACAAAATGAGGACAAAAGATCTAACAGAACATCAAATCTTTGAAGGCATTGGGAATCAAATTGTTGCTTGTATGGGTTTTACAGTGTGTCAATAATAGTTTTTAAGTATGATGGATTTAATTCGCAGTCTTCTTTACAAATTAAAATATTTTTCAGGAGTGCGTGTGAATACCTGTATGCACATACATGCCAATATACATTTATATAGACACACAATATTTTTAAAACAAGTAGTTAAAGAATGTTACTGGAGTAAATGACATTCAGCAAGACATTCATTAAATTTCAGACTATGTCTTTTATTCTTAATAACATGTTCAGAAAGTCTCCACATGCTTTAGAAAATGTGTTCTTACGAACCCCTTTATAAACTATGCGGAAGGGAAGTAATCCACATTTTGTCTTTTTCTCCATTACCATTACGGCATTTTATCAAATAAGACTTAAATGCAACGTGTTTTAGTGGTCCAATAAACAGGTAGCAGATTACAACAATACCCACACTGAGGGTACTTCTGTAATCTGGTATTCCTGTATTCCCTTAATGAATTAGTTACACAATAATATTCCATGTGGCTTATGTCTCTTTTCTGTCCCATTAAAACCTGGATTCGTTCCTGTGGATAGTTCAATGACAAATTTAGTGGCGCCACTCTAGAGAGTTTCATAGTCCATTGGGTAAAACTGTCGCTGACCGCTTGACCGCCCGGTGGCCAAGCAGGCGACCTCGCTTCAAGCGTCCCGGCAGCGAGACAGGGAGCAGCACCATAATCCTGAGGCAGCTCCTGCTGGAGCTGTCTGCCTGCAGGCTCGCAGTGGAGCTGGCAGCAGCCGATGGTTACATGGCGAGTGGCAGAGGCGGAGGATGAAAGAGGGACCCCTTGTTGCATATCCAAGTCATTATTTCCTAGCCCCGGGGGGTCAGGAGGTGAGGATAAGGAGCAACAAAAGAAGCCCTCAGGGTGTGGTTACATAAGCTTTTAAACATGGGGGGAAAAGGGGAGGAATGGAGGAAAAGTCCAATAGGGAAATGATGAGGGATGACAGGTATCCAACAACATTAGAATTAAGGAGGGACTAATACAAACTATCCAATAGAGAACATGGAACAACAGAACCTTCGAGAACTTAATTGAATAAACATGAGGTGGGCAGTAACAAAGGGAGGAGATAAACTCATGATTGGGGATTCGGGGGTGTGGCGTGATCTTCAGAGCCTCCTGCAGGCTCTCCTTCTGACCCACTCTTGTAGGCTGGAAAGCCCATCACTTTAACTTCATGGAAGTGGAACCCAAAGGTGGACTGGGCCACCGTCACATAAAACAGGTTGCTGAAATATGGGAATTATGGACTCCTTAAATCTCCTTAAACTTCAGGGAGCAAAATAAGAACAGGTACTGCTTTCCATAAAACACTGCCATCCCTTTGAACAGAACACAGAATTGCCTCAAAGTACAGAGTATAGTCTGAAATGAGGTGGATTGGGGCTTCTGGGAACAAACTAGAACTTAACATCTGCAGCAAAGATAAAGATACAAATATCTACAACTGTGTTAATTACCCTTGACTTATTTTACTGTCATTGCAGTTGAAGACACTTCTAGAAAATTTTTCATGTGGTATGCCTAAGACAACTCCCTTAGGATTTGCTAATCCTGTTCCTCTTCCTTAGCTATAAAAAGAGTATAGACAGCTAGCTCAGATATAGATGTCTGCAATTTAGAACAGGTGTATTTTATCTTTTTGGTTTGGAGCTGCAGTTGCAGTTAAGACTCTGTGTTTAAACAGGGGAAATTGTAGATACAGAGTGAAAAAAAGTCTTATGAATGTTGCTAATCATTTCAAATTTCTTGGGCAACGCAATTAGGGATTCTAAAAAGCTGACACATGCCACTGTCTCATAATGCCCTCAACTCATCATGGCTTCAGCTGTGTTGGAAACTTCTATGATTAGTCAACCAACAGTCAGGCCAGTGACTAGAGGTATTGTAAGAGGGAGGAAGATAGTAGAAAATTTCTCAGTGTGACCTTACTAGCAGGGAATTAAGTGCTGAAATTAATTTTTATTAATTTTGCACATCCAGAGGCTAATACAGAATTTAGTTCCCTATTAGAAATTATTTTTAAATATTTTAAAAGTCTACATATTTTAGAGTTTCAATAGATAATTGATAATTTGGGAGGTGGCTGATGAATACAAATATGTTGAGAGATGTGTATTGTAAAATGACAAACCAGCAGAGTTTGTGATGCTGACTACTAATTAATTACTACTAGATGTGTAGTTTGCTACTACAACAGGACAGTTAGTTTCATGGGGCATGTTTGTTAGTTTTTGAGGCTTTTTGTTGTTGTTTGTTTGTTTGTTTTTAGTTAATTTTACTGGAGTTTTTTTCATAATCGTAGAATCATAGAGTGGTTTGTGTTGGAAGGGTTCTTAAAGACAATACCCATAGGCAGAATTTAATCTTGTAAAAAAATTTGTCTGCTGTTAAATTCTGTTTCAGGTGCTTTTCCCTGTCACCATCAGCTTTGAAGTTAAAGCAATAGAAGACATACATTAAATTCTTAAGCTCCAGGGATGGAAGAACATGTTCATGGTAACTACAAGTCATTTCAGCTTTTATTGAAAACTTTAGCATACCTCCTCCAACATATGATGAAGATAAAGCTAAAGAGATATTTAGTTAGAAATAGAAAACAAAACAAAAAGTAAGAAAGGAAACAGTTTTGAGGATGGCATAGAGGTATTCTCCTAGGATGGGGGCAGGTAACAGGAAAAGCAGTTGGAGCAGAAGGAAAATAACTGGAATACTGATAGATATATCTATTTCATGGATATGAAAATGAGGAAATGTTCACTAGGCTATAACTCCATCTCATGTTTCAAGAGTTTTAAAACATCATGATTCACAAAGCCTGATATTTATTTCTGTTGTAATGGTTCTTCATTTTAATCATCAGTCTCTAGTAGCAATGAAACAGCTGCTTGAATACTTTTCTTTCAATAAACTGTAAAGTCTGTATGGTACATGCTTATTCTTGTGCATAATGAAATTTCTAACGTCCAGGCCTTATGTTGCTGAATCTATCAATTAATTAGTCAAGTTGTCATTAAATGGGAAGTTCTGGCCTGAGTTGTTATTGCTACGCGTGGCAGTGGAAGTTCTAAGAATTCTGCTGGTATTTGTGCCTGGTACATTTCTCACTTGTACCACAACTGTAGCAGAAACTGCAAGCGCTTGAGTTAGGAAACCTACTTTCATGACTTCCAAGTGTTGAAATGACATAATGCTGATAGCAGAATACATCTAATTTAACAGCATAGACTGGGTGAAACTTCTGGTAGTCAATTTAAAAGATCAGGAAAAAAAAATTAAAATTGTGTTAAACTAACAATCTCTATGTCTGAGAATTAAATCTCTTCTCCTAAACGACAATATTTCAAGGATGTGAAGGAAAAGTTGCTCATTGAAGGCATATTTGAAAAAAATATTAAGCAGTTGACCTGTAATACAAATATTATTTTAAAATATAATTTATTACATTGGCAATAAGTTTTCACCTGTATCCTGCACAAGAATAGCATTCCTTTTCCTTTGTTGTATATATGAATTTTATTGCTGGGGAAGGAGGGAATATTCTTCAGCCAGCATTCATTTAAATACATATTTAATCTTTCCATCACCTATTGCAGAGACTATAGATGGTAACTTCATTTAATCCGTTCATGCGCCCATGAAAGCCAAACCAAAGTATCCTGCAGTTATTTTAAAACTATGTTGCCTTGGCAAGCAAAATTCAACCTTGGTTTAGTTGGCTTTAGTGGCAGTACTTAATTTAAAAAAAAAGGCGTTAAAAAAAAAGAAAAAAGCAAACTGAAGATACTTTACCCTTTGAACTACTTAAAAGAACAAAGATCAAAAATAAAATCAAAACATGCGAAATATTTAGCCTAATATCTATTCATATTGCATCTAATGGAGATTAAAGGAATAACGAACTGGAATACCCATCATTATGTTTTCTGACATATCCCAGGAGAAACTACTTTTCCATACTGAATGAAAAAATCTTTTATTTGCCTTCTTAAACTGTCACTATGCAGGGAAGAATGCAAGTTTTATCATAAGGGAGTTAAGGAACTCTTTCCGAAAAGGGAAAATTTATATTCTTGTCCTTAATCTATTGCTGGTTTATGTACTTTATATCAAACACCTCTACATCTTCTAAGGTGGCTCTCTGTCTCTATTATTACGAGTTAATATCTTAACAATTTCTTTTTTTTACATTCTTTCTTTCCCATAACCCAGTGGATATGTGATTCTTCATCTAAAGGGGAAAAACTTTGGCAGAACTAAATAAAGATTTCTATTGTTCTCATAGTCATGTCAAAAAGCCTTGCTAGTAATATTTCCTCAAGTCTTTTCTTGAAGATAATTAAGTTTCAAAGTCCACTCAGTAAGCATCTCCCAACTCCATCCCTGTCATTGTAGCAGCAGGTCTTGGCATGTCTGGTAGCACATATTTAAGTGTTTTTAGAGGCTGACTTTGGAGCTGCACTGTAACCAGAGCTGCCATGTTTTAAAACTTTTCATATTATCTGCAAAATAGGAAGAATGGATTATTGCTTCAGGAGAAAGGGTCAACTCAGTCAAGATTTTTTGATCTCAAAGTTACTACAACAGGAAGCAAACACATTGCTCATAAGTGCTTCCTGGGTGTTTTCATCTGTCTTTACCTCTGGAAATTTCTGATATGTGATGTCTATCCAATTGCTCTTAACTGATCTTTCTTATAAACACATTTATATTTTCCCCTCTTGAAGCTGGGCAAAAATTTTGCATCCAATTTTGAAACTGGGTGGCAACAAAGACATTCCTTGAGCTGTTTCTAAGTAGGTATATCCTTCTATTTACTCCAAATTTTCCTCCTCCTCTTTAAATTCAAGGTCCTTATTTCTGGTTATGTAGCAGTGAAGAGTTGATCACTGTCCATTCTATTCATGTCACTCACTATTTGACAGATGTCTATGATATTAATTTCAAGACATCTCTTTTTCAAACTGAAGACCTTCAGCCTGCTCAGTTATTCATCACATGGAATCTATCTTATAACTTTTCAACAGGACAACACCAAAAAAAACCCCCAAAACCAAACCAAAACTAAACTCAAAGCTCAATGAAACAAGCCAGCACACTATATAAAGCAGACAAAGCATGGATTTGTCAGGAGAATACTGTTTGTATTTCTATTTTTTTCGAATTTGTTTTTATTCCTTTGATTGTAATTTTCATTTGTTTATTTGTTTTTCAACTTCTTCCAAAGGGAGAAATTTTCATAAACTATCGTAATCCCATTTTGCTAGTTCTGTGTGGCAGCCACCAGGTCAGAGTCCATAATTTTATTTGTGAAATTTGGATTGTTTTTTTAGCAGGTACACACTTTTTGTGTACACTGAATTTCTCTGGCAATTTTTCTTCCTGGTCACTCAGTCTTATAATGTCCTTCTACAGTTCTTCCACAAGTCTGTTTCTAATTTATTTTTTCACATCTCTTGTCAACACCTTAAACAGCACAAGTCATTGCATAGACCACACAGAATTCTGTCAGGGGTAATGGTCCGTTGCAAAAGCTAATAATTTACTCCTGACGTGTTACCTGTGTTATAACTAATTATTTATCCATCCAAGTACTTGTCCTTTTATCCCATGCTGTCTTAACTTTCTTAAAAGCTCTGTGTGATAACCTTGTTAAGAACCTTTGTAAACCCAAGTATATCTTGTCCACATATTATCTTTATATAGATTTTTTTTTTTCCTTTTCAGAATAATAGCACTTATGTGTTCAAGTCCTTTAATAGGGGAATGTCATTGTGAGTCTGGACCCAAAAAACTTTTCCATTGCTTTTAAAGTCACTGGTCCTTCAGAACGCACTCTACTACGGAGAAACTCGCCGTGCTGAAGATATGTAAAAATGTCAAAATTTTGCAGATGTTTAATCAGAGAACTGAATTAAACAGGATTTTTCTCAACAGAATCTCATCTTCGTGGTTGACAGTTAATACAGATAACCTGTTCCTTGTAAACGTTTCCCTTAAAAAAGCCTATCTACTGTCAGACTGGGAGCTTAAGGAACTCAAACTGAAGGTTTTTGAGTGGGAGTTAATGAAATATTTTTCCTTTTATGTTAAATTAGATGTCAGTTAAACATTAGTTGTGTAAGGCACAGAAACATGGTTTAAACCCATTTGAAAGATGCAGTACCATTTCTGAAAGGAGTTCAAGCAACACCCAAATCTTTGATTGATGCCAAATGACAGTACATGCCAATCATAAAACAGCAGGAATACTCATCTAGGCTGTCAGGTTTCCAAGACTAACGGGGCTCCCATGCTGCTTGATGAGACTGAGGAAGTTATGTTAAACAGATTTGTGAAGAGCAACAAAAAATTGCTACTGCCCTGTGAAATGACAATATATAAGGTTTTTGTATAACTACACAGCAGAGAAATTCTTCATATCAAATGCTGGGCTTGAGAGTTACTCAAGTCTAGATAGTGACTCTTTCTATGCGTCTGTGAGGAGAGATAAGTTTCCAAAAGCATATAAAAATTATTGCTAGATATTATCTTTTTTAACTTCAAATTTGTAAGAAAATATTTTTCACTCCCACGTAAAATCAGATAACTGATCTCAACCATAGGGAAAAGAAAAAATAAAGCATAATAAAAGCTGCAATGCCAGGAACACAGTCAGCAAAGTGACTTACCACACAGATATGATGAAAGTGCATTATAACTTCCACTATGAACAATTCTATGAATCTTTAATTTCCTGTTCTATCTCAGGGCCAGTTCTGCAAATGCTTTATCATGAGAAAAGTCCTGGAGTTCAATGAGATTACTCACAAGGGCAAGGCAAAAGACAAATCTGGTACAACTTATAAGATCAAACTACAAACGCTGAAAAAATTCAGCTTTCAAGTTCTTTTGATCATGTACATACTTTTTTCCTTTCCTTTTCTTTCTGAAAAAAAGTTACAACTAAAAAAAAAATGCAATAAAGTAATTCTAATAATTCAAATACTTCTTTAGTTGCCAAAAAAAAGGAAAAAGCTATTCAACAAGGAACATAGAAAAAAAATCATTGATTTCTACAGAAGCTGCAGTGATGAGCACAAGCTATTTAGTTTCAATCAAGAAATGTTAAAAAAGAAAATAAGCAAATTACTATGTGTTGTAGACATTTGAAGAGGTCACAGAGGAAACAATATGGGTTTTTTAATCAATTAGCTAATCAAAGTAACTGCTAAAAAAAGGGAACTGTTAATATGAAGTTATTTTTCTATTCAAGTTTAAAAAAGACTGTACTAGCTCATCAGATCTTTTTTGTTTCAGTAATGGAGGAACCTTAATTCATATTTCTGCCTTTTATGATGCTTCAGCCACAAAAATATAAATGTCTGAAAATCATGTTATGACTTTAAGAACTTGATTTTCCAAATATGACTAAATGCTTTTTGCAATTTTGGTTGGATCATAAAATATTTATGTGGCATTTCTGGAAACTTTAGACTTAATGAAATAATTTTCCTGGTATAAGAAGGAATAATTTCTAATAACACGAAGTAGTGAACATGCACTATTTTATTGATATAGCTGTGTATGTTACACTCCTTAAGTCATGAGTGGCACTGCAGAAGACAGTCATTTGAAATGTGATAAAGATGAAATCTTTATTGAAATGCTAATCTATATGCAACTATAATGCCACATAACAGAATTTTTTTTGTTTCTGTTAGCAACTAGGTTTATTAGCCCATTATGGAAACAGACTCATCACTTGCCTTGTCAGTCCTAGAAAACAAAGTGTATTTTTATTCTCCCACCAAGTGTTTGCTGCCTCATACTGACTCTAATTTATTTCAATTTATAATAAATTCATTGTAGAGTAGGGAAAAAGAGGATTGATATACTCTACCCTGAAGTCAGGAAAAATCCAGCGGTTCAGAATTTATTGGGTAAACTTGCATGAATTGCAAATGAATCAGGATTATATGTTAATTTGAACATTTCTGACAAAATTTAGTGGAAACATATGATAACGTAACACTAAATTCAATTTTTTATTTATTTTTTAATTTATTTTTAATCTCAAGAAAAGAAACTCTTCTTTTATAAAGAATTTTAACTGCTGTTGTGAGCCAAGATATTTTCATTTTTCACTCTATCTCAAAATGTGATGTTAGGAGTGGAAATTGATCGACTCTCTCCTGAAAAGGATACCATTATCCACAAGGCACTTTATCCCACTCCTTCATGACCAACAGTGTTTAATACACTGTAACTATTCATTATATTTTGCAGCTAAGCAATTTGCCTGAGAATAATTAAAGTCTTACATTGATGAAACACTGTAGGATGTGTAATTAATATACCTGTGAATGAATGCTGTTCACATTCAGCATCAGCCTCTTATACGAAATTTGCCATCCAGTGTGGAAACTGATTTGACATCAAAGCAATTTCAAATGAATTAGGATTATATCACAGGCAGTCATCTGCTTTTTCCTTCAGGTCTGGACAGTCTATCAGCTATTTCTGTTTAGCGCAATTGGAGAGCTGACTGTCGAATACAGACCCGTGTGCAGAGATTGTTCTCATAAAGATTTCAAAATTCCCTCTTTCAGATATAGCGGGTCAAATCTTATCTAAAAATACAGACTTATAACTAAGTAAATAGAGACTATGATCCCAATTTTAGCTAAAGAATTGTCTGCTCTGTCATCCATGGTAGGGCTATGTCCTTATTTCACATATTATATATATTTCAGAAGTCTAAGTCACTATTTTTTTGAGGAATCCCATTATCCAACAATACTTCAAGAAATTAACTCCATTCTTATTAGAGAAACAAGATATTATCTGTTTCAGAATACTTGAAGAATTGAGGGGTGGTAATTAAGTATCAAAGTCCTGGCAATACAGAATGATTGCAAAATAGCCACCATTCCTCTGCACAAAGTTAAAAAGGACGAAGTGGGTAATTCCTGCTCTCTATGCAAGGTTTTAAAGTAGAGACTTGCCTTTTATAAGGCCAAACTGAATGAAATATTAGTATAGAAAACATGGATTTTTATTAAATGTATTGCTGAAGGAAAAGAAGGAGAAGAGAGGTAACTCCTTTATGGGGAGATGAGCTATTTTAGCTTTAAAAGAATATTGCCTTGGAAGGAAATGAGCATGAATAGACCATAAATGAAATTTAGGTGAGAATAAAGAACTGAGATGGAACTGAATTTCTTGAACAACCTTGAAAAATTAGTGGAGGCAAAAAGACCTATTTTTTAAATACAGCTAAATAATAATCATGTGATATCGCCATGACAGAAAGAGTCTGGGCATGATCCAAGGTCTTCCTTCAAATCCTACATTCTGTGCTCCTCTACACCACTACAGAAATTATTGCAAGATGTGGAAAAAGCTAGGGGATGCATTTTATGTATCTCACAGTATATGATGTATCCAATCTACATTACAGTGTGTACTTTATGCCTCTTGTCATAGGCAACAGTATCACTCATGCACATTTCTAACTCATAACCTAGATCTACCCACTTTGATTATTTTTTATATTTTAATTAGTTTGAATACTGTTGTTGGGTTTCTCCAGATGTAAGAGGCTTGCTGAGTTTTTCTGATTATTTAGTTTATTTTTTTCTCTTGTAACAGCTGAAAAATAAAACAACAAAAGGTCAAGAAATTCCCTTGCTACCTCCTGCTTTTTGCTCTTCAACATTTATTGGGGCATCTCAAAGTCAGCGCTTGCTTAATTTGTAAATCCGTCTTTTGAAGTGTTCATAAATGTACTAGGATGACACTAATTTGCTGGAAGCAAAGTTTTCTTTTGGCTTGTAGGAACCTTTCTGGGAGTATTCCCCAAGAAGTTTATTATGCTGAAAGGCTTCAAGAAAGGCATTGTCATGTCAAGTTTTGGAGCACTTGGTGACAAATCGCTGCTGTGATGATTTATTTTGCTCACTGGTATCATCAGTTCTAAAAGCACCTACTATTGTGGGTTGTTTTTCAGATTGGTTGAATGTCTGCTGGCAATAGTTCTGTTATGTTGCTTTGGTTTATTTAAAGGAAGATGGGTTATCTTTTTTCTGCTCTAATACTTCTGATCATCACCAGTAAAACACTTAGTTTTCAAGTATGTTGATTTCTATTCCTTCAAGATGGGCAGTAATGGATAGGCAGTACTTTCTCTATTTTGAATTTTGAAGACAAAGAAAATCACTTTCCAAACATGAACAATTGATGACTGCTCATGTACTGCTTTCCCTTCTTTCCTGCATGGGTCAATATTTGAATTACTGAACCTCAGGTTTGTTATGGATGTTTTTGTCGTTTTTTTCATGGGAAATTATGGTCCAGGGACAAAGGTGGAGGAGGAGTGGTGCAAAAAGCAGACCACCTAATCATAGCTAACTAAAATTTTTAAATTTTACCCAAAAAATCTAAGTATAATCATAAAAAAGACATGAACCATCCAATAGGAAGTGTTAGCATATATATATCAAGCACTCTTGGTACAGCAACTTTGGGATAATGGAAGTACAGAAAGGTTTCTGGACACCAAGATGAATTCTGGGCCAAGTTCTGCTATTCATGATTGCACTGACCTTCATTGTATTGTACTTCAAACGTGACTACCTAGATTTAGATGTCTTTAAAAATGGATGATATTGCCCAAGGACCAGTTTCTTCCAGCCTAAACAAGTGATTTAAGTGGATTATAGGGCTTAAAATCTTAAAGAGAGACTCTTACTAACATTTTGCATGAATTACCTAATCTCTCAAGTTCCTCTACAAGAAAGAAACATTTCATATTTGCTCTCCTGATTATTGACTGGGTCAGTAATCTTTGACTGCTGCCTGCTAGACCTATGACTTCCAAGCTACACAGTAGTGAAGCTTCAGAAGATTGATTAAAGATGGCTCGTTCTCGAGCTGCCACATAAAAACATCCAGTCCAACATAGCAATCTTTGACAGTCAGACCAGACAGAACCATGCAAAAGTTATCACTAACTGGCTCTTATCTATCACTTTTTTAGCTGAAGGAGGGAACTAGATAGTTAGATGATCTAAGAGCTGTGTGGTGCTTAGCTCCTGGCTAGGGTTAAACCATGGTGGTCCTTTCTGGTGCCCAGCATGGGGCAGTGTCTATGTGCCACAGTCTCCTGAGGGGAATACCTGCTGGAATATAAAATTATCCACAGCCACAGAAGCTCTGAGGTGCACCTGTTCCAGTGTGGCCTCCTCCATTGGCCATAATGCCTTGCCTACAGCCACATTCCTTCATTTCAAGTTCACAGTGGAGTTCCAGCCTGGTCAATACAGCAGCATAGGAACAGCAGTGATGCCCTGGCCCTTTGCCAGCACAGGCCCAGCCTGGGACTGTCATTGTTTAATCCCAGCCAGCGACTAAAACCCACATAGTTGTTCATTCACTTTACATCACAGTACAGTGGGGAACAGATTTGGAAAGGTGAAAATGAGAAAACTCAGGAGATGAGACAAAGACAGTTTAATAGGTAAAGCAAAAGACACTTACCCCAGCAGAGCAAAACAAGTTCATTCACCACTTCCCATGGGCAGGCAGGTGCTCAGGCATCTCCAGGAAAGCAGGGCTCCACCAGGAGTAACAGTTATTTTGGAAGATAACATCATCACTCCAAGTCTCCTTCCTCTCCTCCTTCTTCTCCCAGCTTTA